>JAPWTK010000272.1:0-587500 GCA_029963805.1 Aromia moschata | reverse complement strand
ACTGCGTGCCGCAGGCGAAAATTTTCTAAATTTTAAAAAATGTTTTGTTTTATATCTTCCGAAAAATAAATAAATGGAATGGAACAATGGAATGTTTTAATAATTCTATCTAGTTTTACAAAAAAGAGTAAATATTTATCAGATTTTCGTCTCTATTTTCAGAAGTCTTCTGTCAGGGCGCCGCCCTGATCCGCCTCCACCTGGCTACGGCCCTGCTTCAATAATATGTTACCCGGCAGTAATCTCGTCTGTCACAAGTATCACTGGCGAACTGGCGCAGCTATTTTTACCATCGCCGTTAGGAAACGAGGGTTCACTTTGAATCAAAAAGTTTTGGATTGTCTTTGTAAGGCGTTAATAACATCAACGATCTATTGCAATGCTTCCTAGGTATGTTTATTTTGTTCATTGTCAATAAATGACTTGATTGATTAAATGTACAACTATTTTTTTTTAGATTTTCCATGTAATTCGAATTTTTCGTAATTCGAGATCCGACGCCATCAGCCCCAATTATCCAAACTATCGAGACTCTCTTGTACATGCATTATATGCATGCAATGCCCTTAAAATGTTCTTAATGAATCTACCAAGAAAATGTATATTCACGAATGTTCGCGGATGATTTAAACTTCTAAAACATTTAACACAGCTTATTCATTATAATTAAGATTACCTTTAAACTAAGAGAAGATTCTTACCAGAATGTTCGTATTTGTGCCGTGCGAGCGAGCTCTGCTTGGAAAAGGATTTATCACATTGATCACAGGTAAACTGGCCTTCAACTTCGACGTCTTGGTTGCCTAATACTGGACTGCCGAGGCTCTTCAGAACGAACTGTGACATTTTGTTCTTCGTCGCTAGCTCGTCTTCAGTCATGTCGCCGGACATCTCGCCCGTTTCGCTCCACGCCCGCTTGTCGGAACTCGGACTTAGATTGGACATTCTACTGTTGATGAGCTGACTCAAACTAGGCAGATCCGCGGCCCCGAATTGCATCAGCTGGTCCATAGGCACTAGACTCATGCTGGACAGGCCCAGTTTGTGGGTGGGTTGGGCCAAGATCTGCGCCAGGCGGCTGCTGTTGAAGTCCAGAGGCGAGGGACTCTGCCGGGGTTCGGAGGAGTTCGAGTTGTGGTACTGACTCGGATAAGGCATGTACGGGGTGGGACTTCTCGAGGACTTTCTGCTGAGATTCACCACCTCTTCGCTGGCGTCCACATGAAGACTGGCGGACGAAGGCCGTCGCGGAGAACTAGACGGAGTGGATTCGTTGGAAACTGTTTCCTTTTTTAATGGATAGGTCTAGTGGTTGCTCGGAAATGTACTGGTTGGGCGACAAACTCAGGGGGATCTTGTGATTCATCGAATTCGAAGGCACAAGGCTCGGCGGGTAACGAGGTAATGTGGGAGCCGGACTGTATGGAACTTGAATCAAGCGACCCTCTCGCCTGTCTCTAGCTCTTGTATTTTGGAACCAGACTTGGACCACTCGAACCTGAAAGCCGATGGATGCGGCGATTTTTTCTAAGTCTTCCCTTTTGGGCCTGGGATTCAATTTATAATTATCTTTGAGAACTTTCAACTGTTCCTCGGATATTAGCGATCTCACCCTTACTTTCCTTCCGTCTTCCGAAACGTGATCCGTAGTGGTGAAAGATTCAGAATCTATTTCGTCATTCATGTTATAGTGCATCCTATCATAGTCTTGATCTTCCGCTCCGCTGGTGCTACCGTTATGAGCGTCGTCTGATTTTGTAGTAATGACATCCTCTAATTTGGCAGCTAGTCCTTCGCTTCTTAGGTATTCACATTCGTGTTCCTCCAGCTGACCCGAAGTGTCGAATCTCTTTTTGCATATATTACAATTAAACTGTTGCTTAGGCGAATGTGCCGATACGACACTGTGAGAATCGTTAGACGATTCTGAAGATATTTTTTGCATGTTAGCTTGTAATAACTCTTTGGTAACTGTTGCATTTACGGTTTCGAGTATTCTTTTAACAGCCTCGAGATCCCTTGTATTAGATGTTTCAGTGTTGTCGGTTTCGTTCTTATTCCGATTTTCACTGTCCTGTTCAGCGTCCTCATCCATAACCAAATCTCCGCATTCGGAAGCGTTGGAATTTGGAGCGTTTTCGTTATTATAAGACTTTACACTGCAGTTTTCGAAATGATTCGGATTGTGATTGGTCTCTTGTCTGGAATCGTCGGAAGGAACTTCGGGGTTATCTAACGTCGGGGGTCTTAGGGGACTTGTACTTTGCGTACTTTGTTGCTGTAATTGTTCCAGCAAGTGTCCTAAAGAGTACGGGCTGATTGGGTGGCCGGCGTTGAGGAGACCCGGGTGCGCCAAATAGAACGGGGGCATTGTAGGGCTTCCGCTTAAGGACGACTGAAGGAATGCTGCCGCGGCTTCCGAGTATTTCGGTAGGATCGGCAAATACGTGTTGTGATTCGGACTAGTCGTGATGTTATTGTTTATTGGACTGATGTTAGGTCTCTTTGGCCCTCTGAGGTTCTGCGGCGCGTTCTTATCTAGCAACGCGTTAGTCGTCGAGGGTGCTCTAGTTCTACCCAATTTGAGATTCATTATTAAACATTTCTTCGATGTCATGTGACTAGAATAGGATCCGGAGTGGGAGAAGCGCTTGCCGCAATTTCCGCATTCGAACGGTTTTTCCCCACTGTGGATTCTAATGTGCTCCTGAGGAAGAAAACAGAAATACATAATCAAAATTGAAAACATATAGACATCCAAAAAAAAAACGTCATTAAATCAAATGAACGAGAGAGATAGAAATAGCGGTCATGTCGAAGCTTTTCGGTTATATCAAACTTTTGACAAGTGACTGTCACAATTGTAAAACAAATATTGGATGTCATATAATGTAACAGCTTTGACAGTTAAATAAGGTTATAAATTTAAGAAGAATAGAACTGCGTCTATTTTTATTCGTTCAACTTTGGATCGCTCGATATTTATAATAGAAGTAAAAATACAAATCTGGCACAAATCGAAATGTTTGATGAGAAAGTAAATCTACTTAAAAATGTGCGATAAAAACAATGTTATACTTTAATATGGTGAAAACCTATATTTAATTAAAGAACAGAAAATATATGTTGAGCAAGTTGGTGTAAAACCTAAATTAGTGCGTGTTGAATTAAGTGTACTGAGGTATGTAAAAAAACTTCAACACACAAGGACTAAAGCCAAAAATTGAATCAACGAAATATATACATATTTCATATATGTATATCTATGTATATATATATGAAATATATAGATATTATATATTACTTTATCTACAACTAACTTTGGCTACTTGAGTTAATGGTTTTTATGGTAATTGTTTAACGGTGTTTATATGTTTTTTTCATCAAAAACTATAGGAAATGATCATTTTGGATAAGTAATTGGCTTAACTTGTAGGTTTAAGTTCGTTGTTAGACTAAGTTTTAAGGGCACGACACATCCATACATATGTACGTATGTATGTATGTAGGTTGGCATTACCTTTAAGTGGTGCTTGAATTTGAAGGCTTTGTCGCACTCCGTGCATTTGAACTTCCTGAGAACAGCGCTCTCGTCGTGGCTGATCATGTGCCTCTGGAGGCGGTATACGTTCGCAAACGTCTTGTTGCAAATCTTGCACGACTGCAAAATAAAGAAAACAATATCACACACATGTAATTAGCAGGGTCTTACGGCTTCCAGAAATAAGTTAATTTGTTTACCTTAGAACATAATAAATTGCGGAGTATGGAATTTAGCGATTTATACAAGCGACCGACTCGGTTTATTTATGTTATTAAAGGCGGAGGATGAGGCAGCTTTTTTTTTTAAATTATAATCTCTCTGCGACATGCTCGTATTGTTTCTTTGGGCAACGGGCGAAACCAAAAATGCTAATCCAGCGCTTATCTTCGAATCCTCCCTCCTTGAAGCAGGTGGACGTATCTGTGACACGTAATTCAAAGCGTGTTTTGCCGCCTAATCTACGCGAACGCAAGGTGACATTTCGTAAGGCAAAAAAGCGACAGCATGTGGTCCTGTATATTAATTTAGAACGACGACAGAGACGCAGCGGTTTTTCCATCACAAAGGTGGGGCGACCCATAAGAACAAGTGCGCGTTTTAACCTAAATGGTAGCATAAAAAGTACACTTCGGCGATTAATAACATATAAACAAATGTCGAGTATTTAGAAGTGGCTTATAAAAAACTGATATATTTATTGTACGCGAGGCAGTAGACAGTGTCGGGTTAGGACAAATTAACGGTAGGCATGGGCACCATAATGATGGCTACCAATATTCCGCGTGTTTGTAAGTTCAAGTTTTGGGTACGACGTCACCAAGACAGCGTCATTACATTAGTAAGGCGATTAAATTACTCTTTGTTCTAATACAATTTTTTGTTTGGTTTACGTTTTGTACTGAATACAATGTTGGGTTCGTCCCGTAATATTCTGGTTGTTTCAAAAGTATGGAGCCTTGGTGATATCTTGCAAATATTATTATTTAGTTTATAAATAGGAGGAATTTAATTTAGAATGTAATGCCGGTTGTATAACTTGTCGCCAATGTAGGCAGGCTGCGGATACCACGTTCCCAGAACTCACGCGGTTGTGAAGCGAAAAAGTTGTGTATGAATATTGTGGCGATCGTCAAATGATTTATTTATTAAATGTTTGTTGAGGGCACAGAACAAATGATAGTCAGTGGGGAAAAGGTCTGGTGAATACGGTGGATGGGGTAGAACTTCAAAACCTAACTGCTATAGTGCAAGGGTGTCTGTTTAGATGGGGAGATGCATATCTACTGCACGGTAGTGCAGTAGTAATACTTTGTCCAACTGCGGCCTGGGTACAGCCTTTCATATCTCTCATGCCATCTCTCGTGTGGTTTCAACGAGTGTTTTTACAGTTGAGGTGGTCTTCCAGATTGTGGATTATCGTCGATGCCGTAGTCGCCAAATCGCAAGCGCGCGAACCATATTGTTGCGAGCGCGTGGCCAGTCCTCCGCTGCCTCGATACCAGCAGACCGAAGCAACCGATGGCCTATGCCGACAGAAACAAGGGCACCTCGAAGCATCGCGAGTCTTTCACGGCTATTCGACAAAACGCGATTATGCGGGAAGCGGTCAACAGGGTAAATGGCGGCATATCGAGATAGGCGGGGATAGCCTTTCTTTGAATTGTGCGTCGCGGTCTTCGTAAAATAGTTCGTAGGTCTTCGCGGTCTTCGTAGAATATAAATTGTATAAAAATAAATTAGCGTTAGTAATTAGTTTACTGTATAATCCGTATTTGTAGTTGTTTAAATAAATAGTGTTAGTTGAAAGTACGAGTTTAAATTTTTCACGCCTAACGAACCCGTTTTGAACAAAACGTTACAATATTTTGCATGTTGCTAAACTAGGGGCGTTGTCGTCATACGGGGCTATACGGGTCATACTATATATCAGTGTATTTCGGTTGTATTATGGCCTAAACGAAATTCATGTAATAAAGCATAACAAATCTCACTTGAAGTTTCTCCCATTTTCACGTTGCACATTACAGTTCCGCTCTGAGATTTAATAATGTTGAAGCACATAAGTGTACGCATTATATAACCTCTACCCCACCGCTCTCCAGACTTGTCTAGACAATTTCAAGCACTTCGAGAACATGGCTCAATATTAATGAATCAACAGGTTAATAAATTAAAATACAAAAAATATTTACTATCTATCTAAATCTAGAAATAAACTGTTTAACTCATTGTGCGGTATTAAATGGCCACACCATTATTCAATTGTTTTTAAGAAAGTCTATACTAAAGACATGGTTATTGCTTGGTTCACTTAATTAAAATGTTATACGCATTTCTATGCACAAGAAGGTAAACGCGCATCAAGAAGTTGATCTTATAAAATGATGATCGTGGAATATTTTAACTTTCGAGGTCTCAGGCACCGATTAACTTCATCGGTTACTTCTAGGCAAAGCACTCCGAGTTCTAGGCCAAAAAACGAAAATCATCTGCACATACATATCTGAATGTTGTTGGTTTTATTATTTAAAAGTTGTTACTTTTATAATATTCCATGAAATACATACATTACGTTGTTATAATAAACCTTATCATATTCAAATTAAGTTCATGTTAAGTTGATCATCATCAAATACATTGTAAATTCGAATCAACTTTGTTATCTAATTAGGCATTAATGAAATTAATTATAAAAACTGCAAATACTCGTACAACTTAAATAACAATTTTATATTAGTCCTTCCAAAGATACTGATTCTTGACCTTACTCTAATAAGAACTATCACACTTATAGCGTAACAAACAGTGACAAGGATACACGTGCAAACGCATTTATAAACTAAGTTGGTTAACAGCAGCAAATTTATGCTAATTGAGCTTTGCACCATATGAGTTAGGCAACCGCAGTCTGTGGTTCAGCAGCCACTTGGAAGTATTATGAGGTCCGCTCCGTATGGTCCAAATAGTCACATTGTCCTACCATTAGATACCAGTGTATCTCAATGTGACAATTTGGGCCAGTATTATCAAGTTCGAGTTCTATCAAACACAATTTACTCTATGTTAGAGTATGTGTGTAAGTGTATCAAGGTGGAGAAATCTTGGTGGTGGTGGTAAATAACAACAGTGTTGATAATCAATTGAAATAAATAACACTAAATATACCGTGAGTGTAAAGCAGACATCGGCCAGTTATGAAAAAGGACAAACAGAAGTGAGACGACAGATAAGAAGCAACCGCACACGCATCGAAGGTAGTAAGGGAATAAGACCGGCCCTCTCACCACCTGTGCTTGTCGTTAGAACGAGAGGTGTAGCATTTGTCCTTTTTCACAACTGGCCGATGTCGGCTTTACACAAACTGTACTTGTATATTGATTATGTCAACCGTCACATATTTAACTTTCAAATTTGTTAGTGTAAGAGAGTGTATTAAAGAGTATGTAGCATGCAGGATCATATATATTTATTATTACTATATGTTCGTCGACCCAACTATAGTTGTTAACATTAATTTAAGGGGATCTATTTAAGATGAAAAATAATGCCTGAAAAACTGGAGTCCGATGCTGGCAGCATGACTAACACGGTTGCTGAATCCATTTAAATCACTCTCCACGTTCCAATAGCGCCATATCATTTAATCATAACAAAACCCCAACTACAGTGTCGAATAAAAAACGAAAACGCAAAACATTCCTGCGATGGTCCATTACCGCGTCACGTAAGCCAACTCTTTCACACGCTATGTGTTTCACACATGTGGCGTCTTTTTTTAAGCGCTACTTGTCATCGTCTCGGATATCTTTCGGCCACTCCGCCGAGTATGATCCATTAAAGTTCTTATTTCCAGATACGATAATGAAAATAGATCGATAGAGCGTATTTGATTTACACGCCATCGAAGATGGATCATAGGTCTCTAACCTTTTCTGTGAGGTAAAAAGTACTAATAACGTGCTTTAAAATTCATTCAGCTGTCTGTTTTTATTATTTTTTCTTCGTTCTATCTTTTGTTTCACAAGTTTCGATCTCTTTTTTATTATTTTGAAGGTATATGTATGTAGATAGTTGTAACATCCTAATAAAAGACGTAACCTCTAATGCAGTGTTTTAATATTGCTTCAAATTGGTTTGCACTACTGATATTTTTTTGACGTAGAATGACAGGTTATTATTAATTTCTAACTAAACGATTAATGCACAACAAGGACACCTACAATGTAACAAAAATCTTTGTTTTCTTTGTTTTCTTTGGTAACAAAAAACTTTGGTTTCTGGAGGCGTTTACTATGTATGTGCATATGTAGTATGTATGTAAAATAAGTGTAAGACTTTTCCGGATTTTTTAATGTACATGTGTTGGAAGAGGAAGGTATGGTTTGTGGTCCAGGCATTGTAGATTGTATCTACCTTGTACCTATTGTTGTACCTACCTTATAGCTATCTACATACATACGAGGTGTGTAAATTAAGTAATGAGACTGGCAACGTAGCGTCCGATCTAGCAACGCTGCGGAGATGGGACTTGGGCGCTAGGTTAACGTGTAATGCACCTTCAGTACAAGTTTGAATTTATTAGTCATTTGTTTGTTCTTCGTAAACCGTTTTTGTGCGTTTTAAAAATGAGTAACATTAATATTGAGCAACGGTGTACTATCAGGTTTTGCTTCAGACTTGGACACAGCGCAACGGATACTTTTGCAAAACTTCAACACGCTTACGGAGACAGTGTTTTTTCAGGAGCCCAGGCTTTTCGGTGGTTTAAGGCATTCTCAGAAGGAAGACAGTGGATTGAAAATGAACCACGCTGCGAAATGCCTTCATCTTAAAGAACCGATGAAAATATTGATAGAATATGGGATCTTATACATTCACATCGTTGGTTGTCGTCTGACAAGAATTGAAGAGTTAAATTTGAATCACACCATCGTTCATCAGATTTTGACTAACGAATTAGGGATGAGCAAAATCTGCGCAAAAATGGTTCCAAAAACCTTTCGCAGGAACAAAACACCATCAGGAGGGAAAGGTGTCGTGACTTTTTGGAATTGATTGAAAATGATCCCCATTTAATAAGTCGAAGATCAAATACGTGCAGATTTGCTTTTTTGATAGCCAGGGAATTGTCCATAAAGAGTTTGTGCCTCCAGGCTAAACAGTACATCAACACTTTTAAAGGGATATGCGTATGAGACCAAACATCAAGAACAACTGGATGTTGCATCACGACAATGCGCCTTGTCACACAATAATTTCAGTAGACCAGTTTTTAGCCAGTAAAAAACATTCCTGTGACTCCTCAGCCTCCTTATTCGCCTAATTTGAGTTCTTGTGACTTTTTTCTCTTCTCAAGATTGAAAAATCACCACAAGGGGCGTCATTTTGGGACCATAGAAAACATTCAAACGGCTGTCACCGACCAGCTGAAGGCTATTCCAGTATAGAGTTTACGACAAGAAATCAAGCTAGTCTGATTTTCACAATTTGACCTTGTGGGAATCCCCAAGGTAAAAGGAGGGGGTCACCCAAGGCCATATCTGAACGTAAACTTTTCCGCTCTCTCTATTTTCGACGTCAAAAGTATGAGTCTCATTTAAAAAAAAACTGCTTGATATTTAAATGATTTTGAAGGTCCTGGTCAAGGTCAAATCCAAAGTCACCTAGAATTAAATAGTCAGGAAACATTTTTTAAACTTGTAGGTATTTAACATTTTCCCCCTAAAACGCATACCCGCCAGTTATTCTGCCGTACCGTGAGTTTTGGCTCACTTGTGTATTTATAAATGTTGTGCAAATCGTTGATACTATTTATAATAAGGATCATTTTAATAAGGACAAGGTATCGAATTTATTAATATCAATAAACAACTAATAACACGACGATACTGGTTTTAGGAAATACATGTTTGTGTCGGTAAAACCAGCTATAAAACTGTTTTTTCTATTGATATAAGAAATACGCTTTTAACTGTAAACATTATGGCTAAAAAAAACATAATTTTGAGTGGATATTTTCCAAGCAAATTTGAAAAACAAAAAAAATATACCACTTTCAATAAACACGGGAAAATTTTAGCGTGTGGGTACATCTATTCTGTATTTACTAAGTATCGTCAATACGTTCATTTGATCCTTTCATCAGTGGGTGCACATTTTACTCTGGCAATAATTTAAGAGTGTGTCATAATATTGTGAAGAACTTTACTATTGTTTACTTAGGCTAGTGTCTCTTCATACATACATACATACATACATACAGGGTTGGAACGTCCAAGATTTCAAAGCCGAACATTATAAGGTATAAGAGAATAAACTCTTCGAGTAAAGGGAACTGACAGATAAATATTATATCCATAGTTGCTAGACTGATATGTCATTTTAAAACTTTTATTAGCGTTATTCTCTGTCTTTCGTGATAGGGTAGCAATAAAATGTGGGGCGGGACGCCCCGCCCATATATTCTATGAGTTGAATATATTATATCGTTATTGGTCTACGGAAAATAAGCACTTAAGCATTCCTGTGCGCACGCAGTATCCTGATAAGTTAAATGTTTGGGTTGGTATTTTAGGCGATTTCATCGTTGGGCCTTTTTTTATAAACGGTTCCTTAAATGCCAACAAATATTTAACGAATAAAACAAACTGTTTCCGGACATTTACGGGTCAGAATTGTACAAGTCCTAAATAATATTTCCCCTGAAGTGTTAGAAGTTAGAACGCGTAAGAACTGAATTTTACGATAGACTAGGTTTTTGCGAAGCACAAAGGGGCGACATTTTTGAACCACTTATTCAATGGGCATTTTTTCTTTCCTTCGTCTTATAAACGGGTTGATTTATATTTTTATTTTTTTATTTTTTTATAGAACTTCAATTTTATTTTCTTGCAGACCGGTTAGTTAAGGAATACAAACATAAATACAATTATGTTCGTACACTTCTTTTAAGTGTATGGGATAATTGTAAAAGTCAGAATTACGTAAGAATTTCGTTTAATACAGCTAAGTCGATGTACACATCCATAGCTGCGAAAAAGTAGTGAGTTGCATTCAAATTTGGGGATAGGCGTGTAGGTAATATCCCACTCCAAATTTATATTACGCGCATGTCTCATACGTTTCTAATACATGTACAAGCGTGAAAAAATGTGACATCTAACTGTACTTGTCTGTCCTTACTGGTGTCTTTTAACTTACTCTCTTCTACACATGTATCGCCAATATGTAAAGGTGCAATTTCCTAGGGTGTATGTAGACATATACACATTTGTATGTTTGTAAATAATCAGGTTTCACGGGTCCAGTTAATGTTGCACAGTTTGAACTGACGAACGAAACACATTTAAGAGAGGAGCATATGCGCTTTGTCGTTTAAATATGTAGACTGCCCAATCTTGTATAGACTAGCCTATGACAAATCTGTGGTCAAGTACAGGTCATCAAATATATCTACCAAAAGCTTCCGTTTTGTCACGCCCACAAATGCGTAATGGACAACTATCGTCACGTGCTGCTTTTGAATAAGTTGCTTGTTGCGTTGCTTTAATTATTTGAGGATGAACGGATCAAGCGCTGACCATATGGGGCGCATAATAACTGCACTGACAGGGACATTAAAACCTCTCCTAAGGTCATTTAGAAATATTAATATTATTATGGAAAATTATATTTCAGGTAATATAACTGTAATACTCAAAGGGAATGACAGAAATGAAACAGACTTTTTGGTGCAATTAATTGTGCATCGATCTGGTAGTTAAATAAAGTTGATTGAGATAATATTGAGGCGTATATCTGATATTTTCCCCTCCAAATGGGTTCATTCTTTCACTTCTGCAGGTACGCTTTCGACTCAGAGTTTATCCTATATTTGACAACCTGTACGTCACGGGAAGACCGCGACGTTATTCTTGTTCCAGGGAACTGTTTTAGGGGAGTCTGATGATGTCATTGCAGTTGCACAAATTACCCTTTTTGTTAGCAGTCTATTGTATATACAGTGGCAACGTAAAGGTTTGAATATTGTAGATTCCATATTTTTTTAATCAAAAATATTTCGGAAAAATTCAATAAAAAATCAGCTGTAGAATCATAAAATTGATTGCATTACCCTGCAAAATTTTGAAAATTTTGTGCCCCTGGACAATGAAAAGTTTCATAAAGAACTGGGCATAGTTATTTACTGATTGTTCACGTAATCGAAGCACAGCCTATTACTTGTAGGTATTTAAAAAAAGTATCTGTCATAATGCACTTACTGTAGTAAGACAATACGAAAAAATAGATGATTTTACCTCCCTTTCCCATGGTTATAAATTTCTGTTGAAAACACAAAATAAGTACATTACAGGTAGCTGAAGTTAGACGTCGCATCGTTACAGTTTGACGACGATAAAGAACGCTTAGATATTATTTCGCTTTTGCGGCAAATTATGCGATAAAACGTTTGACGCCTGTACAGCTACTCTGACCCAGATTTCTAACGATATTATTTTATTTTTTTGTGCCGAATCGCGATTTATTTTGAAATCGCCCGAGGTTCTAAACATTATCGCATTTAAAACGGTTAAATAACTAACGATATTTCTTTCCGTCACAACTAATCAACTGTTTTGCCCTGGCGACCTAACGATAGCTTTATTGAAGCGGTGCCCCATCGATCTAATCTAAAAACTTAACTGGAATAGTTTATGTATGTACGTTCCCGCGCTGGCACTTTCACGATTTTATTTATGGTGTCAAATGTCACTGTTAGTTTTAATTGTGTATTGTAGCATTTTAAATTTCTTAGCTTGATTAGTGTTTGACTCGTATTAATGTAAAGGTTACGGTGGCACAGGTCAATTGGTGTGTTTACGTAACATTACCGTCCCTGCGATGAGTAATTGTTTTGTCCTAACAGTCACAGCTGTGTCAAAAATTGCCCCTTATTAATGGAGTACAACTTTTTTAATTGAACCTTTCAATTATAAGGCATAAAGTTAATTAGCGCAAACCCATCAAGATGCTGCGGACTACGGTTTTTCTCACGTCCGAACGGGAATGCGTGAGTCACCCATCAAATCATATCTATTTGGAAATATCCAGTGGCAGTTACTGCATAGGGACTCAAGGGCTTGAACCTCCCAACATTTCTAAGTAAATACATAAATAAGTCTCTTCAGCAAGAACGCGTTCGGTATATTTTGTGGGAAACCGTGTTTATTGATTTTTTTTGTTTATCGAACAAATCGAATCAATAGTGCTTTCTTGAATGCAAATTATTAATACTCGTAGTTGGTCCCATCTCCGCAGGCCTCGATTATAGCTCGGTACCTTCGAAGCATGTTATACCCACGTGATTTTCGACGTATTGCTTCGAAAATGGCCTTCGTGCTCATAATGTCGAGAGAACAGCAAAACAGACTTTTTTATTTCTTAATTTTCATTTGATGTCCACACATTTTCTGTAGGTTCGCATCAGGTAACTGGAACGTCGTAAAGAGCTATTCCCCAATAATTAGAAAATATAGCGCACGCTATTACTTGGCAGAATGTATGTAAGTAACACCCAGAATAGCTTTGCCTGCAAGTTGCGCACAGCGAACGTAGTACAAGGTAGAACGACCATACCCGAGAGATACATATGTACATATATGAGATACCCACAAACAAATAATAACAGACTATATATGTACATATCTCGAAGCATTATCGGCTGCAGCTACAAAAGACATGAATACATTTTCAGGTTTTCTCTATTACGGCCAAGGGAAAATTTACTATTATGCACACTACCTATTTTTTCAAATACTTTTAAATACTTGTTTTATTGAAAACAATATTTATATTTATAGAGCTTGTTAATTACCCCTTTTTCAAGTTTATTACCCTATGTGAAGGTTATGGACCCAATTAAATCCATTTCATTCGGTGTGGAGGCTCATGCCACACTGTTAAAATTTTTTGTGAAATTACAATATTTTTACAAAAGAATGGTTTAGTAAAATTACAAACCAATGTATACCAATGCAAAATTATTATACAATTATTCAAGTAATTTTTCCAGACATGTAAAGAAAATGACAAAAATGAATTGTAATTTTACAAATTTTATGTATAAATCATACACGTGTTGTAATTTTACAAAAGTTTGTTGGTTGCTAATGAAAAACGTTCTGGATTTACAAGCATTATTTGCGATTCAATTTATTAGAACTTTAAGCAAAATAACAAACAAATGTTGTAATTAATATTACAATGAATTTATTAAAATTTGACAAAACTTTAAATTTTATAATATACATGATCTTTGAAAAATTTGTATTATCAACGTTACACATTCTCATTTTACAAACGTTTCCCAACTAAATTGATTTGTAAAATTGCAATGTTCGTCATATGAAATTACTAACCTTATTTTATCATCTGTTTGGTTATTAGTACTTTTGTTTTGTAATTTTCCTAATTTTTCTAAATTACCATAGAAATTTTTAACAGTGCACGTGAACCATTAACTTGCCTAGGATATAAATAAATTAGTCCCATCGTCATTTGAATCAGCCAGATGACTAGTGATGATCCGAGGACTCATTTTCGCTGAGCTTACGTCTTGTGTGTGCAAATCCAGTAGTCTTCTGATTCGGTTTTCGTTACAAATGTACGAACGGCCTACACACGTAGCAGGATTGTCAAATTATGCAATTTATAGCGAATTATCTCTGTTTTTAAGCGAAAAGGTTTTCAAAAGAGTAGACATCAATAATTTTAATATTTAACAAACCAGCTCTCAAGCCGCAACCGTTACAATAACATGTATAGGACCATGGGCCAACATGGGCCAACCCGGTAAACTATTATGAGTACCTATTGGCTATTTAGATTTGAGTCACTGTCATAATATAGCAATAGTAATTTTAAATTGTGAGTTTTAGACTTTTTAATGCATAACATGTAAAAAATGATTTAGAAAATAAACGTTTTTCACAATCGATGAGCACATTAATGTTATGAAGATATAGTTTCTTTTTTCTAATTACGAAGGTAAAAAAAAACTAATTAATCTGAAATATGTGGAAATGAAAACTGCGTTTAGAATGGACATTTTTGCTGATTTTGAACATGAAAAATATTTATTTATCAACCAAAATTCTTATTAGATTGAGTACTGTCATAATATAGCAATAGTAATTTTAAATGTGAGTTTTAGACTTTTTAATGCATAAAGTAAAAATGATTTAGAAAATAAACGTTTTTCACAATCGATGAGCACATTAATGTTATGAAGATATAGTTTCTTTTTTCTAATTACGAAGGTAAAAAAAACGAATTAATCTGAAATATGTGGAAATGAAAACTGCGTTTAGAATGGACATTTTTTGCTGCATTTTGAACATGAAAAATATTTATTTATCCAAGCCAAAATTCTTATTATGGGTGCTCACGTATGTACTATCTAAATACATAAAGAAAATAGTCTACCAAATAAAACTTTTAACTACTAGCTGCCACTGAAAATGACGTCGCTGTTAATACTGCCAGAGTTTAATTAAAATCTTTAATATGACCTCAAATGAAGTAGATATCCGTGTGCCGACCAGAGACGGTAAGTAAACTAATTGTTTAAACTCTAAGCAGTACTAGATCGTTATAAAATGCTTTGTTCAACATGCAATTATCTCTAATCACAAGGCATACTAATTGTGATGCAGTTCGTTGGCCGCAGAAGACAAGGGAATCATGTAGTTGATCTTAAGCAAAATGACATAATTTAACCAGTTTATTCCATTAATAATAGTTTACATTTTCATTTAGTTATTGTTCAAGTCACTTAGTTGACCAATGCACAGGTATGTTAGGTTAAAAAATAAAAGAGTCTTAAAGTAATTTTATTGCTAAACTCAATGTACCTAGAGAGTGAAATATTGTTGAAGTTAGTGTAACTTCCACTAGGTAACTTATTTCATTTTTTTTCAAATGCATTAGCAAAGCCTTTGCACCGGCTCCTCCACCAAATACCCTACACAAGTTCGTCCATATGTATAAACAAATAAAACGTGAACAAACCATATCTAGTTTTCAAAATATGGGTTAATCTGCAATTTCAAATCGTGACACAATATTCTATCTGTCTATAAATCTATATACATTAATTTAATAAGACCATATTTCACAGTTGTATTATTCTGCGGGATGTCTTTACGCGAGATATTTTTGAATTTATGGATAACACACAATTTTAGGTACCTAGAGGTTATTTAAAAAAAATAAGTCATAAAACGTTAAAATTAGATAGTACTGATACAATTTACATATGTAAATATATGGATATAGTTAGTTTCTACGTAGGTACATATTTATATATTTTTTTCAAGGATTCAACGTAACATAAAATTATTATTCTGCAAAAGACCTATAAAATGCCGTAAACAAAGTTAAAGGCCAACAAGGGTGTCAATCCGTTAACGAATACAGGAAAACGTTAAACAATTATTTATTCTGTTGTGTTTCTCCACAATTCAACTATCCCATTTCCATCTTTGGATGACGCCATCTACCTGATTATTCCGCCATGAAACTCTCGTGGGCGTGTCTACGTTCCACCTACTTTATGTTTGATTTGTAAACAAAACGAAGCCCCTTTAATAATGCTGAATTTTAGTAAATTACTTAAACTGTTCTTCACAACTTTTACAACAAAAAACTTGATATCGATATTAAGTTCAGTTTAACTGACAATGAGATGCTGCTCAGTGATTATTATATTTCATTATTTTGCCGTCGGATAAGTAGGTAGGTACAAGTGATAAACTACATATTTTTAAACCTCTGTACAATAAATGTGTAATGCTCGAAAGCATCTACATAATCAGATGAAGTGTACATATGTAGGTACATACATAAGTTCTGACCCAAGATCCCTACTAGATAACTAGATGATAGTCTATAACCTTCTGTCATCGTTGCAGCGTAATGAAATTCTATATTTGCAAAATATGCAATGCATATACATTTTTCTAATTTATGTGCTTACGTTACCTGACAAATTTTACATAGATCGTAGAAAGGATCGGTAAGCTTTCAACTCAGGGTCATTCAAACTAAGCACCAAAATATCAAAGTGCCGACAATTTGTGTCCTATGTTATCGTTTTCTTTTCATTGGTGTCCCCCTTATTATCTTTGGATATCTGTATTGCAATTTTTGTTTATAAAATGAGGCGAATTTACCTACTTACAAATCAGGTTTCGCCAGAGGATGCAGGCCCACTGAACAATGTTGTCAGATTAACTCTATACTATTTCGTTGACGAGTCTAGTGTCTAGTCCGAAAAGTCGTTTTGGCGGTAAAATAACGTAATAAAATGCTATTTTCAATAAACACTACAGAGAGCTGCGGGTCTTCCCACCACCTCGTTTGCGATTGGTTCACCCCTCACTCTCCCTTTTATTCGCGCTTATCTGAGAGAGAAATTCACCTATCAGCCGCCTTGATTTTGTAATACTTATTTCTAGTATTCTCACTTACTTATTATAAGGACTTACCACTTGTGCGTTAGGCGAATGCAGCAGTTCGTGTTTCTCCAGTTGGTCCTTGGTGGAGAAGGACGTGGCGCACTGCGAACAACCGTAAGGCCCTCCTGTACCCGCCAGGGGGGCGTCGGCGAAATCGCACCGAGGTTACCATTCTCCGAACTCGCCGACAGTTCGCTGTGCGATGCCTCCATGTGCTCCTTCAGGGCCTGGAACGTTTGACATCCTTTTTGACATTGCGGACATTTTATGAAATATTCCGCGCTCGCGTTGAGCTCCTCCTCTTTCACTATGCCGTTCGTCAGGGAGGAAGGTGCTGTAACAAATTGGGATTTAGTAATGTGGACCAGAGTTGCTTCGATTTAATCTTCTACATATTATGTGACGGGAGAATTTACCGTTTCCTTTTTTGGCAAGACATTCTCAATGACAACAATAATTACCTGGCAACTGACGGTATTCATAACGAAAGCAGGTAACGTCCTTTTTTTACAGTAAAAAACTGGATAAAAACTATGTGTCATTTATGCTTAAAGGGTGAAGCATTTCCCAAAATCGTTGGAAATGTTTTCTTGCTACTTATTTTTGGTCTCATTGACTTCAGAAGCTTTCACAAATTATAATTATATGTGAAGTAGGAATATATGTACGTATATGTCTACAGTTTATCCCACTACTTTTTCAGGATATTTTTAAGTGTTGAAAAATAAAATAAAAAAAGTGGTTTTTATATTTTACGTTAGTTAGACTTGCCAATGAAAATAATGCATAGGGCTTTCGTTTGATAAACTTTACGTAAACTTTTATTATTTTGTCTTGCTGTACCCAACAACTTCGAAATAAGTCCTTGGTTGTATTTATAACCAAAAATTGGGATTTAGCAATCATTTGATAACAGCTTATGCACCAGGTTATAATTGTAAGCAAATCATTCTTTAATGTTGTTCTCCAAATTGTGCACTTATGAAAACAAGTACCTAATATAAAGAGTTAAGTTGCAGCACTTTTTATTGTTTTTGTTTTTACAGGTTCAAGCAAGTAATGTGCACCAAATGTAGCTTTGCTCTGGGCCGTAAGAAGCGCAGTAGACAAAACCTAAAATTGTGTCCAGAATGCATTTCTTTTGTATCTTCAGCTGTGAAGGCTTTGAAAAATACAGCCTGGTGAATAATTATATTTTTTCGTGGGTATCTGCGAAAATATTTTATAAGAATAGGTAAACTAGGATTAGTAGATTATACTTGTCCCATTTTCGAAGTTTATTATGCCATTTAAGTGAATAAATCTTTAAAAGTAATGAATTAATTTATAAGTTAGCATAATAAATATGAAGTGTGTAAATTGTACTTTGCTTGCTTGAAATACTTCTGTCGCTGATTGTGCATATCGCTGGTAACTATAAGTAATATATTTCGGGTATGGTCGTTCTAGAAAAGTTCATTCGGGAAAAGCTGTTCTTGGTGTAACATAGTTTACCTAACTTGGAACGTCGGTTTGAAATGCATACCCAAATTACCATATCGTACTATAAATAATAAGTGCAGCTCAACAAATGCGTAGACGTATCTACATATGTATATACCAAATTCTCAATTTTCTACGTCAAAAGTTCAATGACTTTTTGATATAGGAAGGTAATGTTTATACTTCTGAGAGTAAAATTACTTACTTAATTACTTCATTTATATTAAATATTTATATTTACAGGTATATGTTAAAACATCGATGTTATACCGCCTCATAAACTGTGACAAAATGTCGCACCATACGTAATTATAGCTTGAATAAGTATTTAGATCATTTATTACAGTTGATGTATTAATATAAATATAAAAAAAGTGAGCACTAGAATAAAAAAGTTTCTCTTGCCAATGTGATCTACAAGCAATCGGTAAAAATAACAACTATGTTCAAAAACGACTCTTAAAATAAATGCTAGGAATTAGAGAGTATTAGTAGAGAAGTCCTATACGCTTTTCAACTTTTGCTAGTAAAGAATAGCAAACTATTCTATTTCTATCTACATTTTCCAGTTTTTTATTTGCATCCTTTTCATAAGAATTTTTAAGAAAATTTGATTTATTCTAGCCAAAGGATTCATTCACTTGCCAATATAAGACGAATTTTATATAACAGTGTTTTCTCGCTAGAAAGATGTTCTTCTGAGATGAAAGTTCTCATAAATTTTCCACCAGCAAATACATATGAACTAAAAATAAATTGTAATCAAAAGCAGCGTAGGTACTTTACTGTAAAAACCTATGAACTAATGTCTTGATCAAAAGAGTTGGTCTAAGTAGAGGAAAATTATGTTACCTCCGGCCTATAACGGAAAACGGCATTATTGAACTATTTTAAAATTATCATACTCACTCTAGATCTATTCAGGCTAATAGGTGACAAAACTACGCGTTTTCAGTTTTTAGAATAGTTTTATGTTGATTAGTCAAAAAAATGTTATTTTGGTCAAACCCTTGAATTTATTGTGAGGCGAAGCATTTTCTTTTTAATATTTCTGATAACGGCGTATAATTCAGGTGTAAAATCCCTTTTCAGTTGCTACTGTACGATTTTTATTTGTTGACATACCTACTAGTCGTCAAGGATAACACGCAGATGATAATATTCTAAATAAAATCATCTACTGTTCTTTCCTTCACTGTCTGAGTAATGCCTCATTCTTGCGTTCACTGGCTGCATCAGCATCTGATCTTACCTTCAGTGCATGAATCCGACACTGTCATATCAGATCCGCCATTTTGGATTTTGAGTGACAAGCGTCGTTCGACATATAATTTCAACATTTCAATGTATCCAAAAGAGGCATCCAAAAAAAAACGTCATCAAATCTGCTATGAACAAGAGAGAGATAGAAATAGCGGTCATATCGAAGCTTTTCGGTTAGGAACAAGTGACTGTCACAATTGTAAAATAAATAATGGCTGTCATATAAGGTGACAGCTTTGACAGTTAAATAAGGATATACATTTAATATAGACTATCTGCAGAAAGGCTTAGCGATTCGCGACAACAGCGCTCGCGGCGGCTTACTCTATAAGTTTCGTGCTGGCATATTACAAGAAGACAATACGCAAAATACGATTTATTGCTAATTATGTCATTGTAATCATTGCAGAAGCCATCGAATTCATAAAAGTAACAAACTATAACTTGAACACGAAGTACTGTGGACGTCACATCTTGAATTAGCATCGGGCATATTAGCAGTGTAGTGTTTTGTGTCGCGCTACATAACCTAGTGACCAGACGTCCGTCATTATGACGGACAGTCCGTCATTCAGAAAGCTTGTCCGTCTTCAAGAGCAGTCCGTCCAACTGTCCGTCATTGAAATGTTTTTATTAAAATGTTCGTAATTAATATGAAGACGTATCGACGTATCGTATCGATCGTGATTAAATATCAGTATTTCAAAAAGGCATCAAATTCCAAAAAGTATCCTTGTGAAAGTCTTTATTTTTATGTAAATGTATTTTTCATTGAATTTCTGAAGTGCCAGGAAACGCGTGACCTTGAAAGATTTAAAAATTTTCGCCTGCGGCGCTATTTAGCTCGCGCCTCATGGCGCGAAAAATAAACTCTAGCTTCGTCAGTGTGAACCAGCTGAACATGTCCGTCTTTGGCAAAATCAAATTCTGGTCACCTTAACATTTTCGATGACATTGTTCTTATGGCAGCTATTTTGGTTAATTTACAACCTCCAATTTTAAAAGTAAGCACTCATGAAGATTTTAGCGAATAAGGATTATAGTAATATATATTTCTGTACAAAATTAATATAAATAAGAAATGTTCAAATTTGAAGAATAAAATAATGCATACATGTGTATGTAACGAAATAAATATTATTTATAAATATGTGTAAAAAATATATATGATATAAATTGCGGTACATAGACTGTCATTTAATAAAATATAAATATCATTAAACCTGACTCTTTATTTAATTGCACTATTGTTGTACATACTATCCTAATTTTGCACGTTATTATTTTCTTTATCAGACATTTCACTCAATTATTTACAATTACATTCATAACCTATAAATCAAATAGTTTAGACAGTTTCAACACAAAATATAAGTATGATTCTCGTGAAAATTATACTTCCTTTATCAAGAAATTCTTCCCCGTGCAATTAATAACATTTGCAACACTGTGAATTCTTTCCCAAATTCAAAAATAGTACAAAAACCAACTCGACGCATATGACACAATACAAAATCCACAGTACAAAAGTTATGAAAAATTCCGCGCGCGGCGCTTCTAGTTATTCTGCAGATAGTCTATAGAATAGAAATACGTATTTTTTTTACTCGTCCAACTTCGTTCACGTTTTGTTAGGATGGCTTGATATTTTAATCCGTAGTTACCATCTGAGGTTTGTAACAAAACATTATTATATGTCGTTAGCGTGATTGATTGGCAACGGACTGGTACTCATAACTAGTATTAGCATAACTTTATTTAGTGGTGCATAACTAGTATTAGCAAGCTCACGTTTTCGTACTTGAATTGTCAAACAAAAATGAATTATAATGCTGAAATGTGGTACTATATGACGTTACTGTCAAGAATATAAACAAAATACATTCCCCCATTATAAATTCTTAAAATCTAAGTCCCAAACGGCCAACAATAGCTATTTGCTGACCACATAACCTTAAATCGCTCTATGATCTGAAAATTTCTGTGATCAGATTCGGTTTCGATTAATATGAAGAAGTTTGTAGGAAAGGTTGACTTCGTGTAATTTATCTAACTGTCTAAATTAAAAAAATTTGCTTTATCTCTGCCAGTTTTCTTGGGATATGATGACAATAAGATATAATTTTATCTAAATAAATAGGTTCTTCAAAACAATATATGTAGCTATTCGGTCAGCTGTACATTCAGCCACACAAATAAAACTTAACAAAGATAACTAAGAATTTCGTTTGGAAATAACAAAGAAGAATAAATGTTCTGTCAGTGTTTTTAATTAGATGTATCGGTCTGTAAACTGGAATAAACACTTTATCAAGTGTTAAGGTCTTAATTGCCACACAGGATGTTACCAATAAACGTAACGTCGGTTAATTATTTCCCGTCGAGCATACCTTTTTGTGATTAAATTAAACATGCTGAATGTGAAACGGGTATTAAGGAAAATGGCACACTTTATTTCTGGAATTATTATTTATTATAACGTTTGCGGTTAAAACAAGAAATAATACGGAAAGATCGGCCTTGAAATCAAAAGGTAAATTACGAGAATGAAGTAACAAGTACGTAAGTACAGCACATTTTTACTGTGTATCATACAGGTCCAGTAAATCATTGGGGTATACCTAATATTAATTATTACTGGCAATTTAACATTGTTAAGTAGACACTTTATGCAGACTTCTTTGAAGACAGGTCGAATTTTTTGTTCTCCACACAAAGCGCAACAAAATTGGAACGCGTCCAAGTAAAATTTTACCGCTAGAACACGTAACAAAAAAGAACTATCTATTTTGATGTATTGCGGTGTAAAGGTGGATTAAAATTACGCATTCTGGTTGTCTCCTGACTCATGCTTCCCTTTGATAAGATTATTGCTAATTGCTTCTAAAATTAAACAAATAGTAAACAAAACATATGGATAATGGCGCACAAAGGTTTCTGTTGCATCCATCATTTAATAAAATATGATTACTAATCGGGAACTACCGAAAGTCACGTCTGGCATTATTAGGTGCAGGTAGAGTGCCACGTCATTGAAATTTCAACCTGAGATGAGTCGTTTAACTTCACACTCGTGGCTGGTTCTAAATCTGTAAATTCTTACATACATATATAAGGTTTATAGTGAATATTACTTAATATTATTAAAGTACAGACCTATTCTCTTGTTTAATTAGCATGGATGAAAATCGAAATATTAGAAAAATTTTCCTATGTAGGTACAGCTGGTCACAAAAGTATTGACTCACCTCGGCATTTTGGCTTGGGTTTACGTAAAAGTAAAAATTAGACGTCTGAATATTCTTTATTTAGTGTACTTGAATATCAACCTATATTTGAAACACAAATTATCGCATACCTCATTGTCACAAATAATATTATTGCTTGAAAAAGTTGGCAATGAAACACACACAAGTATTGACTCTATTGACTTTAACATCTCATTTTTTGAAATACTGTGTTTCTGTACTAACTGTTTAAGATACGCCCATATAAGTTCTACGGGGTTCATGTCTGGCGACTGCGATAGTGTTTCTAAACATCTGGGCACATTATATAAAATCTATTCTTTCACAATCTTTGCGCAGTGCTTTGGGTCATTATCCTGTTGAAACAGAAAGCTGTTTGAGACATCCAATTTTTCAGCTCTGGTTACTATATTCCTTTTTAGGACATCTAAATACACGAATTTATTCATTATCCTGTCTATGAAATGAAGGTTTTCTATCCCAGCCGCCAACATACACCCCCAAACTATTAAGGAGTCACCACGCCTTTAAAACTTACTTGAGTTTTTAGAATGTGTAGGTGAGTCAATACTTTTGTGATCAAGTATGTTTAACTTTTGAAGCAACTACTGGATTATTTTCATCACAGTAAATTAGCCATATAGATATGTATATAGGTAGGTATATTATATATTATATTCAATTTCATATTAATAACTGGTGGGAATAAGTTGTATGTATTCCAGACTCCAACCAGAGGCCTAACTCGGCGGAACTGCTCTTTTGACATTGATAAAAATGACATTCGCAAAATATGCGCTATCTCATAAAAAACTGTCGTTTGTATCTGTGTCCTGACGAGTAGATACATGTGCCTATTTTCTTAACTAAATTATTCATTATTATTACCAAATTCAAAAATAACCATTTGGAAAACCAAAACTTTCTGTTTTTTTCTTTTATAAATTAATTCATTATTTTTAATTTATTGCTAAAATTTAAAGGTATCACGTGACCAAGATCAATCTTCATCATTTTACATGGGCGACATTACTTTAAACAAAGTACTTAGACTATAGTTTATTGATAACGATGGTGAGGAAATCATTTGGGTTGAATCTAATAAAAATGATATTTAAAAAATATTGATATGAAAATGATAATTAAAAAATAAGTATTTAAAATCATTGTTTCTAAAAAAAAAAACAAATACAATAAACCAGGCCCTACCTTTTTACATCAAAATTTTGATTCTTAACATTCATGTTTTATACGAGAAGGAAACTATGACCACTTGCTTAAAGACTTTTAACATTAGATTCATTTTTATGGTCACTCCCTTAAACCCTTGAAAATTGTTATTATAAACATAATATGACAGTGGCTAGGGTAAAAGTCTATGAAAATATAACAATTTCACTTTCAGACATAACAATTTTTAAAAGTGACTAACTTGACGTCTTATCAAATTACAATGTGCTTCATGGAAGTTAAAAAGGTTGGACAGAATTGACCCCCATCTTTGCTGTTATCTCCAGCAGCATGTTTGTAATATTATAATCGATTTCTGCCTCTATATGTCATTCGATAATAAAATTTTGCTTTTTTTATTGCATTTTTGTACAAAAAGTGAGGTAAATGTGCTTAAATACACTTATTACGACGTTTTCGAATTACAATTATATAAATTAATACCTACTTATGAAATTTATCGCATTAGAAATTAATAAACTTTTTATTGTTTCTGAAATATATATTAAATATTTTACACAAATTTTACCCGAGATTTTTATCATTCTGCATTCGATAGAATATATTATTTGGATGATCTGATACGATTACCACATATCTACATCTACATATAACTAACTGCATGTATACCTACAATTTAAAGAGTTGTTTTAAATTGAAATACTTAAATTTAGACTACGATTTGTTAAGAATTTATTACATCTTTGAAGTAGTCTGTATTTTTTTATATTTAAAAGCTTATAATAAATTATATTTCATAAAGTTTTGAATAAGCGACTTAACTCAGCAGATGTATTATTTGAGTTTTGTTTTATTAAACATAAAACTGTGTTTGAGATTTGGCGATGACAATGACCTGCCATCAACTTGCCGCTATCCAAAATCGTTAAACAAAATTTAAACGTTTAACTTGCTGACATACACATCAAAGAATCATTAGAATCACACGATATATAATTTAAAATGTTGGTGATGATGAATACTGTTCTATTTAAAAGTGCTAAATAACGCATATTACACGATTTTCCTTATTAAATTCTCACATACACATAAAACAGTAAGATCTAGTACCGAGACAAACCATTTAGTGTATGATTTTGTTTTATACAGAACTATTCAGCAAAAATATTATGTGGACCATTTTTATTATTTCCATTCAGTGTAAACGTTCATATCAACTCCCTTTTCTACAGTTTCTGCAACATTTAAAATGTAATAATTTGTATTATACATAAGAGTTTTTATTTAATAAACGTACAAATAAAATATAACAGATATAAAATCTGATTAATAAAATACTTAATAAAAATAAATAATCGAGTATAAGAAATTAATTTGGGGTTTTCTTCCATTCTATCATATACCTATGTACCTAGGTATGTATAAACAGTATTGCCAGTTAATTTATATATGACATGACCTCAACCAGATTTATCAACGAACAATATCTAGATAAGGAAATAATTTAGAGAATTTTAATAAATAACCTGTACATTTACAACTACAGCTTATAATGCCTAAAAATAGCAAGGCATATTTTTATAGCACATTTCAAAGATGGAAACACTAAACAAAATTGTTGTTTACACAGGTAACACTTTATGGTGCTGTTCCAGAAATAGCTAGCAATTAAGTCAGTTCGTAAATAAAATGATTTGGATAAACTTAAAAAACTATAGACAACAAAATACTTAGATTAATTGTGTTTTAAGTAGCATATTTCAAATTAAACAGTAGAGAGAAGCATCTTAAAAAGGCATTATCCTACCGGAAAATATACATATAAGTAGATATAAAGTGATAAAGTATTGAAAAGTGGTGTACACCCCATGTTATAGGTAAGATCAGAGGGGGTAAGACATTGTAGGCATGTATACCCTGATGGAAATATTAGATAAAATTACTGTTTATTTTTGTAATTTATATAAATACTTCCTCTACCTACTTACGGAGATAGGTGGAAGAGATACATATGTAGGTACCTATTTAGAGACTATTTTTTATATCCGGCTAACCTAATTATTACAATAGGTAAACATATTTTTTATTTCCATATGCCATAGGCAACGCGATTAAATATCCTATAGGCATGGAGCCAGAATACTCGTAATACTTTTTCTCTCTTTGCTTGTTTACGATAGCTAGACTCTAAGCGCAGTAGGGCGGGTTGCATAACTTCCAGGCCACCGATTCCCCATGCCATGCCAGGCCAAATGAGTTAATCAGGCTTTTAAATTTTCACTAAAAAAATTGGGTGACAATTTTTATTAATTGATTATACATACAAGTAGAATATTATGTGTCAATTAATAAAATATAGATCGAATTTCGACGCGGATATTTAAAATAAAATTTACGATATATTTTTATTGCATCAGCAACCGTTAACCAAAACTAGGTAATAAAAATAATTTACTGGAAACCTTTCGCATGTTCCTAAAATAAACTATAAATATATGCGCATAAACATGCAAGGTTTAATTAATATTTTATTTCGTTCATTCAGCGTTGCTGTATAAACAGGCAGGATATAAAAATGTTTACCTGACTACAAGCTACGGTCAAAGAAAAATAATAAAAAAGTTCTATGGAGTTGGCAAACAAAGAATTTTTTTATCGTCAGGTGTGCGCCCGGTGAAGTAAAAACACACCTATAGATGGCATGCGTTTTTACACCTAGTAGGTATTTACTGATTACCGGTAAATGGACACGATATTTGACGGCTTTCATTACCGGCTTCGGAATACGATTGGTCGTTAACGCACGCACCTCGAACACAGGTAAAGGTAAGTTAGGTAAGAATCCACCTGCCAATGAGAGCAAGTGGAATGTGGAGGAAGCGCCTCCCACTCACCTGCCCAATACAGCGAAACAGGTGAGAATCAAGTGAGCGGCGCCCATTCATGCGTCCAGGTACAAACCACCTGTGAAGCCGTAAACATATTAGGCCGCCAATCGGATTGAACCGTTTTGTTTACTCTTGATTTACGGCACTTATTTCTAAGTGAGCGCGCGATAAGCCGGAGAACGGGCTTATCTCTGGGCCGTTTGAAAACCACCGCCGTAGGGGACAGATTAATGTTTCCGCTTTATGTAAGTTAAAAAAAATACCTGATTGAGCGTTAACGGTTAACGTTAACGACGCCATCCAATCGAGAAACAAGCGATTATATATGAACTGTTTACGGGCAACGGTGCGACCTCCTCGATTAACCCCTCCAATAATTGCTGGACGAGAAGACGCGCCTCATTTACGATACGGTTATTTGAAACACGTGCGGGAACGCATCACTTTTACAGCACACAGAGACGGACTAAAACAGCGACACAGTAACAACAACAACAACGACAACAACAAAGAGCCATAATCGTCAGGAACCAGAACAATTGAGCGTCTACTCACGTTGGCAGGTGTTCCATACATTGGCCAGACTCCAAAGTCGATAGGAGTAACTGTCGTAGCATCCAAACATGCTCTCACTTCGCGCCACCATGGCCAACTGGTGCGGGAACTACACGCGGCCGACGCCGTGGGCTACACTATGTTGTGATCTCTCGTCTCTCGCGTCCATCCCTCCTCTCTCTGGCGTGCGTGGCGGAGAGCGACGGCGACGTCTTCTCCCACCACCGGCGCGCGCGCCTCTACCTACACGGACGGTAGCGACGCCGCGTCGGCAGAGCGAGAGAGGGACGCCGCCGCCCCCGAATCTGTGCCGATATCAAATTGATGCGTGCGGTCCGATTCGAGATTCGAATCGCGCGGAGAGCGGAGAGGTCTTCGGAGGACGGCGGGCGTCAGGAGCGGCGGATTAGGAAGAGCAACCGGAATACCTGCCTGCGAGGAGCTTAATCAGGGTCACACGAAACGAGATCGGAACTGACCTGGCGGTAAGACGGGTTTGGCGAAGGCGTTAAAAAGGGGCAGTTTTTATTTTTAATAGATTTGGAATTTCTTGACACTTGATCAATTAACTTGATAAACTTGTTGTGGGATTATCGGTCCGTTTATAAAAACAAAAGTTTTTGTTTTTTTCTAACGTTTCGGCTTTATTCAGCCATCATCAGAGAATATATTTTCTATTTTCTCTTTGAGTCGTGTCTATTATATGTAGATGTTTTAGTTCAACTGTTTTACTGTCGACTGTCGACGAGTTTTACGAGTCGAACTAGGAAAGACATTCGCTTTGCCCAACCCTCCGATCTTGATAAGGTATATATCATTTGAAAGCGATTTTAATTTGCTGTCGATTGACACTAGTCCCAAAGTACGAAAGTAAAGGGTTAAAAAGTTATGGCCCACTAAATATTCGAAAAGTTCTCACCCCAAAATACATTGAATACCTCGTTACGTTTAAGTGTTACGTTACGATTAAGTGTTACGTAAGGATTACGTGATTAAATAGTTTTTTGAGTCAATTTTGCTCAAATTTCAACAACGATGGATGACGATTACTATTCGGTGAGTTTTTAATTTTAATTGTTTAATAATAATAAAACATTTCGAAAAATAAATATTTAAATTCTTTTTCTCTTTAATTTTTATTTGTTTTCAATTATTTTAGGTTAGGTTAGGTTAGGTTAGGTTAGGTTAGGTTAGGTTAGGTTAGGTTAGGTTAGGTTAGGTTAGGTTAGGTTGAGTGGTTTCATACCTTATACATTATAATTTATAATTTTGGTTTGGATAGGTTTTGTTCTCGAAACAAAACTTGTGTCCGTTAAAAAGCATTAGCAATGTATTTTCAATGGCCCATAGACTTTGCTGGATTTTGTATTGAAACGCAGCAAAAAAAATGATTTTTTTTTATAATGGCAGCCTATGGCATTTTTCAACTTTGAAGGGCTATAACTTTTGAACCTTGCATTTCCGCACTTTGGGACTAATACCATTCGACAACATTTTGAAAACTCTTTTGAATGATATATATATCTTATCAAGATCGGAGGGTTGGGTAATGCGAAAGTTTTACCTCGAATTAAAACATCTACAATAGACAAGACTCAAAGAGAAAATAGAAAATATATTCTCTAATGATGGCTGAATAAAACCGAAACGTTAGAAAAAAACAAAAACTTTTGTTTTTATAAACTGGCCGATAATCCCACAACAAGTTTATCAAGTTTATTTTTAATGCCAAAAAATAAGTTGGTAATGTGGTAACGTGCAGTCTGCCAGACTGACACTTTTCGAAAGCATTAAAATGAAACTTTCAAAATTGATTCTCAACATTTACATAGGTACATAAAAGGCTGCTAGAAGGGGGCTATTATTCTTCTATTTCCCCTGCAATTTGGAAATAGTAATCGACAGTATATACATATATGTTTTAGGAAATGACCTCAATCGGACACACGTCACACCGTTCAAAAAGTTACACGATCACTTTTCGTGTTACACGCGGACACACGTCTGTTTTATAAAGATACATATATTTGGAGATATGATTTGCAGTGTACAAAAAATATAGAGTATATGAATTATTTAAAAACTAAAATATTTTTATTTCGGTTACGAATGACCCAAGAAATATTACTCATAGTTACCAGCGATATTTACGATCAGAGCTGGGAAAAATACTTTAAAAAAAGTAACTAAGATAATTTTTAGGTATGTATGAAGATGCTTTTTTCAAAAAGGATCTAAAGATACAATACCTATACGTCATAAAGTATCTATACTTTCAATTAATTTAAGATACTTTTAGTTCTGGCACAAAGAGACATTTTTAAATGGATTGTATATACATATATATATATTGAAATTATATTCTATACTTGGTGACTAATCTTAAAAAGGAGGCATTTAAATAAAATATTTTACAATTTATTTGTTGCTAAAAGTTGAGGAAATTCCGAATACTTTCTGAAAAGAAGCGAAATTTTGAAAATCGTTTTTTTTTCCTGTTTTTGTTTAAGGAGTTTTTTTGAAACGAACTGCACTTCTTCATTGCCACTTTTTTTTCTGCAAAATGGCAGTATCAGTTCTTGAGTCCGATGTTTCAATTTTACGGGCCCATTTTTTTAAATACGGACCTGGATGTTTTATTTTACATTTCACAAGATATCGTCATTTTATAACAGGTATATATGACAATTGTTTCGCAAACACAAAAATTAACGATATATAACATAATTTTTAGCTACCTAACAAAATTTGGTTTTCAACATTTTCTGGGGATGCTACAGGATTTTTAAAAAATATTTCGATATGAATATTAAGGTTTGTTTGAATTTTTTGCGGTTCTTGTCTTCCATTTCACCCTCTAGAATCTGGTGTGGGTCCCATGTTTCTTTACAAAAATACGAGAATTTCAAATTCCATCAGGCGACTATCCCTACTTCTAACTAATTACAAAAATATTGTTTTATTGCCTCTATTTTTTTATCGAAGATATTAAGGTGCAACAAATTTTTGTCAGTATAATAAGCAAACTTTGGGGTGAAAGGACTGAGATAGGCGATAATGACAGTATTAATAATTCCCTGAGTCAATATTAGTCTACTATTTTTTTATTTAATTAAGTCTGATAATTAATTACAATTGAGAAACCGTTTTCCTGACGTCTTAATAGGTGCCTATAAAATACATACAACATAGAAGATAAATATACAGAGTCTACGCAATAACGATTTTTGAAAATTAAAGAATTAGGTACCTAGTAGTAAAAATGTCGCCTCAGGAAAAATTCAAATATGTTTTACATGCATATGTTACTTACATAATAGTGTATGATCAAATTTTGGAGACCAAACGATGTACGGAATTTGTATTCTTTTTTTTTAATTTTAATTTAGCAATTACGTTAATTATATTTTGTGTTACTTCTGTGTTAAAAAAAGTATATTAAAGTTATTATACATAATGTAAGTACATATTGGCAGATATATATACAGACTTTAAAGTACGTAGATATAACAATATGTGGATTACATTTTTCATATGCTGATGGTAAATTACTTCATCATCCCTCAAATTACTCACAGACCATATTTTCTTATCATAAAGGTTCTAAAGTTTTCTTCCAGAAATAGAATAAGTACCCCTCAATAATTATTTCCTACTAAACAATTTTCTAATATATTCACTGTTATACCAATATTTTAACAAGATAATCTATGTATTTACCCTAGCTACAAATTATAACAATCTACCTTTATTGTTAACACATAATTTTAAAACTACTTGACCTTTAGGTAAATAATGAATATTAAGTACAAACACGATGGCATGTCAAATACTGATTAAAACGGTTATGTTCTTACGAGTATTAAATAAAATTAGAAAGATAAATGAGGTAGGTAAATACCTACTAATCGAATCAATATTATGTGTTTGTGCTTTCACTTACCTAAAATTATTACTGATTAGAGATTAGAGAACATTGCTACTTCAAACTTTTACTAACGAATATCTAATCTACACGGTCACAGTTTAGAGAATGTATTCTCTAAACTGTGGCATGGTGCAACAGTATCCAAAGAAAGCAGACACATTTGTAGTAGTTATAAATAAATTAGATACAGTATACATTTTCATAGAACGAAAGATGCTAACTTATTGTTTGAAATCATATAATTTCCATATTAGACGTCCACTTAATGTGAATTTACATTAAGAATTATTTTATGCCAACGAAAAAATCACATACCAAATGAACATAACAAATGACTACTTCCAAATACGATTGTTCGCCATCTCAAAAACTTATAAAACCATATGTAACATAAATATTTAATTTGACAAAGGAATTGTTTTTGGGGATATTGGACAAATAAAGAAGCACTAATTTTTGCCGACGTTTCGTCTAAAGTATTCAGACTTCTTCAGGGCTTAATTAGTGTTTTATATACCGGTCTAACTTATCTAACGGTCAATTAAATGTTTTATACTTTTCTTTACCTCCAGGTGCATGACTTTGAATATTCTAATAATTTTGTGGTATTTGTTTCTTTTGTTTGTATAATAACTCCACATTGAACGAATAATTGCCTAGGCTCAATTCACTTTCAACGTGCAGGTAAAGAAAAGAATAAAACATTTAACTGACATAGACCGTTATATAAAACATTAATTAAGCCCTGAATAAGTCTGAGTAACTTATCTGAGTCTTTGTCTTTTTGAACGTTTATTTTATGGACGCAACTGATACCTAACTACTATAAATATTTAATTCATTTAATATATGTACTCTCTCCCACATCTCAAAGGTATAATAAATAACGTCTTGATTAAAAGATAATAATTTCGTAATTTGAAATTTCATTTATATCAGTATGTTGACATTTTATTTGAACCCTCTTAACACCCCATTCTAAAGATGAAAATCTGTACACTTATTTTTAGTAGAAAGTTTGTTATACAGTATAGATACATACATACATACATACATACATATACATATATATATTGACAGTATAGATACATATATATGTACATACTGCAGTACAGTCGTGTAAAATAAGTATTATGTCGAAAAAGAAAATTTTCAAAATATTTGTTTTTAAATTTGTGGTATCTAAGGTATTTAATAGAATAAAAAAAAATTTATTTTTTAGATGTCAACTCATAACGATGAGTTTTTTAGTGAGTAAAAGAGTAAAACTATAGTTCATCTTTTAAAAATTCAAGTTTCTGAATTTCTTTTTTTTTTTGTAAAATCTATTATATTTTGTCAATTTGGTTTTAAAAATAATTATTTTGCGTTAAATAATAATAATTCATAAATGCATGTGTTATTGAAAATATATTTATTATGCATCTCAAATAATTTGGAGACAACAAAATTTAGTGAAATATCTTGAGAATTTACCACTTTTATTTTATTAATTTGTTAGAAGCTACAGTTTAACAGTGCCAATTTTTTTTAACTAAGAATGAAGGGCTTTTGTACATCAAAACAGCCTATTTTGTGGTTATCTGACGAATAAATAAACTCATAATTTAAATTATGAATTATTGCATGTCTTACCAAAACAAATAAGTAATGTAGAACCTGTCTTATAATGCATATTTCTATTATTTAATGATTAAATTTATCGCATTAGGCAAACACCTAAATCGTATGTCCTGGCATATTTCTTAATTTGCATTAACACATATTTGCCTTTGGTTACGTAGGGCAGAAATGGAAAGTAAATATTTCACATCAAAATATCCATAATTATTATGAATAACTACTATTTAAGTTTTGACTAAATTGTCATTAGTTTATGTTATGGTATTAATTATTATTTATTATTATTTATCTATTCGTTAAATCCGATTACAGATCATAATGTATTAATGTGGCAGTCTGTCAAAATGGCCGAAAGAGAAGTTTAACGATTAATAATGTATATAACGTATATGGGATGCACGTTTGAAACACCCTCAACGGAATGGAATCAGGTCTATTGTTTAATGAAAGAAAAAAAAATCAGGTACGAGGACCCCACCGCCGTGTGGGCGACAGATGGTGTGAACATTGACTGCAATAATCGAAACACCTCAGGGACGACGTGACAGAAAATGGGGCTAAACAGGTCTCCGTAACGACCTGTGAGGGGTGAAAACCATAGAATCGTAGGTACGTCGCGCACACCCTCTGGACAGTTCTTGCATTGTTTTCGGTTACAACATTTGGCGAACATTTGCTGCTACCTATGGCAATAATAGAGGGATGTTTCCTGTAGGTGCACTTTGTTATACCCGAGACGCAAGTTCAACGTGAAATCGGTTTCTTTCATGGTTTTTGTTAGTTCAGGTTGACTTTATGTCAAAGTGTATTTTCTAATGTTTCGAAAGTACCCTGAAGGCGGTTGAAAGGTTTTAAATGTCTTTAGTTAATACTGCAACTTTAGATTCGTTGTTAAAATGACAGCACATATTTATTAGTCATATTCAGTTACATTTTGAAAATTTTAGTATGCCTTACGTACTTTAACATGCACCAATAACTAATATAACACAGGGTGATGCATAAGGAATGGTACATAGGGTACAGTTCGAACAACAGAAGGTCAAAATAACGTGATTTAGCTAAACTTATCTTAGTACAATTGTTGATGATAATCAATATACAGAGAGAGAGACAAAGTTGAGGACTTAATAAAGGCGCTCGAAGGCGCCACAAATGAATATTTCAAGTTGATTCCATTGACAACTTTAACGCCCTCTAGAGGGCCTTTATTATAAGTTTTATCGATTTAGTGTAATTACAACAAAAATGCACAATTCTTCAAGCATAATAAGAATTACAACTTTCGAGGACCGCCAAATATTTTGGTATAAAACAAAATGAGCAAGATTCTACAAATGAGATTATCTTGGCAACGGTTCTCACCTCAAAAAAGTACAGTTATTTCAATTAATTCAGAAATTATATAGAAAAATTGAAAATTTTGACGCTATGAATATGTAGTTATCATCAACAATTGGAATCGAAAATTATTCGGAATCGGCTGTTGCATTATGTATTAGTACATAGCAATCACCCTGTATGAAGATATACAGATGTTTGTACAGTTTAAAGTACTTACAAATATCTACAGTTAACTTTAAGAAAAAAATACTCTCTTTTTTAAAACCAGTTAATGTCCGTCAACAATTCATTAATTATGCAATGGAAACAGTGAAACAGTGAACGAGTTATTTTGACGAATTATGATGACGAAATTTAAGACTATTAGATTTGATCAAATTATAATAAGAGCAAATAAGTTTGATTTGACGTCTCATGTGGACAAATATTTCAACATCAGAAGAAATTAGTCAGTTAGTTAACGATAGGAGATGTGGCTATTAAATAACCGAACTGCTGTCTTAACACTTTTTATTCGTTACCAATTATAGTAGCAACTGTTTCGCCTTCAATGTACTCCATTTGGCGATCTCTACACCGCTCCATACGACGTTGTTGAAAGGAGTGCTGGAAGTCCGCTTCTGTCAGCTGGTTAAGAATCTCCGCGGCTCTTGCGTTAACCGCTTCCACATTTTCGAATATTGTCCCCTTCAGCGCCGATTTGACCTTGGAAAATAAAAAAAAGTCACAGGGGGCAAGGTCGGGTGAGTATGGTGGATATTCCAACACGGTAATGCCATATTTTGCAAAAAAAAAACGCCTTCACAGACAAAGCAAAATGAGCCGGTGCATTGTCTGGGTGAATCTTCCATGATTTCGTCTTCCACAAATCGGGGCTTCGTTTTCTCTCAAGCTTACGAAGGGCCGTCAGAACCTCGATGTAATAATATTGATTGACCGTCTGAATCTCAGGGACCCCGTGAAAGTAAACAATGCCTCGAATGTCAAAAAAGACGATCATCATCGCTTTGAATTCGGATTTGCTCATCCTGTTTTGTTTTTTTTTGCCTTGGCGAGTTCGGGCTCTTCCAATGCATGGATTGGCGCTTTGTTTCGGGGTTGTGAGTAAAAAACCACGATTCATCACAAGTAATCAACGCGTCTAACAAGCCTGGATCAGTGTCAATGTTGATTAAAATGTCAACGCAAATGTTCATTCTCGATTCCTTTTGCTCACGAGTGAGGAGTTTTGGCACCATTTTTAGGCAAACTATGCGCATGTTGAACGATTCATGCAAAATCTGGCGAACACATTCTTTGTCGATCCCTGTTATTTCAGCAAGTCCCCGGATGCTTACATGACGATCTTCGTGGATTAATATACCAGTTTTTTTCAATGTTTTCGTCCGTTTTTGACGTTGAGGGCCGTCCGGGGAGCGGATCGGATCGTCTTCGGTCGTTTCGCATCCCTCTTTAAACCGTTTAAACCATTCAAAAACCTGTATGCGGGATAAATGTTCATTTGCGTACACTTCTTTTAATATTGCATAAGCTTCTATAAGTTTTCCCCAGTTTAATAAGAAACTTGATATTAATCCGTTGCTCCATCTGAACACAACATGTTTTCGACACGTCACTGGTGCGTAGACTAATTCAAACGACTGCTACAATCAAACTGAGCCACCCAATTGCTTGTCCAACGAGTTCAGGGTGGGAAAAGTATTACCAGACACAGTTCTGTTCAAACTTGTCGTGATATGCTCGCAGCGTGCTGGTAGCAGCACCAGTTTGGTTATTTAATAGCCACAGCTCGTATAATAGAATATGACCAATGGTAATGGTTACTGACCATATTCAGTAATTAGATAAAGAAAAAAAACTTTGTGAAGAATTCAATATTCAAAATTAATTTATTTTTCATGTGTTTCAAAGTGTATTTAGTTTTCGGATTAAAAAAAATAATTCCTACCATATTTTCGGTTTACCTCGAGAAATCAAGGATTTTGTAAAAAAAGTATCGGGCAAACAAAAATGCCAATTCTAATTAGAATCAAAGAACGATATAAATGCTATGACATAAGGGATGATTTTTTATTTACTGCTATAGACCGGACATTATTAATTTAAAAGTACAAATATAAAGACACGGTAATGTAAAGGCAAGGTAACTGGTTTTGAGTATTTGGAATGGTAAATGAAATAATTTACAAGTACTTACTAAACCGTTAAATCGTTGGCAAATAAAGATTGTGTGTGTAAGGTTTTCTTTCAGTTATGCCAACTTGGTTGGCGAAACATGCTTCGAAAAAACTTTATTGTTGTCAGTAATTGTGGATAATTATAATCCTTTATTTTGCCCCAAGGGTTTCTGTTTCTCTCGTATACAGCCCTAAAATATAGTAGTTAATTAAATTATCAAGTTGCCGTCACAGAACACAAAAGAAAATTAACGTAATTTCTTTCGAAGTTTGCCCATATTTCCGGACAAGAGTTCCCTAAAAGAGTATCGGTAAATCTACCCCAGGTGAATAAAGAACTAAAAAGACGTATTCATTAAGGGGCGCAGGCACATGCGGGTCCAACTCCGCTCCCGGAGACATATATGAATAGCGTATAGGGGTGGCTAAAGTCACCCCGCAAAATTTATCCGGCGTGTGTGTGTGTCGCTGCACAATAAGAATGACCTTGTTTTATTTTTATTGTACGTGACCGTGTGGGATGAATCATTATACGTTTCCCACTGATTTCTTGGCTGAAGTAAAACGGTCCACCATGTTTATGCTAAAAACGAAATGTTCGTAAAGTGTAGTTTTGGAATGAAGTGCCAAACGTTTGTATATCCACTTTCATTTAGTAATGCCCACATTACAATATCAAAAAATAGTTCTGTAATGATATTTACGTGCAGATTAGTGATAATAAAATTTGTTACAATGAGTTTGTAAGGAATTTTACTTACAAAATAAGACGCTCAGTTAGATGCTTACTAGTTACTTATTGTAAAGTATCTGTAGGCGCGAAAATGGCATGGCTGCATTACAATTTCGTTCGTTAATAACCAACCTTTTATGAAATCAAGGTACCTATTATTTTTTTAAAGGCCCTAATTTAATTTGACGACAAAAAACACGGCGTCTAATAGTTACAAAATATGTGTTACGGCGGTTCTACATCTGTTATTATAATGTTTCAAAGCATAAAGATAGAAAATAATCGGTAGCTATGACTTGTGGAGAGAAAAAGGGTTTTAAATGAAAGTTTACTGCTTTATCCGTGCAGATAAAACACTATGTGATTTAAGTACACAAATATAATACAGTGGGGTCTCGACATATGAACATACCATATATAGCGAACATAAAAATATTGACATTAACCTCTGAATAGTGAACAAATTGTGCCTCGTTAGCATGAATTCCTACGAACATGTCACAATTTTTATTCGCGTTAAATGTATAAACACAGCATACAATTCAACAAAGAGCCAATGGTGTACCACTATTGTGTATTTTTAGATGCACTTTAAATGGTGAACAACCTCGATGGAGTGAAAAGGCCGTTCATCAATTAGTTCACTATATCGATATTCTACTGTATGTATATTCGAGTATATTTGAAAATACTGCTGACTGTTAATGAAAAGCTGATATATGTATACAGAATTAAAATTAAATTCTACACCTTTACATAAACGGCAAAACGTTTCTGCGCATATGCTACGTCTCTAAAGCCAATGCTAACTAACTTACAAAATGGCCGACAAAGGCGGGATTTATTCTACTGCCTATTCATTAGTACACAGATCAATGACCCCGACGATCTGACGCCGGGTTGTGCTTTTACCAACAATGGCGACCAAGACGTCCCTTCCACACCGCCTCCTCTTGTACATATAATATTTGTATCTGGTAATATTTGCTATACCTAAGTCAACACGGACTGACCCTGTATGTACTTCTGTATTGTAGAGATTGAAAATATTAAGGTTTATGAAAAATAATATATAACTACAACATAAGGTAGGAGGTAAGGAGGTAGAACAGGTAAGTAGATAATGGAAAAAGAAGGCTGAACTATTAATGTAAAAATAAATACAATTTGTATAATAACGTTTGGCTCACCTGAGATTTATTTATTATATTATTTTGCACATTTCTATTATTTGATGCTTTTACTATTTCCTATTACATTACATTATATACATATATATTTTATATCATTATTTTGTACATTGTTGGTTATACAACGTAAAAACAAAATTAGTTTTAATTTAAAACCGGTTTAAAAAACTATTATATATAATATTATAAAATTCAAAAATAATAGTACTTGATAAATAATAATAACTCCTAAGATTTTTCCGTATAATGTTTTTAATGTGAAAAAAAATAGTTATCTATCAAATTTAGTTTCTTTTTTATCGAAATTACTCTGTACTCTAATTTTATTGTATTATCAAAATATGACATATAAGTTGAATTAGTTAAAATATATTGTTAAGCAGTGACGTGCACAAGAGGGGGAGGTTTCCGTATTAACTCCCCCCCCCTCGGCCAGGTGGGTCAGGCCCTTTTGTTGTACTCCCCTTTCCTCATTATACGGTAAGCATGTATAGTAATCTCCCCACAGGCAACCCCCTCCCGCCTTGGCTCAGGTCTTTACCCAAAATAAAAAAAGTAGTAGCTTTTGTTGTCACCCATCTCATCAAGCGATAAGCACGTACATATATTCAACCTCACCCCAGACCAAATATCTGGGCACGCCACTGTTGTTAGATACTTGTGTTATACCTAGGTCTGTACCATTTGGTAAAATTAATAGTACAAAAGAAAAATAGCACAAAAACCAGTTGTTTAATTTTAATGTGTTAATGTAAATATCTAGTAATTACAAGGGCGTAGCCAGTATTTTTCTTTGGGGGGGGGGGGCGACCAATGCAGATTAAACAAAAAAGGCAAAAAAAAAGAAAAAAAAGGCCATTGGATGCAACGGCAAGCGCAATCCCCCCGATTATTTTGGTTTTTACTTGACCATTTGGGGGGGGGGGGGGCGATCGCTCTCATCGCCCCCCCCTGGCTACGCCCTTGAGTAATTAGTAAAATATTATTGAATTTTGCAGAACGCATTTGTATAAATGCTTTTGTAAAAATGGCAGGTTGTATGTTGTATACGAGTAGTTCCACATTTCCTATTTTTATTATAGCTGCAACAAGATATTACAATGTTATTTTAAATAAGTTCGAGTTACTACTCTTATTTACGATGGAGCATTTTGTTCATTCAAAAATTAATGTGCTATAATATATCCCGAACCTTCTACGTACGATACTAAATTTGGTTATAACATATTAAAATTCCTAAATTCCTCCGTGGATACTCCATAAACTACCGGAACAATAAAAGAAAAGGAACGGGTGAATTAACATTTTTCGTAATGGGGATGACTTATGAGTTTATGAGAGTTTTTATTTCGCGAGGTATTAAAAGTGCACAATAAAAAACGTTTCCTTATTTGTCGCGCTTCATATAGTAAAATATGAAACCGTACGATTTCACTTTCCAGTTAAATCTGAACTACTACAGCGCACACATATTTATTATTTTCATATACAGCGTGTCCCAGATTGATAATTTATAATAAATATATCGGAGAGCAACAAACGCGGCGACAATTTGTTGTAGGAGGAGTGTTAGCCAGCATGAAAAATGCCGTCGCTGGTTTTTTCAAATCTAAGCTTGTATACTTTTTTGTTCTAACATGTCCTTATTATGTTACATGTTATGTTCTAACAGTTTTAAACGGTATTCTGTATTTGAATTGAAAATTGGTCCATAAATAGTGGAGATATTTGAATTTTTTTTTTTGTATTTTTACGTCACGTGCTATTGCATACTTTACATTTTGCAGCAGAAAATATTCGAAAATGTTTTCCAGAGATACATAGATGCATTTCTAGCAAGTACAAAAACAGTGCTTCTCAAATCAGTGTCTCCCCGTTATTCCTGAACAGCCGATTCGTACACGTTGGGGAACATGGTTAAAGGGAGTTTTTTTATTATTCTGAATATTTTCAAGAAATAAAAGTTGTTCTTCAATTCAACCCTGACGATGCTGCAGCTATTAAGGAAAGCTAATCAAAATTTCAAGATATTTGCATTGAAACCGATGTACACACTATTCACAACATCTATAAATGAATATATGAAGCAATAGAACCTTACAAAATACTGCGATGTAGCTAGTGGAGTCACTGCAAATAGTGGATGAAGTGAATACACTGATATCCGCTGTAGATGATGTAAATACAGCTTGCGTTCTATAAACGTCCGAGATTGTTTTAAACAATGATTCCGATTTTACCACTTTAAGACAAATTTGTGTTGTTGCATGGAGACATCTTAAGTTAAGTCGGTCCAAAAAATTATACCTGTATTAATCAGTATCTAGATGTGAAAAAGATCGTTCTCTTTCTCACAATATAAACACATTTTTTTCATCAAGACGAATCTCGTTCCACGAGACAACTGTGGCATCATATCTAATGTCAATGTTTTACAAATCATATCCTGTGTGTGATAACACTGATAACTGCATCTTTACTTCTTCTGTTCGGTAATTACAGTGCAGCCAATCAAGCTACCTTATCCTATAGCACTACGTAAAAGGGTAAGTGTTTAACAATTATCAGATATTACATGGGATTACCCAGTTACTGTATTACTATTCTGTTATTATACTTACTAAGGGACGCGCACGCCTATGTTGCACAGAGATGACGCCTCGCTCTAGTCACAACTGCCTACTCAACATATTGTACTTGAACGGAGTACTCACTTATAAATGAGTATTTAGTGACGAATATAAAAGGATACTGTATTAGAAAATAACGAATAGTTACAAGCATCGAAAAGTAACGAAATTCAACATCACTAGTGATGACTCATTTCATTATTTTTTGGTTGGACTATAAGCAGTTTTAAACAGCAAATCGATGGAATTCATACACACATACATCAGCATGCTCCGTACTTCTCGTGTATATTTGTGTAATTTAATAACTCAAAAGCGATTGCTCTATTTCGGAACAGAAAACCATAAATTTAATTAACGGCACAGTTTTAACGCTATTTGTAATATTTGTTAGCATTTATTGGTTATCGCAGGAAAAACAAATTTACTACTTACAATATTATATAACGTTGCTGGGCGAGGTTTATGGACTCCTTGTAATTTATGACCGCCTGGCCGTCGGAGGACCGCATTTTGTGTATACGTGCCGCACGTAATAGACAATGTGTCCGTTGAAACAATTTTTCAGACTAACGTATGTATGTACGTACATGCTTCCGTCATTTACAAGATCTCCGCTCTATTTGAGAGTTACAGAATGTCTAAAAATTACAAGTATTTTTTTTGTGTTTATAATAAACGCCACATGGGAAGAAGTTTTTTGACGCACTAATTCTGCCCTAAAACTCAATATTTTTCACCAACCCAATAGTTGCTTGAGATATTTTATTTTTAACGTTTTCTATTTTCTCCCATTCACCTTTAGTGTAGTATTTAAAATAAGCAAATATATAGAATATATAACGCGGCGATAGTCACAGCCGTCTTGAGAACAAGCCACGCTATAAGAAAATGGCAACGCCGAATGTAGTCCGATACTTCCGACAGTCGACATAAAATATCATGGCTTTATATGTGGTTATGTAAGAAATCGTTTGTTTATTAGCGTTAAATATAGTTTTTTAAACGTGATAAGTACTTTAGACGATTGTACATTGAAGTGTAGTATCTGTAGATGCAGTGGATTGTATTGATAATTCGATATACAATCGATTTTTTGCGTGTTTTCCGTATTTTATTTCATTCGTAAACAAACATGCCAAAACGGTGTTGCGTTACGATTCTTCTATAAAAACTGAGGGCGTAAAAAGTATTTTTTGGATTCCCCAATGAGGACGAATTAATGCAGAAATGGCTCAAAGCTATTCCCAGAAAAGAATGGACACCGTCAAAACACTCAGTAGTATGTGAGTGACAAAATTAAAAAGGAAATATTCTGCGTGTACCATAATTATGTCATTTATAATATACAGTGGAGCATCGATTATCCGAACTAATTGGGAACCAGGGTGGTTCGGATAACTGATATTTCGGATAACCGATAATTTAAAAAAACCCTATTTGGGGTGTAGGTACATAATGTGTATGTACATAGATAATTAAATAAACAAACAAACAAACAAACATTAATACAATACACAAATTTATTTTACACTTCAATGTGTACCAAAAAGAAAAGAGAACAACCACTGCACAACGCCCGCACTGACGTTGGTCGCGTAGGCCACACGTGGAGTAGAAGAGGGGGGCGGTTGGATTTTGAGATTCGGTTAACCGGTTGTTCGGATAATTGAGGATCGGATAATCGATGCTCCACTGTATATTCAGTCTCCTACTACGTATAATGTGTTACATACATTTTTTCTTTTACTTACCAAGCGATATCTTCGGTATCTATCGTCTGGTATGGATATTTCTCCAAATAAAGAAAATACTAAATTCACGTTAAAACTCAAAACAATATAGTTCTAGAACAAACCAGATTAAAACCTCATTCAAAAATATGTAATAAGCGATCTGAAAATCAACCAGCAGACCAACCAGGCATCAGTTAATAAAATGAAAAAACTAAAATTAGACACATTTAAAAAAGCAATATAAGTTAGATTAGTTAGAGCCATTTAGATACAGCCATTTCCGAGACCAACTTTATTCTTAATTCGTCCGTTCAAGAGAATCTAAACAATTTTCACATACTCTTTGCACATGATGATTTGATTATTAAATCTAGTCTTGTGTTAATTTCTATTCCTTTTTTTTGTTAATTTGCATTTAGATTTTTGTAATTTTTTTTGTTACACCTTTTCTGTCTATTCTTCCTAATCTAGCTTATCATTTTCTGTTATATCCTTTCCTCTACCTTTTATTTTCCATTTTCTTGGCAAAAATACGCGTGCCAATTTATATATTTATCGTTTCCTTCCTGCACGATAGTACCTACATTGATTAGGTAAGCAATATGTAATACGAGGGGGTATAGAAAAGTAAGGTCCCCAATTTTTTTTCATAGAAAATTAAATTTATTCACAACTTTACTTACATCGTATTAAAGGTTGAACAGTTAGCTACTTTTCTACATAGTCACCCTGACGATCAATCACCTTCTGCATCCTGGTAATCAGCTTTCTAATGCCGGTGTCGTACCACTCTCCCGCCGCGTCACGAAGCCGCGTCGCGAAACTGACGACTACTTCTTGCACTTCCTCGTCGGACTGGAATTTCTGTCCCCCCCAAATGTTTTTTCATAGCGGGAAACAAATGGTAGTCGCTGGGTGCAACGTCTGGGCTATAAGGAGGGTGCTCGAGGACATTCCAGCCAAATTTCTTGATTAGGGTAGTCGTTTGATGTGACACATGTGGCCTAGCATTGTCATGATGCAAACACACGCCTTTCGTGAGCATACCCCTTCTTTTGTTCTGGATGGCTCGCCGAAGTTTCTTGAGAGTCTCGCAGTAGCTTTCTGAGTTGATTGTGGTTCCTTTCGGCATGAATTCCACTAAAAGAACCCCCTTCCTGTCCCAGAAAAAGGTCGCCATAACCTTCCCCGCTGACTTCTGTCTTGAACTTTTTGGGCTTCGGTGAGGTCGAGTGACGCCACTGTTTCGATTGTTGCTTCGTTTCCGGGGTGTAATGATGTGCCCATGTTTCGTCTCCAGTCACAACAGAGTCCAGAAATTCCTCGTCCTCTTCGTCGTAGCGACGGACACATTCTGTGGAACATTCCACGCGCTTTCTCTTATGTTCATCGGTAAGCTGCCTAGGGACCCACCTGGCGCACACCTTGTTGTAACCGAGTACCTCCGACACAATATTGTGCACGGTGAAGTAGCTACACTCTTCATTAAGACCTTCCACTATCTCATGAAGGGTTATTCGCCGGTTATTGCGTACCATCTCCTCGATTTGAGTTGTGAGTGAGTCCGGCAAACTCGGCCGCCCCGACCGCTGCTCATCATGGACGTTTTCCTGGCCTTCGAGAACTCGCGGCACCACTTCCACACGTTTTTAACGTCCATACACTTCTCACCGTATACTTCCACTAACTGGTGATGAATTTCTATCGGAGAAACCTTTTCTGCATCCAAAAAACGAATGACTGAGCGCAGTTCAACACCTGGCGGGCGAGCGCAGGGGGGAGCTCCATCCTTAACGGCTACTACGTAGCGACTGAGCGTCCCAAGGTCGTGCGGACAGTTCTAGACTGTGGGGGAGAACCAAGGAATGCAGCGCTGTTGTCATATTTTACCTAGCAATTCGCGTTGGGAAATGGCAATGTTGGACACCTTACTTTTCTATACCCCCTCGTATATACTTCATATTATTAAAGGGCTTATGTTAGCTCTGCACCTTTCCGTTGGTTTTGCTGAACAATTGAATATCACATGTTTTTATGTAGATTCACGTGTGGTTTTTACATACAATATTGATATATTTAATTGACCAAGCAGAGAAAACTATATATGACGTATTTGAAAAATAAATATACCTATTATTATGTAGAAAATAAATTTGATCTACTTCAAACGCCTCGGCAAAGGCGCCGAGATGAACACAAATTAAAATCGTCGCGGTCGGTTTGATTTCAACAGGACCCCAAGTTAGCTGTGGCGCGACGTTGCCACATCTACTTAGTGGCTTGTTCTCAAGACGGCTGTGGCTCAGTGGATAAAGCACCTGGTGCGAAATGACGATTACTCTGGAAGAGTTATTATCCGCGTGGGTTCGAATCCCGCCTGTGGATATTGACACCTGTGACAGGGTTTGGTTGTGTGTCCTACACTGTTTCTATGGATACCCTCCCTCTGACACAATCATAATGATTCCTAGAGGGAGAATGTGAATTTATGTGATGTGATGATGTTTGATGATAATATTTCAGGTATTTGACTTTTAATCATAGTTCTTTTGTTATCACTTGCATTACTATATGAGCATAAGACATTTGTCACACGCAATATAAGTTACATTCATTTGAATTTGATTAGGTACATAAACCACAAAAATTAATGCAACGGAAGTAGTACTGCTAAGTTCTAACTGCTACTAACTACTACACTAAGTGCTAACTGACTTACAGCAAGAGTGGTAAATAGGCAACATATGTCGATTCAAGAGTTCCAAAGATGCTAAGAATAATTTACATTATACTTTTTGTCATTTTAACATGACCGCGACCAAGTACGATATGATAATAATAATATTTTTTTTGGTTCGCAGACCATAAGTATAACTCGTTTTCGTTCTTCGGCCGTTCCCTCTTGACAATTTCTTTCTGAGGTTAAACGTTCTTTAATACATATCATTCTTTAAAAAATAATAGTTATAGCAAATTAGTTATTAGGTATAAAATTTAAGCACATTTTGTGAATTTAGATAAACCGGTTTTTGGGCACCAATTTTTCTAGCCATAAATATTCTATACGAAATTGGTATACAGGAGTACAGGAGTTTCCAGGTTGCTGATTAGAAATCAGTTATCAGATTTTTAAAATTCGAATTGGCGGATTGATTATGGCGAATAAATATGTCACCATTTGGGTTTTTCAAAATTTTTATAGCAGGTTCGTGGTCAATAAACCCCGACATATCAATTTTTAAGAAAATTGAACGTTTTTCGAAATTTAAGTTCACCATATCGGATCCGCCATTTTGCATTTTGAAAGTCTGATAACAAATTCATAATTAGATATCTCAAAAACGCTTGTATTCAAATTTTTATAGAACATTGATTGCTAAAAAAAATACGTGCTTCAAATATCTATTTCTCAGAGGTGAAAAAATATTTTTCAAAGTATACAATATATCTGTATGCATGAGAAGAATTTGCATATCCCGTAGGTAGTTTTGATTCGGATTAAGCGTGAAAATTACCTAAATGTTGATATTTAATTAGTATCTTTGTTATTGACTTGCAATTGCAACTGGAATGTTTATTGAATTTTTAAACAAGAATATTTTTGTCTGCATACGTATCTTATTTTTGTATACTTATTATTTAATTACGGGCGAACTCGAGAATGATATGGCGGTCGATGATGTGGTATAGTTTAAAAGGTACCCCATACTGTTACCTTTAAAATAACCGATGTGAAAAGTTTATTATACGCTGATTTATAAAAAGTTACGTCGCGTATAGTAGATTGCCATAAATCACATTTTGATGGAGGAAGAGCGGGAGTGATCATTGTTGCTTCTCGTATAATTTATATACATAGTTGTCAATAGACATAGAGTCGATATATACTTATTCAACATATACATTATTGGCTAAGTTATATCTTCGGTCTGTTAGTTGATGCCAGTAATTCATTGGTTAAAGAGACGGGCTACAGGCCAATAACATTACGTTGTTGACGGTGGCCCTGCCTACCACCATGAAAGGTATATACCTATGTTATTTGTCTTTGCACTCTTCCTTCTAACAAATGAATTATATCAACTTATAAATAGATCTGACTTTGCAAACAGTCCATGGCAATTTTATATATCTACGGGAGGCAGACACAACCCTTTGATTGGTATTTTAATTAAGTCATCATGTTTGTAATTGGAACTTTTATTTAGAACAGAATCGCACATCACTACTAAATATCCTAATTACTGCGGATGGATCTTCGGCAATCTGTAGTGATTCCTGATGACTCATTTCATTGTTTGTTGGTTCGACTATAAACTACAAAACATTAAATCGTTTTTAAATACCGACGTGCATGCGAACCACATGAACAATACAACAGCGTCAGCGCCGTTAGTGTAAAATTAAGCTTTAATCAAACCTGATGAATTGATACGTGTGTGCGTCTGTGTCGGCGGATGTTGGCGTTGATTTTTTTTCTCTCCTCCAATTTCATGACTTTTTAATTTAACATTCGAACGGCGAACGCCCGGTTAAAAAGCAAACATGTGAATAAGCTTTATAACCGCCGAACACGGTCGTCCGCTGCTGCAATCTGTTACGCGCCGCAGAGCTCCCGACATTTTTCAAAAGCTCTTTAATCGCGATCGAACTATTGAAACCTGTTGCGATCCGTTCGGGACGAGACGTCAAGAGGAACAGTTGCCGGGCCACATGAAATACTACGCTCTTAATATCATTATTACTAAATGAATTTTTACGGTTTTATGAAGTTTCATTCCACTATAAATCACGGATTATTGCTTTGTTATTATGGATGGTACGAAAGGAATGATTTAAGCGTTACGTTTAAAAACGACGAATTCTCTCTTGTTATCTGTGATAGATTGATGAATACGGTGTAGTTACACGGATGTCGATGTAACAAGCGAAAATATTCGAAATTCGATTTGAAGCTGGAATAAATATGATTTTTTTTATATTTTTTCTAAAGAAGACCGCTTAAGTTATTTTTATCCGGTTAATCCACTTAATTAAATTCTAAAATCTTTGTGATTTTTGTGAAATCAGAAAGTGAGGAAATCACAAACACAACACAAATATTGTGTTGTGTTTCTGAGAAAAAGTGTGAGATTTGGATATAAACTTTATGGTCTTTATGACACTTATGAACTTTATGACCTATATGATATTGTGACATTGTATAATTTGTATGACCTATATAACCTGTTTAACTAAACATACAGGTTTAGTCATACTTATACCTAGTACATATTTACATAAACATTTACATTTTTATGTAAAATGTATGTAATGTATGTAATGTGTTTACATACATTACATACATACATTTACATAAACATTTACATGTAGCAAACTATACGACGATTATGACCAATATGACCGTTATGGCTTACCATAACGGTCATAAAAGTCATATGGGTCATAAAGGTCAAATAGATAATGAAGGTCAGTAATATCATATAAGTTGTACAGGTCATTCATATTTACGAATGACCTCATTTTAATATATATAAATAAATAATTATACAGGTCGTATAGATATGTATAAACTATAATGGTCATATAGTTTATATCTATGCGACCTACATATATCCTTACACTTGAATGACCTTTACAACTTATATGATATTAGATAGGCTAAGTTTTCATAAAGCTTTAATATTTTCCTTATATTCTATTTTAAGTTCCTCCTCCCGTATCCCAAGGGAGGGGGGTGGGGTGGAGAAGAGTAGAAGATTTTTATTGATCGCTGTTTACTCTGTAATTGTTAAAATACAAAAATCAAGAAAATTTGGGGAAAACATGAAAAATTGGAATGTAAATACACACGTGATACACGAAACGACTTTATTTAAATATTATTGACTTTATTTAAATAGTATTATGCATTTGAACTTTTTTTTTTAATAACCAGTTTTTTTTTTGTAGAAAATAGTTATTTTAAGTTTAATGAACATTTTTATAGACAAATGTATGGTCTAGGTATGGGAAACTGTCTGTCATCTATCTTTTCCGATTTAATTATGTTCGACTTACAAAGTACGTCGTATATTAAAATCAATTACGTTTTCGTCTACCCTTTTACAATTATGAGATTCGTAGATGACACAATCACAGAAGTGCCAAAACGTCAGATAAATGATATTTTAAAAATATTTAATAATTACCATAAAAAATTAAATTTGACCATTGAAACTGAAAAAGAAAATTACCATTGCATTCTTAGAGTTTTCACTAATTAGAAAAAAAGATCGGCATATTATTACTAATTGGTTTCATAAATCAACCTTCTCTGAAATATATTTGAATTACTTTCCCTAACCATCCTTTCAAACAGAAAATCAATATTATAAAACATTTTAAACGTAGATCTCAAATGTTGTCACATGATATTTTTTAAGAACAAAACAAATTAAATATTCAAAAATATGTTATCAACAATTTATCTAAAACACATAATAAACAAAATTTTGAATATTAATACTAAAAATGATAATAACAATAATATAAATAACATTAATAACGACAACACAAAATACTTTAAAATTACTTATGTATGTAAAAGGACTTCTGAAAAATTTGAGCCAATTTTATCAATCTATAAAACAAGCGTATCATTTAAGAGTGAAAACAATTAAATAACAACCAAAATATAATAATAATTTTTTCACAAAATGACGAAAAGTCCAAAACACCGAATTAATTAACATATATTATGTGTGGTTTTTAAGTTTATCAAAATTGTACGGGTAGATAGTCAATGCACATCTGGCATCCAGCACGTTGTATTTTATTTTTTTTTGTGTATATATCAATGTTTTATTTATATTTATTTCTAATAACAACGACAAGACTATTTAGAGAAACGAAAGGACGACTGACTGAAAAATAGTTTGTTTTTTGGAAGTACTACATCTCATCCCACTAGTTAACGGTAAATATACAATGCGCGCCTAAAGTATGGAATAAATTCAGTAAATGTGTAACAAATTTTTTTTGGAAAAAATCGTCGAAGAAGGTAGATTTTGTTTAATAAAAACACATATTTTTGAGGGAACGTCTATTTTCAGATGTCATTTATTTTTTGAGTAATGACGTCATCACCTTATTTTTCAAATGGCAGCCCCCCATTTTTTTTAATTTAATTTTAGATTCATTGTCGATTTAAAGGTATAAAAATGTTGCCATAACAAAATTTTTGAGTAAATAACAATTGAATGTTACAAAATGAGAAATATATTTTTCGCAATAAATAAACGAAAATTTCTGAAAAAACTGAACACAAATAAAACATAGCAAAAAAAGTACGTCGCTCAGCAAAACAATATCAGATTGTTTTTTGACATATCCATGGTTTTTACTGCCAGTTAATCAGAAGATTTGTCATTAAATTGTACGAAAAGTTAATGTAACGTTAGTAATTATCAAAATTCCAATTTTAATATGGCACATTTAACTGTGACACATAGAATTGAAATTTTGATTTTCATCGCATGTGGAAATAAGACCAGAACTCAGCAGGAGGTTGCAATTTATTTAATGCAAAATATCCAGATAACCCTATCACCCAATCCACAGTTAGTAAGATTGAGTCCACATTTAGAGAAACTGGTGATGTTAAAGATCTACCAAAATTAGGACGTCCAAAAATTACCCGAGATAAAAAGATTGACATTGTGTTAAGTATGGAAGAGAACCCTCAGAGTACCTTTACACTAGTTGCCTCAGAAAATGAAGTTAGTCAGACGACAGTTCTACGTATCCTGAGGAAAGAAAACTGCCATCCCTACAAATTTGAACTTGTGCAAGAACTCAACGAAGACGACCCCGACCAGCGCAATTCTGTGAAACTATGATGAATCTTTGTCAAACAAATCCAAATTTACACCAACAAATACTTTTTCCGATGAAGTCAAGTTTTGTCTAAACGGCACAATGAACCGTCAAAATTGCAGGTATTGGAGTCAGACGAGCGGCAGCACATACTCAACATCCGCAGAAACTAAATGTGTGGGCCAGAATAGTCGCACACAGAATAATAGGGCCTTTCTTCGTTGAAGAAACTCTCACAGGAGAAAGATATCTGGAGTTCTTGCAAAATGATCTAGTTCCCGCGCTTGCAGTAATTTTCTCAAACGAGAATGATCCTGACATTCTAGATAACATACTCTGGTTTCAGCAAGACGGAGCACCCCCGCATTATGCGCGCTCAGTTCAAGACGTCATCTTTCCTCAGAGATGGATTGGCAGACGAGGACCGATAGAATGGCCCGCGAGATCCCCAGATCTTACACCACTTGATTATTTTTTATGAGGTTATTTAAAATCAAATGCTTACTGCAGGAAGACCACACAATTTAGCGGAACTACGAGATCGCACTAGAGATGAAATGGGATCCATTACCCCGCATTAAGTCATGCAGAATGTACAAGAAGAATTTGTACACAGGCTTGCGTGTTGCCAAGAAGTTGATGGACGGCATTTCGAACACTTAATTTAAAATTGTAATTGCTTACGAAAGAAATTTTCGTTTATTTATTGTGAAAAATATATTTTAATTTTGTAACATTTAATTGTCATTTACTCAAAAATTTTATGTAAGGTGGCAACATTTTTATACCGTTAAATCGACAATGAATGGGTCTCTCAAATTAAATTTAAAAAATGAGGGGTTGCCATTTGAAAAAATAAGTTGATGACCCCATTACTCAAAAACAAATGACATCTGAAAATAGACGTACCCTCAAAAATGTGTGTTTTTATTAAACAAAAACCCCTTTTTTGATCGAGGATTCTTCCCAAAATTTTTTGTTTCACATTTACTGAATTTATTCCATACTTTAGGCGCGCACTGTATATAAACAGGTCACTAATTCTACATTACAAAACATATTATGAAACATATGTACATTATGTATACACAGATGCTTCTTGCACTGCCTTGTATCAAGCTACATAGAAATGTCCACAATAATACAATACTTTTTTTATAGGTAATTGTTTTTGTGACGGCTGATCAAGAAGCGCATTCCTATCCATTGAATCAGCATGCGCTATATTTCTTGCGATGAAATTCAGGTGACAACAAAAAAACTGCCATATGAAAACGATTTCTAGTACAGAAACACGAACGGTATCAGTTCACAGTCTCTTAGGTGTGTACGCGACACACCAATCAGTGAAATTTTGTGTAATTAAAAGTGTAAATTTAAACTACTAGTACCGTACAGTAGTGTGAAATATTAATAAATAATAGTGTGTGACAAATGAAAAATGCACATGATATAATCAGGGAAGGATCGAAGGTAATGAAACAAGTATTGTCGTTATAGGTTATGTGCGGTAAAAACCATCTAGTACGTTTGCTCTTTGTTTAATGCTATCGTACTAAATGTAAAATAGATTTATGAATGTTTTCAACTAATGCCTTTTCTTGCAGAATCCACTGTTTCGCTGTCAATGGTAAGTTCGTTTTTATAATTGTTTGTTTAAGCTATGTAGACTTGCGTGTTTAAAGAGTTCGTTTTACATCTTTATGTAACGATGTTATTAGGTAATTTAATTTCACCTGCTTTTCATAGGCGGTAGTATGCTACATATTGTAACATGCCATTTGCAAGTCAGTGTAGTAGAAACAGGGAAAATAAGGGAAATTAGTTTTTTTATTTATGATTTTCATTGGTTCTTTATGTACCTATGTATTTCCACTCAAATCAATAGATCAAGTAGCATTTTAACCTCAAGGATGTATGTATGTAGGTATGTATACGAGTACAGTAATAGTTTAACAGCAAGGGTATATAAACTATTTTAATGTGGAAGTGGCAGAACAAAAAATAATTATTAGTTATTCTTCCGTTGTCATGAATTTTCTCTAATATCCCAAACTACACACTATGATTTTAAAACATGACTATTAGTAATAGATTTTTTAGTGTTTTATGTCTTCATTTTTTATGGAAAAGATATACTATTCTACATGAAGATAAATAATTTAAAACCAACTAGAGAAATTAACTGAATCGTCGGTAAAATATTGTTTTATAATCTAGTATAATAAAAAAAACTACTATTAATTATTATCAATCAGCCCTTGATCTTAAAAATTTTGTATCAGATATTTTTTGGAATTCACATATTAATTTTTTTTTACTTATCTTGGTACAAATCATTTAAAAAAAATACTTTGCATTACTATAATATTAAATAGATGATACATGAACGTGTAAAATATTTTCGTGTAAGATATCGAACGTGTGAAACCGATTTTCATTATTTCTCTAAACAAAAATTGTGGGCATTGAAGCAAGAATATAAAAAAGGAAAGAAGAAAAAGGGTAGTGCAAAAGATACAAATGTAGATTAAAATATCCAAGTAATTTGAAACGCTGAAGCAAAATGATATACTAAAGTGGCGAATGCGCTGGGTTAGGTAACAAACAATTTGTAAACTTTTTGTAAATATCATTAATTCGTTAGTTTTACAGTTATTGCATTATTTCATTATTACATAATTAGGCACCTTATTACATAAATACTCTGAAATACAAAACTTACCCACATAGTTTTTAAACAGAAAAAAAATGTAATTCAAATATACAAATCCAAAAAATTTTTTATTTTTTAGTTATATTAAATCACGTTTTATGAGCATTTTATCAACTAATAAAATATCTAAAAATATCCATATGCCTTAAGAGTTTAAAAAGTTAAAACAGTAGAAAAAAAATAAAGAGAAGCGAAAAAACTCGTTGTCGACGACCAACGTTGTCAACGTTGATGTGTCTGTACATTTCCCAAAATAGTCAAAATAATTTCAAATTCCGATAACGATTTATTCCTACTGGATGTACTATGTACAACATGTATGTGTACATACATATGTATGTATTGATATGTTTGCATATGTAGTTAATTACATATAACATAATATAAACGTAAAATAAGCGATAACAAATAATGTGCCTACCTACTTCACCTGAGAATTATTAATATTTTTTTTTTCAGTATTTTATCTACTTTTTTAAAGTAATAATATTACAATTAGTTTTTTTCTTAGTATATATTTAATACATTTATTATTGCACAACTTTATAAATAATATAAAATTATTACTGCCACACAGAAACAAAAAAAAATAATGTGGAGAAGCTGGGTCGATGTTGTTTACTTCAAATAACTAGTGAGACAGTCAAGCCCCTAGGGCAGAAAATATTATTTTTTTATGTATAACTAACAAGTTATTTTTCCCCAGCAAGAGCAAACAAAGTTCTTTCTAGTTTTATGCATAACTTTGGAGTCGTTGTAGTATGGTTAGGACTTAACTAAGTATACAGAGAATTTACATCCTCTTTGTTCTGCAACTTGAGAAACAATTACGCGAGCAAAGGTGTTTTCATTACTCGTATCTCGGTGACATGTTGCATTATAGTCGCTAGTTCTGTTCCTAACTAGCTCGCTTCTTACTATTGTAATTTACCGGCTGTCTCAAATTAACTTTAAAATAGGTATTGTTCGTGACAGTGACTTGTTTAATTTCCAACTAAAATTTGAATATGTAATTTCTTTTATGATTTTTTAAATTGTCTATTTTTTTTCCCAATTTTATGAACACAATCTAGTTACATTGAAAAATTAAAAAAATGGCGGGGCTAACTCCACAAAATATGTTTATTCCTATTTGCTCTATATTGGGTGACGACAAGATGTAGTACATTCCTAAATTCAGCTTTGAGAATTGCAGAATCGATATAAAAACGCATACACCTATTTTGTGACATCTTTTAGATTTCTCTCACCAACAATTTCACAGGTTTGATTTTAGTTAGTTATGATAGTTGGTTTTAAAATCCCTAATATAATGGCGAACAGCACAAACTATCACAATTGTTTAAGTTAACTTAATCTTAATTTACAGTGTAACTGACCTTTTTCTCACCATATTTCCGAACTTGTACTTCCATACAACCGAACTTGTCGCTGTCGAATGACCAATGAGCCAGAAAAACATTTTGCGCATGCGCCAGCAGTTCGGTTATCCCGAGGTGACGACAGTTCGGAAATGTGGAATGTTGATAGACAGACAGAAATGTATCACCATAATTACCATTAAAAACCTCATATTTGATTTCTGCAAAAAATAGTCCAATTTCGGTGAATTTTGTGAGTTGTTTATCAAAAAACATACTATCTGCAGAGATAGGCGTCGACGCGTCGACTTTTGTTGTCGACCTCGGCACGTCACAATATGTCGAGTATGTCGACAATGTCGACAATGAGTAAGTTATGTAAAAAGTTGGTTTATGTTTATTTCTTGATATTTTGGTGTTGTTTGTTGTATTTATTACAGTTCTTATCATCCCTTTATAGTAAATATGCTTATAAATAATGAGTGGTCGAAAGCATAACAAAAATTTTAAAGATCCTAAATTGGATTTAATAAAAATAAACAGTAAGCATGTCTGCAATTTTCGTAAGGCCGTTTTAAAAAACACTGAGACAGCAAATTTATAGCAACAAGGTTTGTGTTCACCCAAACATCACACGTACGTAGGTAGTACTTCTCTTACAAAAATTATTTTCGTTTTCATAGATGCAAATTTCGTATATAAGCCAATAGTATAGGAGGTATAATGACTGTGCAGTTTCTTTAGTGAAAATATTATTTCATATATGAATTATATTAATAGTAAGTATTTATGTATCTAAACATATTTATGGCAACATTAATTTAGGATTGTACTGTTAAGATAAGCATAAGTTAAAATAACACATAATTGGACCCTGGCGACCCAAGTTTTATTTCTATTATATATTAGAAAATATATCTTTAAATTTATATCATAATTACCAGTCTGCTTTTGAATACTTTTTTTAGATAATTATTGATAAACCATTTAATTTAGATAATACAAATTATTTGTAATATTTATTTATTACAAATCATCAACATTGGATTATTTTAACTTAATTAATCTGTACTATTTACTTACATAATACTACATATTATGGTTCGCAAAAAATAGTAAAATGTACATATCATTTTTTGTGCCAAAGTCGTATTGTTATTATTCGGTAAATACGGTTTATGTGCGTGAACTAATTTTGACCAAGATTATTGTCCTTATAATTTTTCGTATATGTTTCTACAGGGTGATAAATACCTAATGTTATATATTTATGTTATGATGCGATTTGTAGATCAATTTTAAGTTACAAAGTTTATGTGAACACATGTCTTAAAATGTTTTGTTTTCGATATACAGGGGGTTGGTTTTAATCTCAAATACGGTTTGAGATATTGAACTAACTGGGGTACACTACTCCAGCATAAGACAGTCGAATCGGCCCCAGAAAACTTTCGAAATTTCGAGGTTACATATATATATTTGTTCTAGAAAATCGTTGTTTCATAAAATATGCTAGAATGGAATGTGTTTGCATCCTTTTTTGCCACCTTTTTAAAATATTGACGAATCTATAGGGCGTTCATATACTTCTGAGCGTCGACAAATTTTTAAAATTTGGAAGGAACACAATTTTGACTCGAAAACATATACCATAAACTATACCTAAACCTAGTAGTTTCGGAGAAATTTGATGTTTAAAAAAAATACAGCTGTCAGAGTCGAAAAACTGTTATAACTTTTTTTGGGTAGCAGGCTCCATTTTCATTTTTGGCACGGTGTAAGAACATAAGGTGCTTCATCCTCTGTATTTAAAATAAATTCGAAAATGCTATATATAAATAAAAAGGGAAATATCATTCTAATACAAGTTAGAAAACCAGTTGTTAAAAATCGTAATTTAAGCCGGCGAAAATAATTTTTTTTTTCGATTTTGAAGGTGCTCTACGAAAAAAAATGAACAAAATGTAAAATCGTTTAACAGTGAGTGTTAAGAGACGAAAAAAGATGTGATTATTATTTTTTAAAAATAGAGTATTGGACTCCGGAGACCAAAATATATTTTTAATAGTTCAAGACAATGTCTGACATGAGGCTTTTTTTGGAAGGGGCTCCACATAATAGAAGGTGATTTAAAAAATTCTTAACTAAAATACCACAAAAACACATATTTTTCGTGATAGAGGTGAGAGGGAGGAAGTTAGGAGGCTGTGAACGTACATTTTAATTTCATTTAGCACCAGGAACATGTACTATATAACCTTGAAATTTCGAAAGCTTTCTAGGGCCGATTCGATCTTATCCTGGGGTAGGTACCCTTTTGATACGGCTTATTATGGTTTCTAAAAATACAGTTTTTTCCTTGATTTTTTTTTGCTAGTGGCGTAGCTATCACACCTAATACAATTTTAAGGAACAAAATCTTAAGCCAGTACTTTTCTAAAAAATATGAAATTTTGAAAAAAATAGGGTCACATTAATAACACAGGCACACAAAAAATAAAAGTCGAGTGCTACCTAATTTTACCCGCTGAACACGAATCCTATGTCCGTTTTGCCTGATTGGCTCTTGAATTTTTCCTTACCTCAAAAAACACCTTAAGAATGCCCGAAAAACCTCAAACAAGTAAGTAAAAAACTTGAAGGAGCTGATCATCATTTCCATGCGTATTTTTGGGCGCTGAAATCGAATTTGAAGTCAGAATTGGCCGATCAGTTAGGAATTTTGATATAACCTCAAAAAACACCTTTAAATGCTCAAAAAGTCCCAAACAAGTAAATAAAAGTCTATATAAATCTACAAAACACTATATCAATACGTAATTTGGGGGCGCTGAAACTGAATATGAGGTTATAATTAACTGACCAGATAGGAATTTCGACATAACGTCAAAAAAACACCCAAAAATGACCAAAAATCCAAAACATATTAATTAAAGCTTCAAACAGTAACTAAAAAGTTCTAAGCCAACTTTACACAAACAACTCTAAACCAAGAACTCTAAAACTTAATAGTTCTTACCTTAGGAACTCAATAGTTTTTTGCCTTAATTTATAATAGGTTTCAGTTTTTAGTTTAAAGTCCTCGTCTCAGGTTGTCAGGTTAAGATTTCTAAGTAAGTTCTTGATGTAAAGCTCTTGCCTTAGGTTATGTTTGTAATTTTTGTTAAGCTTTTAATATATTTGTTTTGGGTGTTTAGTCGCTTTTAGGTATTTTTTTGAGGTTATGTCGAAATTCCTTACTGCCTAATTCTGATCTCAGATTCAGTTTCAGCGCCCCAAATTACGGATAGATATAGTGATCAACTCATTTATCCTCTTTATTTACTTGTTTGGGATATTTCGGGCATTTTTAAGACGTTTTTGAGGTTATGTTAGGATTTCTAACTTGATCACCAATTCTAAGTTTAGATTCGGCATCAGCGCCTCAAAATACGTATGGAAATGGTGGTTAGCTCATTTAAGCTTTTTATTTTTTCGGGCATTGTCGAGGGTCAAAATGCCTGAGATTACATACAGGTAGGTCAGCCTTCTAGCACCCGTCTTTTATTTTTTTTTATGTGCCTGTGTACACATTTTTTTTTTGTACATATTTTACTTTACGTTGTATCCTTTTGTCGAGTTATGAATTATTATGTTCGAAATTGTACTACTTTTTTCCGCTATTAGCCGGGATAAGTTTAAGTACTCATAACTTCGTAAAATAAAGAAATATTTGATTTAAGTTTGGATTATTAGACTAATGGATATATGCTTATTTCACACTCTCTAAATCATATTTCCTAGGAGAACATGGTTTCTGAAAAAAATTAAATTAAAAAATGTGTTTTTTAGGAAACAAAAGTTTAATTTAAAAAAAATATAGGATATACCAGCTATGCTAGGTTTCCTGGTGTGACGTAACGGGCATGACGGCTGATACACGAGTTTGTAGTTTTAGTCCCATAATCATAATAGTGTAGTCGCTATGCTAGCGTGACGGGTTCCTGGCGTGACGTAACAGGCGTGACGACTGATGTATGAGTTTATAGTTTTATTCCTATCCAAATGAGGGTATAGCCGCTATGTTAGCGTGACGGTTTTTACTTGTCTTGAGGGTCAGGCGAGCCCGTAGAAGTTTTCACTTCAAACAATATTTTTGCTTATACTACCATCCCACTACGTGGACGTGAAAGTAATTAACGTCCTGTAAATGCGGTTCTCCGTACTTCCTCTTTATTTGCGTTACTTAAGGTCGACTGAATGTGAATTTCCCCTGAAAATAACACGCCCGCCTATTCGTGGAGAGCAATAAAAATTTGTTTCATTTTAATCCGAGCTAATGAAATAACGATGGGGTTATGAGGGAGATTAAGAATACAATTAGTAACGCACAAATGACTAATTCCGGGAGACAATACTCGTAGTGGTCGTTGTAATTATGCACACTTTTAATGGGGCCCGGCTGCGTTGTAAGAGAAATGTTCATTTGAATAAAGATGGTGCAATAATCTCAATTAAAAATGCCGCCGTCGAAACAATGGCAGTCGGGAGGCGCCGCGAGACTTCAGCTGCCAACGAAATTGATAATTAATGTTGTGTTTATAATAGCCGAATTGAGGAATTAAAAATGTACCTACTCAAGACGAGGCGCTAATTGCAAAGAAAGAGGAGAAAAGAACGCGAAAGGGTCATATATAACACAACAAAAGGATAAAACTTCGAACAATTTGTCTTCTTTGTGAGGAGCCCGGCGCCCGGACTAATTTTAGGCAAAGAGTTTTATAGTTTCGCATCCTTTTTATATAGCTTTTTTACAAATGTCGGAATTGTCTCTCACTTTGAGACGCTATTTGCTCTCCCTCCTTTATGAGCGGCAGCGACAGCAAAGAAAAATACCAAGAACTCGCTCCCCGCTTGCTGCCTGCGCTTACTTCAAATTATAATATCCTCCCAGGATCGAAGTTGCCTTCCACGTAGGTCCCGCTTTTGTTTAAGGCTTATGAGACGTACTGTCAAACGAAAATCAACAAAAGTTAAATATAACGAGATGTTCATATCGTATTCAAATGAACGAAGAATGTAATATTTCCTACTGCTGTGAGCGTACTAAACTTATATCAACATACGTAGAGAATATAGCGAATTGTGTATCAAGCCAGAGCTCTTTGACATTTTATTTGGGAACGCACTTGTCCTGGTCCAGCCCTCATTTACCAATTTGGGCTAACGAAAACTTCTTCAAAAATATTGCGTTTCTGATACCTATACTAATGCTGATTTTCATACTTGTGAACTAGATTATTACACTGACTGCAAACGTAAACCTTAAACTACCTGTGGGATATTAGGAACGGTATTCCTAAAAGATATGTCATAAATTTAACAGCGTGTTTCTGGATCAAAATTATGTTGATACACAATTAAAGTATACGAGGTGTGTAAATTAAGTAATCAAACTGGCAACGTAGCGCCCGATCTAGCAACACAGCCGAGACGGGACTTGGAAGGGCGGTAGGATAACATTAATGCACTGAAGTTTGAACTTGTTAGAGCCATTTGTTTGTTCTTTGTGATTGTTTTCGGAAACCGGGGTTTTCTAGCGCGTTTTAAAAATGAATGACATTAATTTTGAGCAACGGTGTGCTATCAGAGTTTGCCTCTGACTTGGACACAGCGCAACAGATACTTTTGCAAAACTTCAATATGTCTACGGTGTTTTTTTCAAGAACACAGTTTTTTCGATGGTTTAAAGCATTGTCAGAAAGAAAAGAGTTGATTGAAGATGACCCACGCAGCGGAAGACATTCATCTTCAAGAACCGATGAAAATGTCGATAGAATACGGGATCGTCAGTTGATCGCCCGACAAAAATGATCGGGGAAGAGTTAAATTGGAATCACACCACTGTTCATCAGATTAGGACTAACGAATTGGGTGTTTCGTGTTTGGTTACGTGTTTGAGTACGACCCGGAAACAAGGCGCCAAAGCATGGAATGGCACACTTCAAGCTCCTCAAGACCCAAAAAAAGCAAGAATGAACAAGTCGAAGATCAAATACATGTTGATTTGCTTTTTTAATAGCCAGGGAATTGTCTATAAAGAGTCTGTGCCTCCAGCGCAAACAGTAAATAAACACTTTTACAGAGAGATTCTTGAAAAACCTCGAAAAAGAGTCATGCCTGTGAGACCAAACATCAAGAACAACTGAATGTTGCATCACGACAATGCGCCTTGTCACACAGCCATTTCAGTAAACGAGTTTTTAACCAGTGGAAACATTCCTGTGGCTCGTCAGCCTCCTTATTCGCCTGACTTGAAAAATCACCTCAAGTGATTTCTTGAGACCATAGAAAACGTTCAAACGGCTGTAACCGACCAACTGAAGGCTATTCCAGTATATGAGTTCCAGCACTGCTATGAGGAACGGAAGACGCAACGCCGTATCCAGCGCTGTGTGGCCTCCCAAGGAAGTTATTTTGAAGGAGACAATACTGAATTGTAATTCTATTCGAATAAAAATAAATTAAAAAAATCAGTCTCCTTATTTAATTTGCACACCTCGTATACAAATATGCATCCATGTAGAGCTACCTATTTTCAAAGTCTACTAGGTTTTAAAAACGAAAACTGCTAATAATGTTTTACTTGAAGCAAGTATTGTTTTTGTTTGTACGGGTTTAGAGGATGGAGACTGTTCTTCGCTGAAAATTATGGCAGGTCTGATTGAAATACCCTGTATGTTATGTTAAGTACCAACCTTCTGTGCGATTTTAAGGATTAAGGAAGGATGTCGACGTATTTACTCAAAGGTCTTTTTAAACGATGAATTATTATTACAGATTAAAACTTTATATTTAATTGTGGCAGATGTTAATTGCGCAATTGGTGCGAACCTCTGCGCCAATAAAATAGTAACGATTATTGCATTCCTATCACTTACCGCCTCTCTTTCGCTCTCACCGAAACAATAATAAATTACGCTCGAGTGCCGATAAATCATCGGTTTATAACCTAAGGAGTAAAAGGGGGACGTTTTATGATGGGCCATTGTTACCTATAAAAATACCTATTGTGGGAGTTGTTTTGGATGATGAGGCAAGAAAAGCACGTGGCGTCGCCCCGGGCGGCCCGAGATTCTCGTGACGAGGTGGCTGCGGAATGGCTTTATTGGTTTAATGAGTCCGCAAAAGCCTTTCTCGGCGGTTTTGCGAGGGCTCCAGCGCGACACTTCGGCGACTGCTCCTGGGTACGCGTCCGTCGTCCGTCGCGGCATCCCCAGGTTATATCGTTAGAAAATGTAACGTTTCTACGAATATTGCGGGCGTACCACGCGGGATGAAATTCGCGATGCACTCAAATAAGCGATCTATCGGTTTGGTTTTTAATTTTCGGTAGCTTATAGCGTTTGTTTTAATGTTCCGAAGTTGCTACGCTGTGACTTAAACCACAAATACAAACCCCATGTCGAAATATGAATTCACAAGATTTTGACGGCAATTCAGAGTTGCGGGATGGAATAAGGATGCCGTCGGGTAAAACCTCTATCCTGGCACACATTAAGACCTCCTTCAACAGGTTCTGTGCATTTGGTCGCTCTTTCGCCTCTTCAACTCATTTCCAGACTCCGTAAGCCATCCCTTTGCATTTACGCTGGGTTTTGCGTGGTTTGAACTCTGTTGAGCAAATCCATTGATCGAACGGAACTAGATGAACTCTCGATTGGATTAGCACCTGAGAGTGTAGGTGTGGCCTGGAGAGATGCTTGTATTATCAAAGGGTGAAAGCGAGTTGTGGTACCCCACACCAATTTATTTGGCAGCTTTAGGATCAATGTAAAGAGGCAGCGTAAATGTAAAGAGGCGGCTTATGGAGTCTGCAAATGGGTTGAAGAGGTGAGAAAGCGACCAAATGCACAGAATTTATTGAGCCAATCTGTAGTGCCAGGATAGAGTTTTTACCCGACAGCGACCTTTTCAGTCCATCCCTTAAGTCTCTGAATTGCCGTCAGAATCTTGTGAATTCATATTTCGACATGGGGTTGGTTTTTGTGGTGTGGGCAGTGAACCGTTTAAGTCACAGAGTAGCGACTTTGGGACATTAAAACCAATTCTATAGACTACCGAAAACTAAAAACTGAAAGTCTCTAACTATAATGGAACGCAAATGGCGCTAACCTAAAAAGTGTCATATTATTTACGTTCAGTTTACGGCTAGTTTGAAGGTTACTTTTAAGAAAAAATCCTTATAAACCGAAGAAAATCAAAAGCTGGTCCGAAATTCATAACTTCAATCCCTATGACGTGGACATGAGAGAAAAGACTAAAAGGTAGACCGCTTGGACTGAGAAAATACAAAGTGTTCTATTTAAACTGAATAAGTTATCGCTAGATAATTTATTCAGTTGGTAAATTGTAATTTAATAATTTGAACTATTTCTGAATTTAGTTTAAATAATTTCAGAGAGTGTAGCACCTTATGTTCTTATGCCATGCCAGAAATGAAATGAGAGGCTACTACCTAAAAGACCCCCATTTTATTAATTAAGTGAGGCGTTCAGGTGGGGTGGGGGGGGAGAGGGTCGATACGAATCTCATCTAATCTTCTAATATTACTTTGAGGAGAGGGGGGGGGTCTCGGCGAATATCGCGTAATTTTTTTTTCCGCAAAATAACAGAGTAAAATTGCGAAAAAAATTGGGTTAAACTAAGTAAAACATGTTCCTTCACTAAAATATGGCCACAATAATTCTCAGTAGTTACGATTTAAGTATTTTATTGTTTCATTCTCACTGTGATTCTAGCCTACTTTCTAAGCAATCTTAAATATTAGTCTTAACTAGTCAAATAAAAATATTAAGCGAATTTTTTTTTGTATTTCTTTTAGAATAAATCCAACGCATTTACGCTAGAAATAAAAGTTTTGAAAAATCTCACGTGATTTTTAGGGGGGAGGGGGTTGCACCAAATCCTCTGCACCAAAATTTGCACCAAATTTGCACCAAAAATGCACATCTCACCGGGGGGGAGGGGGGTTCCGAAAAACGCCAAAAACGCCTCATATAATTAATGGACGCCCCCTTATCTGCTTGTTTATTAGACTGTAGCCGACTTCACCGCGATCCTCATCCCCATGTGTTACGCCCAATGCGTTCGCAGAACCGTTGCGTTATGTTTTATGCCGTTCGGCCTCGGTAAATCGCCTACGATGCGACGACCGATTCAGCAATCGCAGATATCCGATAGATTTATTTGGCATTATATTTAGGTGGACGAAAAAAATATCTTGTTTACCTTAGAGTTATAGAGAGCCGACGTAAAAAATTAAGGCCGACCCTCGGATGAGCGAACATGGAAAGAGTTTCAGACGGGCTGGAGGATTTTTTCTGCTCAAATTAATCACGAGAGAGAATCAATACGAAAATAATCTCAATAGTTGGTACACTACCCACTTATTATAATATAAATAAAACATCGTAACAAAGAGCGAGATAAATTATGGTAAGTTTTAAAAAAGAAACATTGATGATGATTTTCATGGTTTATATTAAAAAATTTAGAACAAGTACTTGGAGCGATCTTTAAAAGTCTTTGCTGGGAATATGTAATATAACAAATAAGAGACAAAAAATTCAAAATACAGGGTGTCCGCAAAATAAGTGTACTTACCTACGACACAATGGCAGAGATTCCTTAACCCAAACGAAAACGTGTTAGGCAAACACAAATATCATCAAATATGCTTCGTTTAGCCGCTAGATGGCGTCAAAATTCCGGAAAAAAATATTTTTTTCTTTATTAATTTGTTTTGGACCATTTTTTGGGATATGGCTCCAGGCATTATTTGACATTTTTTTAGTACTGCCATACGGGATGCTTTCGAAATTATAGAAACACTCGATACTTAATTTCTTATATTGCATGAGTAATTGTGTTTTTTTTTTTTTTTTGTTGAACAGGTGATTTGATTCAGAAGCTTTTTTCACCTATCGCAAAATATTGATTGGATTAGCAGTTTAATCGATAAAAAATCATTTTTAAATGACTACGTGTTCAGAAAGGTAGTAAATACAGGTTGATTGATCGAAACCATCCGATAAGTATTAGAGCTTGGAGGAAATGAATGATTAAGCCAAGCTTGGCTTAAGTCCAAATTTTTAAAAATCAGTCATTTCTACAAGTTTTAATACTTTTAATGAAAGGTTTCGGTCTGTCGCCCTATATAGTAACCTTGCGTTTGTCCTCTAATCAACTATTGTAAAACAATAAAATCTGATAAAATCGAACGCACTGTAACGGTTAAACGAAGCAAATATGGCTATATGCAAGTTGGTTTAAAATGTTTCTTTTGGGTTAAGCTATCTCTGCTGTTAAGTTCTCTACTCGTTTTCCAAACACCCATATATAAAATATATTATATTCACATATTTATATATTAACATATTTATTTATTTATATATAATATATTCACAAATTTCGTGAGAAACCTGTGGAAATAACAGATTAAACTATTCTGTTTTAATGTTGGACACCATTTTTGTTGCAATCGACTACTTCATTTAAGATAAATACAGATCGACCAACAAAATGTTGGCACTCTTGGCAACACGTTGGCGGATGTTGGCAACATACATATTTGTTGAGCACAGAAACTTGCATCTGGATACATGTGTTCAACAGTGTTGTGCGTCTAAACCTAAACCTAACGCGTCTAAACTAAACTAAACTGCAAGTCCCAACTAAACTCAATTTAAAGTAAAACTGGAATTGACTATTACTGTTGGTGCCAGTTCATGTGTCATTATAATAGATACCCATGCCAAAAAACAAAAAAATATGACAGACACAATTTTCAAAACATGGCTATGGTGACAATTTAATGTCTGATTTAATGATTTCTACAAGAAAAGTTCGTTCTGCAATTTGTCAGGCCAACAAAATATGATTTCGAAGAACTTCTTTGTTTGGTAGCTCCTAAACTCTCTAAAAAGAACACAAACTATTTACTATTTCGATTAACTCTACCACTAGCTTTTTTGGTCCATATCGTGTTTGCTGTCCAAGGTTCCTGCACACATTTTCACTAAGAATAAAAAATATTATAAGACCACCAAATCGAAGGATTGATCGATCGACCATATCTTGTAGATATTAATCTTACAATTAGTCCAACTTATCTTACTTTTCAAATGCCTATCACTTATATAATATTATTTCATACAAACTATTGATAAACTTTTTAAATATTTAACAGTAACAGCTCAATAATACTTTGTTGGTTTTTGTAGTTTGTTGTTTTTTTTACCTTCATATGGGCAAGAACGAATATGACAGTTATTTCAAAGTAGTGATATCTGAATTATAAACAGTTGTATTTGTAGAGCTTTTTTATCACTGATTTATGTAACAAAATTAAATTTTTGACCCTCTTTAAAGCGATTTTTTAAATTAAAAACAGCATTCCCCTGGTTCACATTCATAATTAAAGTCGACGAGTTATCACAACTGATAAAGCGGCTAATGTGGATCTCATTCCCGAGCCCCAATCCAAAAAATATACCTGTACAAACGGGTGTACAGACACGGGACAACGGCGAGTGGCCCTGGCAGATCGGCCTATCTGGCCGAATGATTTAGTGGTCTTGGCGGACCTCGACCACGCCAGATAAGGACTTGGATCATGGCAGCTCTGACCTGGAACGGCAGAGGTGAAAAAATAATAGCTACATTTTTTAGAACGAAGGGTAGATAAAAAACCCCTCTCGTAAACATACCATCGGCTCTATAAGCATTTATCTTTATAATAAATTATATTTATACCTATTATTTTTTATGGGGCACGATGGAGGAGAAATATCTTACGTTCCGAATAAACAGGAAAGTACAGTTTAGTCCCTTAGGATTTCTATATAAATGAGTAATACGTGTCCCATATTTTTGGGAATTTATACGAAGCGTGTGTCTTATTCGCTCCCTTCAAATTTTTCTGGTAAAAAATATCTTTCCTTCGCCATACCAACACATTTGTAAGGATTTTTTTGCGCGGGTTTTTTCAGAGTTTGGGTGCATATTAGCGCGGTATTTCAAGTACTTTGGTTTGGTTGCTATGTTACGTCTAACAAGGTAAGACAAGATTGACAGAAATAAGATTTATCTCTGGCTTTGCATTTGAGATTTTTGAGTTCAGAACATGGTTTTTGTATATTTTATAGGATCTTGTTAGAGAAAGTATTGTATAGAAATACGTTTGGAATTGCATATTCCACATTAGCGAAGCGTATTTTTTTCGCTCGTGTGGGGAATATGGGCCATTCTACAACTTTTAGAATATGGATCATTCTATAACTTGTAGGATATGCTTATTATATATCCTATTTCATGTGAATCGATTTTATTTACTTTTTCCGCACACCAGCTTCTGAAATCAACGCCAAAGCTAAACTTGCGTCGATGATAACTAGACATCGCGGAAGTGAGGATCGTCACAGAGTCGTACTAGCTCATACAATTATTTACGTAAAATAAACCGGTGTCTTACCTTGTAAATGCTTCTGAACAAAGTTGAATGACGTAGGAGGGTGACTGGTAGAAAATAACTCTGCTGTTTGTCGAGAGCTATTTATCATATGTAATCCGGCACACTAACACAACATAACACTTTGGTTTTAAATTGTTTGTCACTAATAATGTTCATTGACAAACATTTCAAAAACTGCGCAGGTGGACACATTTTTACTTCATACGTTCTGTGGAGGTCTAATACAAATTTATCAGTAAAATGTGTTCAATATGAGCCGGAGTTAAAACGACTATTAATATAGAGACATCCAAAAAAAACGTCATCAAAGTTGGCCAAGAAAAAAAGACGTATTTCTATTCTTATTCGAATTTATAACCTCATTTACTTGTCAAAACTGTCACATCATATGACAGTTATTGTTTATTTTACAAATTGTGACAGTCACTTGTCAAAAAATTGACATAACCGAAAAGCTTAGACATGACTGCTATTTCTATCTCTCTCGTTCATAGCCAGAGTTGATGACGTTTTTTTTGGATGTCTCCATATTTAAAACGGTAATTTAATCTATTGTCTACATTCAACTCCTTTAATCTGTTGAGATGAGGTGTTACACATGTCTTTTAAAGGGTATGTAACAAACCGATCGCATGCATGCATTTTATATTTTTTGTAGTTAATGTTTGTTGTAATCTGTTAGAAAATAATAGTAGGCAGAGCTACAGTAGTATGAGGGTATGTATACCAGTTTAAGTTTTATTTCTTTTTGTTATCTCTTCGGAACAACCTTGACGTGTAACTTGAAATTATTCTGCTATTTTTGAATATACTGTACACCAAACATGAAGAAAATCTAAGAGTAGATATTTTTGGAAACGCTAATCAGTTTTCCAAACTGGGCTGTTGCAGATATATTTTTAAATAAAAGCTAATTTTTTAAGGGGGCTTTCACGCTTTTTAGCTGGAAAACAAAGATTTTTTTTGGAATTTTTTTTGAGTAAAGTATACAACGGATTGAGACAATTTTTTTTTAAATTAAAAGATACAGGTATGTAGGTAACATTCAGTTTTTTATTTATTTTTTAAACCAAAATGGCGGCCGTCAATCTTTGTTCCAATGCAGCTAATTCAGGCGGACATGTCTCACGTTAATGAGATTTTTCTACGACGCTATTCATCCGAAATCAAAAAATGAAACATTTTTTATAAAAGATAGGGTTGTTGTTAGTGTTTATCATATGGGTTTTTTGAAATTCAAATTTTACGCGATTTGGTGCAACTTTGAAAAAAAAGTTCGATTTTCACCTTAAATTTCTACCTTTAAATTGTTATTAAAAAATCGAATTTTTGCAATATCAAAAAAATCCTATGTTTATCACTAATGGCATCATTTGTGAACATTTTAAAAGAAAAATCATTAAAATCGGTTAATTAGTGTCCGAGAAAAATCTCATTCCAGTTTCAAAAACGTTGTTTTGAGAAAAAATGCGTTTGAAGTTTTTTTTTCGTTTTTTGTCATATAATTATGAAATTTGTTTACTTACAGTTCGTCATCAATTCGGGGCCCGTACAGGACACCCTCCTCTGTCTTGTAGACCTCATTTTGGCTTCACGTCAGATAGCGTCACGCATTTTTTCCACTGAATCCGCATTTCGCCGAATACGGATAATAAGTAACAGGCCGTAATAAGTTGTCAATTCGCCTATTACCTTGATGGTCAGTGTTCCTGTACCTCTTCCCCCGAGTTCCTTGTTTATTTTCTTCGCATTACGGAGCCTGGTTCCCATGCGTTTTTCTCCACGTGACCGACGCGTTCCTTTTTCATTATTTTCGGATCGTTGTTGTACGGGTCCAAATCCAAAGTCGCCTTGGAGGTCTTACTGTCCCCGTCGAGAATATACTGAGCATATTTTACATTATGCTTTTCTTCGGATCGTTGAAACACTCCCTTTACACTGTCCACCTCCATTTTCCCTGCGTGACTCTTTTCAAGCGCCGGGACCGTCGTCACTAATCCGGCTGTAACTCAAAATCTAATACACGGATCACTTTAAAATTTCAGGACAATAAATTTAAATGTATAACGCATCGATTTCAATAAAAAAAAACGATTTTTTGAAACCGAAAAGCGGGAAAGCCCCCTTAAGGCCTATATCAAAGTGAAATTTCGTCTATTTCAAATCTTTGTGATTTTTAACATCTGTAAAATTGGTCGAGATATGGCCGTTTTTCTTGGCATTGTGTCGCAGTTGTGGATTAAATTTTTCAAATTTTTACCTCGGAATATCTTGAGAACGGATGTGTTCCTCGCCGAGCTGCTTAACGCACATCAACTAGATCACTATTGAAGACTTTTCACTATATATGAACAATATCGATTACATCGATTCCAACCAGTGGCCGATTTCACATGGAATCGCCCAGCAATAATTCAAGCGTTAGCCTTTTACAAGGTTTTAATGAATTTTATATTACTATTAATATATTACTATATTATTTATATTACTATTAGTATATTACTATTATTATGAAACAATATAAAATATCAATCGTTTAATTCGGAACATACGCACCGCACAAGTATGTAAGTAAAACTGAAATCTATAATCGTTCCGCCGGTTGATCGCCTCACCCAGTGATACAAAGAAAACAAAATATGATGACCACATTTTGGGCGGGGCCAACTGTTTCTGTGTAACTTGTACTAAAGTGTGACGCCAATCATATTTCATCACCCCAGCCGCATCATCAGTAGGTAATTGTATGGGCTAGTCCGACCCTGTGATGATCCTCACTTTTTACGATGTCTAATGAAAACTGATGTGTGCAATGAGAATAGGGGTCAAGTTAAATGAATTAGTTTATTTCCATTATAAATAATTATCCCTATATCTGAAATTCTACTAAAAAATCAAATATATCCCTTTTATGACTAACGCAAACGCAAATATAAAGAAAAGCGGAAAACCCAAAATATCGTGATGACTTAAAAGAAAAGACGAAGAAAGTTTAAAGATCTGAGAGAAAAAAACTAAAATTATCCAGTGATAGCAGAACTAGTTTGTATTTCCATTAATCGGCGCAGTCAGCCACAAGCGCGCCCGAATAAAAATATGATTCTTATAAATAGGTGCGGAGTTCCAGCAGGAAGCAGGTTGTGCATTTATCCTGCAATAGCAGTCGGGCCGCCGTGAATGCGAAATGCGGAGTACGGTATTTTCATTAAGAGTGAGGTGATGAAGCGCAGTTGAAACGGTCAGGGCCGTTATTGCGTTCTGTCGGGTGCAGTCGGCCGAGACATTTGCTAACTTAATTTAGAGACGATGTGCAGCACGCTGGCGTGGCGGGCCGGCATACCTTGCCCGATGTCCAGGGCTAAATAGAATTCCTTGGTTCCTCGGGCGGCTTTTCGCCGGAGCCCTATCTGGGTTCCTTTACAAGTGAAGATACTACACTTTCGCTTCACTATGTGGATGAGGCATGAAAAGATACATGGCCAAATACCTACTTGTTTCCAACTGTATTAGTAACGAACTTATGCTATGAGTAGGGTTCGGAATGTTTGCTGTCTCGCATGTTAAACTGTTTTAGAATATCCTGCTCTCCCGCGCCGGGATGGCGTACTACTGCGCATACGCGGGTTCTGGAGCGTTATCGGGAAGGGGGGTTTTATAGTGTCGAGCCCTGCGTTGCAGCACACATTTCCGGACCCTAGCTATGAGCCACGCTCAGGACAAGAGAACGTAAACCGGCTGACGGTATGGCTGACTATTTCAAGACGCTATTGATATGGAACGTAACAACTTATGCACAACCAAATAGAATAAATTACTCATCTCTACTCAAAAGTTGTTTGCAAGCAAATCTTGAGTTGATATAACGAGCAGCGCAGTGCTGAGAAATCCCTCTTCAAATTCTAAATTCTTTTTCAATGCCAAATTTGATTTTATCTTCGTTTTTTGTTTTTTACTGCAACCTCGTCTTTATTAGAATTTAGGGAGAATTTGTGAAAGGAGACCTATATGATCAAAAGTGATCAAATAGGTCAAAGTTATCGTATTTTAAGGAAAGGCATTTGAAAAATTGCAGTACAGTTTAAGCCACAGTATGATTACGAGTAGGCTGTTGCTGCATATATTATATTAATATCAAGCTCACCCATTTGTCCAGCTATTTTGGAGATTACTTGAAAATAATTTTTGATAACATGTGTCACTGCTTCATAAGACTTCTGTACAAGTTTCGAGATACAATTAAGACACAAGTCCACAAAATAAATTGTCAATTCTTAACTTACGTTTACATAGTTACAGCTTAGTTAACAAAACACTTTGTTTAAATAAGGAACAAAGTGGGGAAAAATTTATAAAAATGAACTCACACGAAACCGATCCAGGAGGATGTAGGTATTGTTTGCTCTGACTGACGCCAATCTTATTGTTGTATGCCTTTCTTATATTAACAAGCTTAGGACCAGCTTTGAAACGGTTTTTCCTGGACGAATCGATGACAACTTCATCAATTTTTTTTTGATCGAATAACATTTTGCAAAAAACGAAGGCAGTTTTTGTTATCTTTTAAAACCTACATTTCTGAGGGAAATAATAACAACGCTATAGTAAATGTGACTCTGTTTCCTGAATACTCCCCATGTGTCACTCTTGCACAATTTTGCGTAAGGTTAATCACAGTTACAGGGTCAGAGTCGTAGTTAAGGTCATGAGCTTCAAGGACAAGATTTGAATTTTGCGCCCCCTAAATTTATTTTGTAGGAATAAAAACAAATACAATAACATAAAACTTATAACTTTAGTCTTCGAGTGCGCCCCCTTGAGACGCTTTTAAGACGCTACGTAGGGTAACAGCGACCAGCGATACTTGCTGTTGATAGTCAAAGTTAAATTGTGCTGTTTTTCTGAAGATTCTAAAGCATTTTTGATAACATTTTATGACAAAAATAGAAACATCAAGAATTTAGAGTTGCGAATCTGTCGTTTTAAATGAGTGATGTATCCATTAATGACTTGGTAGATATCTAGAATCACTACACTAATTTAATTGTACCTACTTGCAGTCGTTACTATAAAAGAAATTGAAATATTTCACATTGTTAATTTTTTTAAATACTTTTTACATCTACTGCCTTTTCTATCATTTATTATTAATATCTGTTTATACCTATAGTTATTTTGGAAATCATGTGTAAAAAAGCTTCTGCCAATCACAAGCAAATTGTCGTTAATAAGGCTGATTATTTTACTCCCAAATTTCAATAAAACCAATGGCTAGCGTTTTATTAAAAGTATTTTATTTCCTTGACGCAGATTTTTATATTCGATAAACATTTTTCCTGTTTTGCGTTCCATTGAACAACTCATTTGTTAGTATTTATGATATACTAAATATAAAGGAACATCTTCACAATAAAAGTAAATACGTAATAATCTCAAGACCAATAAACCGAACGATTGATCGTTATGGATCATTTCTTCTTTTATTCTTAGTTGTGTCCAAGTTCTCCAATGCCTCTCCAATTCTGTTCGATATTAATAGTTATTTATAATACAAAATGTTCATGACCACTATACTTCCACATCAATACGTGGATGTGAAGGTAATTATACAACTTGTTAAACAACTTTGTTACTATTTACCGATACTAGTACCGATAATTTATTGTTTTTTTTTGGTTTGTTAGATCGGCAAAATACAGGTACGACGATTGCTAAAACTATACTAATATCTGAACTATAACACTGAAATTTGTAGAGGTCCATTGGCTTACAACAAAATACTAATACATGTAGTTGAACTTCTCAAATTCCAATTCTTGAAAACGGACCAAAGGTTTAGAGTTACAGAAAGAAATAAATTAAATATGTCAAATTGTATCTAATCATACTGTAAATATACAGTGTGGAACAGCCAAATGGAATAAATTCAGTAGCTCCATTGTTATGCATTTTATTAGAAAAGCCTGAGACACGTCAATTTCTAATTCTAAAATGACATTTTGCGAGGTAAAAATGTCATCCCTAAATTCAACCCCTTCAGGTGACAACTACAATCCCGAAATTTTCAAATTGGAAGTAGGAGCTTGTGATACTTCCTTTGAAAGTTATTTTCATTCTCTATTCAAAACTGCTATGGTTTTAAATTTTATTACAGAAATTGACAAGAAAAAAGTTTCTCCAGCGTAGAAATCATTATTAATGCAGCAAATGTTCAAAATCCATGCCTCCAGCATCTTGGCATCCTAGACGTAAATAGAAATGTCTTCTAACGTTAGTTAACATCTGCGGGGTAATCGACTTAATTGCAAGTGTTATTCTTCTTCTTAAGTCAGCTAAATCGTCGGGTTTTCCAATCCCCATTGGAAGAAGTCTAACGGCGTGAGATCAAGTGATCGTGCAGGCCATTCTACAGAACCACGTCTCCCTATCCAGCGATTTGAATAGATTGTATGGAAATATTGCCCGACATATAATGTGTTGATGCACCATCCTGCTGGAATCAAATTCCATTACCTGGAAGTTGTGGGTTTCCTTCAGCTGGATACAAGTTTGCCATTGTCAGTACAACATTATTTTGGAGCAGCGCTAAATAACTTTATCCATTCAAATTGCCGTCAATGAAGAAGGGACCAGTGATATTTTGCATTTATTTAAATTGTACGTATTTATTAGTAAGTTTTTATCTTATAGTAGGGAATGTCGGCAATTACATACATTGATTTTTTTGTTATTATTAACATTTCAGAACCTAAAATTGACAAATAGTGTTATATAAAAATAAATTGACAAATAGTGTTCTTATAAAAGTTTTATTTTAATGTAACGAATTTCCTGCGCTGGAGAAACTTATCTTTTTTTTTTCTTGTTAATTTCTGCAATAAAATTTAAAACCATAACAGTTTTGAATAGAGAATGAAAAGACCTTTCAAAAGAAGTACTACAAGCCCCTACTTTCCATTTGAAAATTTAGGGGTTGTAGCTGTCACCTGAAGGGGGTTGAATTTAGGGATACCATTTTTACGTCGCAAGATGTCATTTTAGAATTAGAAATCGACGTGTCTCAGGATAAAAAAATGCATAATAATGGACTGAATTTATTCCATTTTGCTGTTCCACACTGTACATAGATTTTTACGCTTAAGACATTAATTTCGTAGATGTCGAGTATCACATTAAACTGTATAAATATATATAAACCGAAACAAGCAAGTTTTCGCACCCGAACATCTGAAACAAGTCAAATTTTAATTATAATGTTTAATGTCTAATGTATTACACATATGTCACTTATTTATTAAAATTTATTTATTCAATTAAACTATATTTTTGATTATAGCATGCATATGCATATATACACATTTTATTCATTCATACTTATTACAAAGTGCAAACAAATATGTATTTACATTGTGAAGTTAAAAATTACATGGCCCAAAATACACATTTTAACCGTACAATGTAATCACGAAGACAACCTATTCATTCGGGGGGAGCATGTATCCGCCAACAGGCGCTTTTTGATTTTGATTTTAATCACGCCCGCTGATGATTTCCATTACCGTATCAGCATTTAGGTATTCAAACAGGCGAAGGTACAATATTCGAATAACGAGCTCCATAAAGTCAAACACAGACGTAATTGGCAATGGAATGATGAAAACGCACAACCGCGAGCGGCTAGATTAGTCGATCCCACCTTCGATACGATGTTGACAAAAAACAAACATATTTCACGTTATGTAGAGGCATATAGACAGAAAAATATACAGGTGCGAGTTTTAAAATGAAATTTTACTTCTACGAATACATCATCATAGTGGAGTAGGAGAATAAAGTCAAAGTTAAAAAAATAAAAATATTACTGTATTTATTATGTATAAATAAATACTATAGACCTAAAATGTTCTGAATAATCGAGATTACAAGACTAAGCAAAAAAAATCTCTTTTGTTTGCATTTGATAGAATACATTAACTACATATTCATGACTAGATGAATTGTTTTATGAAAGTATATTAACTAAAAAGGAAATTTGCTTTTTTTCATATAACAGTCACTCACCTAAATAAACTCATTATAACTTTCCACCTTTTCCAGTCACCAAATATTTTTGTCTACTCGTAGTTAGTACATACTACTCGAGCTATCATACATCTCTTCTTATACCATAAAAGTCTAACGTAAAGTTTCCACGTTAGCAAAGATAAGTTAATAACAATCACACTTTCAAAATTTGAATCATGAAATTTTCCCAGGCTCAATTCTTCCCATAACTACGTAGATAGTTTACTATGTAAATACTTCATTAAATATGTATGTGGTCTTGGACTTGAGTTTGAGTTGAGTTTGACTTGAGTTGACTGATCTTTTTAAAGGATTTAATAGAATCTATATTATTAATACAAATGTATGTCATTTTTTATAAGACAGAGCAGGTACACTTTATTAAACTACACTTTTTTATTACACTATCTATGCATAATGACATACTCGTATTTCCTCGCTGTTATGAATTTAAAGACCTCAGGGCAATTTTTCATCATAAATTTTTCTACACATATTCAGAAAATAATAAAGATCGTCTACTGGTCACTTCTAACGATATTATTACGCAGTCCCAATAATGCGATGTTCTTGACGAATGTAGATGTCGACACTCTCTATTATGCCTATATCACTAGGCTTAAAAGGTCTCCATCTTTTCCAGTCACAATATGTTTTAGCTGAGTTGCTAGGTTCTCATATTATGCGATTTTGTTTAGCCTTTGGGGTAAGTGAGACAGCAATGTCAATGATGATCCCTCTTCTTTGTTCATTGTTTATGAGTACAATATCTGGTAGGTTGAAGCCCATTGTTCGATCGGTGATAAATACTCTATCCCAGTACATAACTACTACTACTGAGTCCAGCATAACTTCAGGAGTATATTTGTAGTACAGTGGACCGTTGATAAAAGATTATTGGTGGACTATTTTGGCAAGGTGATTGTGCCTACGAGTTATGCGACTCTGTTAGCATGGAGCACGCTCCTGTTACGCTTTCTATAGTTTTGCCTGCAAATCCACATTTACTGCATACATCTTCGACGTCATCCATATTGATGGATGACCAGAAGCATATCTTGATATGCTTCTGATTTTTACAACCCTGTCCTGAATAGCAGTTCAGAAACCTTCGATTTCGGCGTACAGACAGCCGTCGATAAGCCATTGCAATGAATTCTCCGATACATTCTAGCTGTAACATTTTTGTAGAAAAGGATCCTATAGAGAATGTTTCATCTAGTGTATCCTGTCCTGTTAGTATGTCGATCACGATGTTCACATTCTAGACTCAAAGGCGTGTACTACGGTTTGCCTCTTAAGTAAGCTTCTTGGTTGAGGCAAACGTTTTTTATTTTCAGTAGACTCCCTCATACCTCGTCTTCCCGGTGAGTAGAATCTGGTTATTGACGAGCTGGTTTGTAAATCTCTAAACCTCAGTAATGGACCATTTAACGATTCCGAAGTATGTCATAAAGCTGATTGTTTTGACAAGATTGCGTTCAGGTAAAAGCGTATTCAGCCACTTTACACATGGGCGTGGTTCTTATATTTCTACTGGATATCACCTTTCGGCTGAACGTGGTTGATCTTGTTATCTTGACATACTCCCGCAGTGGCGGTGCGTGATATTAGTTAGCCATATCTTGAAAACGACGCATGGGCCCACTTCACTTTTTAGGTGGACTATACACCTCTTCCAGAAAGGATTTATAGTGAAAAAATCGTCATCAAAGTTTGCGAAAATTTTTCAAAAACTTAGCACTCCTGGGTTCTCAGTAACGCTCTGTGGAATATTTGCAGTATATTTTTTTTTCATAATCTAGAAACAAATATAAGGTTAAGACGTTTTATATATTTTATTTATATAAGACGTTTTTCGATTTTGTTACAAAATATTTTTGTTTCAAAAAGTTATGGCCATTTTAATTTTGGGAAACAAAATGTTCCTATAAAAATAAAATTAAAATGGCCATAACTTTTTGAAACAAAAATATTTTGTAACAAATCGAAAAACGTTTCCTTATATTTGTTTTTTAAATTATGAAAAAAATATACTGCAAATATTCCGCAGAGCGTTACTGAGAACCCAGGGAGTGCTCCAGTGTTTTTGAAAATTTTTTCGCAAACTTTGCTGACGATTTTTTCACTGTAAATCCTTTTTTGTAAGAGGTGTATAGTCATTACCTAAAAAGTGAAGTGGGTCCCATGCGTCGTTTTCCAGATATGGCTAACTGAAATATCACGCACCGCCACTGCTCCCAAGTAATGGTATTGCTCTTGCGGTGGGAGTTGGTGGATGATCGCATATACCTCTTGGTGGTTCTGAGGTGCCGAGGTGGTTTTTAAAAAGTTAACAGACAGCCAGACCGACCGACATACAGACAGAGGGGTGTATTTTTTTGCTTAAACATAAAATCTCAACGTTCTAAACCATCTGTAAAAACTGCCCAATACGAAATAGTTCTGTCCAGTTAGCACGTTATAGTCGAACCACCGTGCGTCTGCTTTTGTGCCATAAAAGTCCTCCATCGTAAAGTCTCCCCGGCTGCTGGCAGTCGGCGCTCTCGCAATCCCGCCGCACGTAATTGTCCCGACCGTAAATCGCTCCCAGCAGTCAAACAGACCTCCCCAGGTGACTCTCCGATCCCGAGTTTAATTTACCTGTGTAATGAGCTGGATGCAGATCGCACCGCCGCCCGCCGCCGCAGCCGGCGCGCGAGACGGCGGCGGTGACTACTCCCATCCGCCCCGACCTATTAATTTAATGGCGCCCGGCCGTTCTTTCGTTTAATTCAAATGACAAAGTAACATTTGTAAATGCGCACCGCGGACGTTTTAAATCGCGGATTATCTTTCCGCACCCCTTCACCTGGGTTTATTCGATGACAACGGGGTGGCGGGATGGCGTGTAAGTACCTTTATACGACGTTAACGGCGCATAAAATCGTTTTGATGATGTCCGTTTAAAATTGTTATTCTAGACTAAAGAGATGGAGAAACAACAGGGTTGGACTCTGCTGCTGTGGTGATTCGCTGCGATTAACAGCGTGTTTATCGAGATGATTTACGTATTTTCTAAATCGGAAAAATGTTTGGACTGTATACGTAAGTGTTCGTACGTAAGTAAATCATATTGTGCCTCTAGACTAAGATCTAACTCACATGTGGCAACATATTGCGAACAATAAAAAGCTGCAATATTGTTCTGCACCAAAAATACATACATTTAAATGAGTAGTTGTCACATGTACGCAATGCAATAAATGCAATTTGTTCTACTGATATTGCACAATATTATATCGTGACCATTGCAGAAACCCCTAGAAGTTGACACCTGTTTTCACACAATTCACCAATTATTGTAGCGGTTCGTTCAGTATCAATCAGTACACTGTTACAAGAAGTGCAAGTATGGCTAAAAAGTGATCAGTGTTCCTAGACATTTAATTGAATTAAACTAATCACGTAATTTTTCGATAAATCGAGTAATTTTTCAAAGAGCATATTAAATGCACCATCTACTTTTATATCACGCTGGTATGAAAGGTCAAATAACGAAATGATAGTCCGAACGGTATCTCAGTATCCGAAAGTTGATAAGAAAAGACTCGTCTCTACTCTCAAATCGCAAACACTGTTGTAACTTTGAATATTGTTTTCTGTCAGATTCAAGTTTAAAATCTATAGAATATCAAGAATCTATAAATTAAATTCCACGTATCCCTTATAAGAAAAACGCTTGCTAATTTAAATACCCTTTATATTAACACGAAGAATAAACGCAATAGAAACAAAAAGTGTATTTCGAATATAACTAAAACATAAAATAGAAATAAAAAATTTAACACAATCAGAAACAAACATTTCATTATTAAAATATATTAAAATACAGTCAAATGTCAAATTCTCATAACGTACAACATTTTCATTAATTAAACAAATCTAAATTATTAATATCTTGTTATAATTAAATACATAATATATAGGGTGTCCCATTATTAAGGGGCCACAGGAAAAATATCTATTGTTTGGGTAAAAATATTACGATTTAACCAAACTTACCTTATTCCAAAAGTTATTAGTAGTTATTAGTAAAATATATAGGGTGTCAAAGTTCATTTGAGTGTTATTTATCATTTGACGCTGACATAAACCTGAGTCTTGTCCCGGGGCCCTGTCATGCAGCAAATACTTAGCACCTTACTCTGTACTGTGCTGGAGCAATAACTTCTTGTGCATGGTCTGATTTCAATAAGAGACATTGGGCCTAATATTGTTGAAAAAAAGATATAGTTTTGAATATATAACAAAGTACCGTACATTTAAAGTAGGTACATTTACCATATTTCTACCAATTTCTATACATGGTTGAGAGTTTGAATCAAAACATGTCACAATATAAACACGCACAGTAATTTAAACAGTTTTTTTATACCTCCTATGTTGAAAAAATCTTTTTTCAGTAACAAAATCGAATTTCGAATTTGGCACTAAATTTATGAAAATTTTCAATATAGTTACCGTGTTTCTATTTTTGAACACTTACTATTTATTAAAGGACGATCCTAATCATCACTCTCTCAAATTAAAATATGGAACACATAAAAATCCACTGTCAATTAATTAACATATCCGACGAATGTTTATCTTAGGATTGTAGAAAGAAAAGGCCTCTTCAAGGAAAATATATAAGTCACTATGCTAACTTAATACATGTTTACCATAAAACGATAAATATTTCTTGTTCTCCTTCCGCCGCCGGAAAGACTGTGTTGACACAGCCTCCCTTGATTAACCGCCGCCGAATGGATTCGTAAGGGTTAATTTCACTTTCACTTAATTCTGGGGGCGTTTGTGAATTTTAAACAATGCGCATTCACTTCGCCCGCTGTCAATATTATGCTACTGGAGTGCCATCATCGCGATTATGAATATATTACAAGTAGACGTGTATACATGTAGTGGTATATCATCGCCCGATGGAGTTCTTGCAGCCATGTTTACTCTACTCGCGAGTATACGCATCAATTCCGGAACGAAATCGAATCAGACGTATGCGCGCGTTTAATTGTGATGCGCACCTCTATTAAAGCTTTCAATTTCGGCGAATGTTTATCTTTTACACTCGCTCGAATCTATCCGGTGGGATGCTAGATTACTGTTATACTCGTATGATGTTTGCTTTGCAACTTTGTTCTCGTCTGGTGGCTGTCACACTGTCCTAAAAACACCCGTCCGGAAAGCAACGTGTGTGGCGTGTTCCAGTGGTTACTCCATTTAATTGCGAATAAAAATAAAATTAATTGAATCTCAAATAACTTTTTTTTTTTTAATGGTTTTCGAGCAATTTACACATATATTAAATAATAGTTTATTTACCTTACTTTATTGATAAGATGGGTGTGCCCAAAGGTTCGATTGTGAGTCTTCGTTGATTCGAATTTTTGTAACGAGCGGAATCCTTGCTTCCATGCAATAGATGCTAGATTATTATTATATGATGTTTGCTTTACGACTTTGTTTTCGTCTGTTGGTTTAATAGTGTCCTAAAAAGTCCCGTCCCGAAAACAGAACGCTTGTGGTGCATTCCAATATTTACTCGATATAATTGAGACTAAAATTAATTCGTCGGACTTCAAATAGTTGCAACTTTATTTAGTTTTATTAAGTTTTTACATCGATTTTTAGCTAACATAAGTGTGCCCCCCCCCCATAACCATAAAACCCAGTAACTCACAAAACCCCGACGAAATATGGATTTTCGATCAGACGTCCAGAATCATACAACTCGGTGTCAGCTGATTAATTTACACTCGAACGTTCCAATCCAGGTATCAGTGTCAGCTGGTTTACGTATCCATATAATCCCAAAACCCTATGACCCGGGATAAGCAAACTTCTATAACCACATAATTCTGGTCGTGAATATTCCTGTTTTGGGGTTATAGAATGGCCAGGTCATTGGGTTACATAAGCCAGCTGATAGTCAGGTGTATGGTTTTGGTTAGATGTATAAAATCCTCAGTTTTATGGGTTATACTTACTCGCAGGCCTCGGGTTATAGAATTATAGGGTTTTGTAGTTATGGGGTTGTGGTGTTATGGGGGTAAGGAGCCTATATCGTTAAACTAGACATGTATAGTTTAGGTAGTCGAATGCATAAGATGTTTCCTTAGAATTTTTTGATTATACATTCTCACACAGCACAAGGTTTTGAGTCATGGTGTTTTGGGGTTATAGGTTGTCGCGTAACCCCATAACCTGTTATGGGGTTACGAGCCAGCTGGCAAAAAAAATGATGTTTCCTCAGACGTTTGTGGTTATACATAATTCGCACGCCCCATGTTATGGGGTTATGGGGTTGTTGGGTCATATGTTATTTGAGTTTGAGGTTATTTGGTCACCAATCTTCAATCTAGATGCGTGGTTTTAATGCTCAGATCTACAGACCCCCAGGTCTTGGGGTTATTGGGTTTGAGTTAATGGGTTTATAAAGTCTGAATACGTCCTTCCGCAGACCACCAATCCAGAGCGTTATAGGGTCTGAGGTTGACTGGTCACGATTTTTCTGATCAGCTTGATATACTTGCATACTATGGAGTTTTCTATGGATTTTGCTCACTTAAGGGAAAATTCAGATACGATAGGGTGAACTCTATTCACACCTCTCGCTTAATTAATTTTGTTTTGAGGTTGTATGTGACTAATTAAATTAATCTTAGTTTTGTCCCCGCTGTGTTTGCCTCTTAGTTGTGTTTCGGTGTCGTGAAAACGTGTTATGTGTCTTTCTACGCCAAAGGTTCCAATCCCCATCCAGTATAAACTTATTGCCTAAAGTTATTTCGAATTCGAGCGATGGGTGGCTGAGGTAGACAACTAGACCGAAACAACCGCCAGGGACCTGACCGCCATCGTATAGTCGCGGCCAACGCGGCATTCCTCCCGAACCGACCCCATAAAAACCTCTCATCCTTTATGCTCTATTTGCATACCGTTCTCGGGCGACGTCTCCGCCGCGAAACACGAAAAAGGTGTTACTTCCAGGCCGGCCAGGGGGCGGTCCGGGGGCCGCGGGGCCCGCCGGCGCGATATCCCCGCCGAAATTAATGAACTCCTGTCCACGTAGGAAACGAAATAATCCACTTTTCCAGCAATTTGCTTTACCTTATATCCTTTATTAACTTCCTTTCCTCGCCGCCGCGGGTCGGCTCTCTCTGTGCCGTGCCGGCGCCGCCCCCGTTCTCGCAGGCAGCGCTGCATTTTTATAATCCTTATTTGCTCCGCGGTCATGTTTTATGGATTGCGGCGATTGAAAAAATAAAGTTCGAGATTAAAGGCCGAATTCTTTCTACGGGCGGGGGGTCGAAATTAAAAGCCAAGACGTAAGTATTCGTAAACGGATTAGAGAATAAAGTTATGTACACTCTTGGAATTGTTGGGTATTTTTATATGCTGCTTTTGTCGTGTTTGAGTTAAGGGGGTCGTCTACCCAAACAGTTTAAAAAAATGTCGATTTTTCCTTCGTCGAGAATGCTCCTTCAAGTCAATTTCTTGAAATTCAATTGAAATTAAGAAATTGTAAAAGTTACGGGTAAAAGTTACGTAAATAAAGTCGCATGTCGTCATCGCGCGTCAATTCTTCGCAGCGTAGGGTAAGTGATGCAGCGAAGCGGGCCAGGATTGAACAGAGAGATTAAAACACCTCAGCTAAAGTCTTTTCAAGAAGAGGAAGGGACGGTCTATGACCCTGGTATAGCGGATTAATCTAGTATAATTGTTCTCAAGAATTCGGGTTCCAAACTTTAAACGCGATCTCTTCTAAACTCGAAATCATGTTTTTATCACTGCGGCCGCGATTTCTTCAATATAAATGAATCAGTCGGGTTGATATTTTTACTCCAGTTTTCAGAAGACACGGCATTATCGCACACACTATGAAAATGCTCGTATCATTATTTTACCAGTTTTTATGAAAAAATGCTTAAAAAGATTCAAAAGGCCACCAAGGCAGGAAATCAAAAGTTTTGGTTTCTTATTTTTTTAATAATCCTTTAGTCTGTGCGATAGCGCCGGTACTCGAGGGTGTAAGTAACGTGGGGGTAATTGTTTTTTTTTTTTGTTAGTTGCACTCTTCCTGTGTCAGTAGCCAGGGGGACGTTGTCGTAGAAGTTTGTATGGGCTTATATTGGCACTTGAATATCCCAACCGTTGTCACGCTCTCCTTGCGAAATTCCAACTCATGCCTGTATAGATTTCCAAAACTCACCAATTCTGTATAATGCCGATCCTCCGTTGATTTTTTTCTGAAAATTCTGATGAAGGGCGCCCAGAATGCAAATTATCTTGAATGCTCATTTCCTGTATGTTGAAACGTGCAAACTATTCGAAAAAGGCTGTTTAAAACTATCTCGGACATCTTTTCAAGCCGGAAGAAAAATCTCAAGCATAAGATTCCCTGCTCGGTACGATTAGCCATCACAGTTTCACGAGAAGAGCTTGGCAACGTTTATGAGAACTGCAAATACAAGCCTGTACAAATTTCAATGACAACGTCTGGCTGGCTATTAACGTGGGAAAGGTGCAACTACAACCATCTAGAAACGGAACCCTCAACTCTTATCAGACTGGGCTCGCCGAGGTCTGTCCGATTATTTTTTTTTTTGGTTTCCGAGGATTTGAGGTTTAATTACAAATTCTTTATTCTGAAAAAAAGTAGAATTTGGGAGTTTACTGTGGAAATTAATTAAATGTTGTGTGCATTAATTATGAAACCTTTGATAATATCATACAAAAGGTTCTTTTAGAGACATTCTAATATTAACCCTCAAAGGGCGCACCTAGGTGTGGCATACCAGAAGAGAAACTAAATATTAGTCAATTTCTTATATTTCTCCATTCGTTTTTTTATTTGTATCTCAAACACTCTACTTCTTTTTATTCTTCCAAAAATATTTTCAATTTCTATATCGTTCGAGGTATAGTTAAAAAAAAAGAAAGATTAAAAACGATCAATTTAATAATAAAATAATAATGACTGAAAATCGTCGAACGGGGGTGGTGGTGCCCCATGATGGTTGAGAAAAATTAAATATAAAAAACTACTAATAATTGAGTATTAAGGGTTTATCATGAATAAAAATCTCTGAATATTTTTTTAGATCTTTTCAGCACGCTTCATATTATCAGAGACTCCACTCTAAATTCTAATCACACCGTGTTTTTGTTTGTATCAAAAAAACTTTATATCGCCTTCGACACGTGTGCGCTGATAACATTTTTCACGCACGCCTACAGGGAGCTTTTTTATGCCGACGCCGAAGCGTTGGAACCTTACAGGTTGGCTTCCACCGTCCCGAGAGTACATATCGTTATCGGTCCTTATAACGAAAATAATGATCCTTCGTCGATACGTCGTTTATTACCATTTCCGAAGTGGTCGAGCTGACGAGCCCACGGCCGATGATTAACTGCCGAATTACACGTCTCAGTTCGTATTTGATTTACACTGCGTTTTAGATCTTTGAGATGTGACAAATGCGTATGTACCAGAGGCGGCTGACACTAAGGTTACAGGTAGTACGAAATCCGGCTGCAAGATTGCTGCGTTCATCGAGTATTTAATCAAAATCAAATTTTTATACTCGTATACAAAATAAAATTTACAATACAATAAAAGGGGCAATATGTTTTGGCCGGGTTGCCTATTAAAATGTGCCCGCTAGTATTTTTAATTAAATTATTATTGATTGAATTTTTGGAAAAAAATTCATTTATTAGTTATTAAAATAAACTATACTCCACTTCATAGAAATATACGTAAAGAACTTAAGTGGTAGTTGCCGTTGCGCACTTAGCCGCAACCTCTTCGCAGCCAGGTGTAAGCAGGTAATATTTTGTTACATTTATAGATACGTTCATGACGTATGTATATTCATCAATTATATATCAAATTAAAGCTAATTTTTTTCTGTACATGATAAACTACTTCTGCCTATGTAAGTGTGGCTGCAAATAGGGGTTGCTAGCTGTTAAAGATTGTTTAGAGTGAGAGAGTTAGCGCGCTACGTCATTCGGTAGGCAAGGATGACGATAGCCAGCTGTCTCTCAACTCTCAACTGTCAACTCTCTTTCGCTCTAAACAATCTTTAACAGTTAGCAACCCCTATTTGTGGCCACTATTACATAGACAGAGGTAGTTTATCATGTACAGAAAAAATAGATTTAATTTGATATATAATTGATGAATATATATGTACAGTGCAACCTCGATAATCCGAACTAATAAAAACCGCGGTGATCCGGATAATCAAATAATTCGGATTGCCGAAGCGGGACAGTTTGTTATTAAAAAGAGAAATAAAACTACAAAATAGTTTATTACAAATATTTATTTGGTAAAATAATTTTGTCAGCCTGATGGCATTTTGATCCATAGGTTGCAAAAGTGCTATACAGTTTGGTGGAAGAAAGATTGTTGTAAATTTCCCATCCTCACTAGTCAACTCTTCTACAGCTCCATGACTTGAAGCGTTATCAACGATTAAAAGGGCTCTTTCAGGCAAATTAAGACTTCTTAAATGTCTCCTGACCTGGGGAACAAATGAACTTTGAAACCACTGTACAAAAATTGCGGTTGTCATCCATGCATTGGAAGAGGATTTGTACTCAACAGGTAGGTTGACATTTTTAAATGCTCTAGGGTTTTTGGCCTTCCCTATTACTAAGAGCTTCAATTTTTGAGCTTCAGCATTGCAACACGCTAGAAATGTTATGCGTTCTTTGTTTATTTTTCGACCTGCAGCGGTCTTTTCCTGAGAACGAACCAAGGTTTTTTCAGGCAACATTTTCCAATAAAGGGCAGATTCATCTGCATTACAAATTTGAGTAGCTGTGAGATCCAACTCATTTATTTTTCCTGCAAGTACAGTTATGAAGGGATCGACGGCAATTCGATTATTGGAAAATTTTTCGCCACACACTTTTAAGGAACGCAGACCATGCCTTTTTTCCGAAATTAGAAATCCAGCCCCTGCTAGCTGCCTTTGTCATTGTCATTGCCATAAGTTTCGGTATAAAACTGTTTTGCTTTGGCACATAAAATTTCATATGAAATCGGGACGTATCTTGGTCATTGTGTACAGAACCATGCATACAAACGTGTTTCCTTTTCTGTATATTCGGCCTTTCTTAAAGATTTTCTGGAACAATGGGCCCACCAGAATCACATTGGCCAATAAATCTAAAAGAAGAAACACACACATAGTACACACAAGTACGAAATTGACTCAAAAATATACCATACCATTTAATTTTGTCTTTGTGTTTCTTGATATCTGAAATTGTTGGTCCCAACCCCGTATTCCTTTGACAACACTTTTCCACTTTCACCACAGTTTAGTCTTTCTAATATATCGGATTTTTGTTTAATTGACAACGTAATATGTTTAACGGTAAGATACCTAACGGTATATCAATTTTGTTCACATGTTGCCACCCATTATTTTAATATATTTAAGCCCTCAATATTCGTGACCAAATATTATTTCAAAAAGCTACCAAATCCCAAAAATTATTCTTGTGAAAGTTTATATTCTTGTATAAAAGAATTTTTCATTGAAATTCTGAAGTGTCAGTAAAACGCATGACCTTGAAAATTTTAAAAATTTTCGCCTGCGAAGCCATTGGTAGCTAATAAGTAATCCTACTGACACACCCTGTGCCCACCCATGTAACACACCCACGAGCCGCCACTTATCAACAAAATATTACTGGTACTGTTGGAAAAAAGTAATTTTGGTTTCTGGAGTGGGTACTGGAACCTTCGGCGTAGAAACAAAAAACTGGACGTTTTTCACGAAACACCGAACTGCTACACTTTTCTCGACGCGCGTTTCGCCAACTAAGTTGGCATCTTCAGGAGAAGATTAAAACAGTTTTAATCTTAAGATTAAAACAGTTCGGTGGAAAACGTCTAGTTTTTTTATTTATTTTTTTTTTAAATTTTGGTTTGATTTGTTCATAATGTTTTGCGCATGTAGCCTTCGTGGAACGTGGTCGACAATATTCACTTTAGACGTTTTACAAAATATATATCCGATTTTCCATTGCCGTAGCCATACATTGCGTAAAACATATTTATAGAAAACATATCAACGTGTCACGAGAAATATCAAAGAAGATATACACAATAAATTTATGTGGCTAACAGTAAACGAAACAACATATTTTTGCGGTAATAAGGTCGTTAATGTTCTGATACGAATTTTAGGTGTTTCAGATATTTGGCCCCCGATATTGATATCTAGTAAACGGGTTTTGCAAACAATGGCTAAAAATATAGAAATAGTAGTAACACATCATTGTCTGTTACAGTATGTAATGTAAATAATATGCCTGGTGTGTCGTCCTTTATCCATGTAAAGAGAGTCAAGCACTGAAGATAGTCGGGTGTATCTGAATGACACAAGCCATAATTATGTACATTATTAACACATTTTTACTCCTTTCTTTATGGTCTCTCATATGCCCTTCCGTCAAAGACACGACGAATTACGAGTCCAACCCTGTGTACACTTTCCGGACCACAATAATAACAGTAGAAAGTAGTTCGTTTGTGACAACATACCTATATATTTGTCGCTATCCGTCATATACTTGAACATACATACATACATCGTAATTAATAACACCGCTGACTGTACCATTCTGCCTGTTTAGGAATAGACATGGCATTAGTGTATAGAATGTTTGCACATTGGAAACCACAACGTTTTACATTCGTGTGTACGTCTGCGCATTAGCGAATGATTTGTTTTTGCTATTTTGATTTGTGAGAGCTATTATAGACATTGTGCTGATAGATGTTTTGTAAAAATCGATGTTTTAATAGAAAATTCAATCGAGACATTTATAAAAATCTGCATGGATTTGAGGTTGTATTATAAAAAAGCGCTTTTTTCGCAGGTCCTGCTGCAGGTACTTGGTGGTGACCAATTATGGACAAAAATGGGATTGATTGATAAATCAATTCACACAATTCACGCACATCAATTCACAAAATCATTTGCACACGAAAACTGTGCAGTTTACGCTTTTTGCAAAAGTTAATATTGTAGTTCAGCTAGACACTGCGTATCGAAGAAACATTGAACTACACAATATAGTAGTAAGTGAGGCATACATTTTACATACGTTTTCAAGGCTACTTCAAACGTAAAAAAAGAGATACTGAATTTATTCTACATTTTACAAAAAATGTAGAATAAATGTAGAATCTCTTTTTTGTTTTCAAGATCGTTTTTTGTTTTCAAGATGACCGCGTCGACCATTAACTATGTCGAAGTCGAAGGCATATGTAGATTTTAAAGATATTTGATTTTAACGTCATCGTATTTATGCTATCTAAGATGTCAAAGAAATACCAGAGTTTTCAATAAGAAACACATTCATAAATAGCCATCTAACACAAAGCTAAACTATATACTTTTTTTATAACTAGATTGACAAAATAGAATAATGCAAGATGTGAAAAAATAATACGAGAAAGTTTCACTTGTGTTACAAAATTGGTAACCCTGAATTTTTAAGAGACGAAGTGTTCCTGACACTGGCAATGTTTTTTCCCAAATTATGAAATGTTTGCAAGGAACATTTTGGCCATTTCAAGTAAATTGTTGTATCAAACTGATCTGCAAATCTTTATCCGCTTAGAAGGCTGCAACCGATACTGCACAAATTTAGCAAAACTGATACGACACATCAAGGTTTCAACTACATATATTTAGATGACTTTTATCAATTAACGGTCGTTTTATTTTGGAGGAATGACGTTATCCATTGATAAATTATACTAACAAAAGAAGGAATAATATACATATTTTATATTGTACAGTTCCTTAAAAAATATCCATTATGATTTGATCTACTTATTATATCATCTCTCTTTTTTTAATCTGTTCATATAATACAATAATTTACTCACAACATGTATGTACGTACATACAAGTTTCATATATACCTGTTTTCCCATTTTTGAAAAATTCTAGATATAACTGATTGTTTCTTATTATTTATTTTACTTACTTCTGTCGTGCTACATACATTTCCAACAAAATATGTGGTGCAAGGAGATAATAATATTAAAACCTTAATTACTGAACTTCACTGCCGTATCTTATGTACAATATACATACGTATATATACTTATGTTTATATATATGTAGTAAACATCAGGTTCTAGAATTTATAAATATTAGTATATTGATTTTCGTCAAAATTTGATTGTCATCGGTCTTTATACTTATAAATAGCAACAATTATTTACCGAAGTATGTACGTATCAATTCCGTGGTTCTAAAGAAATTAAGAAACGATTTTGTTTGTGGGTAAGTCTGATATTATGTAGGTTAATATTATTAGGTCAAGGCCCGTCATCTTTAGTGAGATGACGAACGACGATATCTGAGAGCGCAAATTTTATTTACAGTTCGTGACATGGCAATGTTAATAACAATGGGATAAGGTTGTATTATCTATTTCCTTGGAGGACGCAGTGATTGGTACCACCACGATTCTAGAATAATGGTTAAGATAACGTTTAGCAATATTTTATCGCGTGTTATTGTTATTGATAATGACATACTATGCATATGTCTTACCTTTGAAATATCAGACCTTTCTTGACGTTCAGACTTAAGACAAGACATAACCTGCATTAGATCATATAATAAAGCCAAAAAGCTTAAACTAACTTAAGCTAGTTTAAGCTTAAGCTAACTCTCAAGAATTTCTGCAAAAATTTAGTATTCATAATCTCGACGTTAGACAATGCAACGCCTACCTTTTCTGCTATCAGAAGAACCATCACAACCCTTAGTATCAAAGTGATAATGACAAAATTTTTGTATTTCTGTATAAACGAGGAATCGTTAATTGAATCAACTTCTGTAACAAAAAATACACGTCTCCATGGGAAAACCGTTGTAGAATCGTTTTTGTTGATTCGAAACAATAATTATTATTGTAACTGCAAATTTTTATTATTATTGTAAGCCTAGTCCGCCTCTGCATTTCTGGATGATGTTCAAGACCTAGAAGTAACATCGGTGTCAAGTGCATTGAGTACGTTTCTTGGATATTATTCATATTGCTATTACAATCGTTTCTATTGTGATTCGATTTTCTGGAGCTTGTGACAATAAGAATTTTCTGGAGCTACACAATTGTATAACATAGACACAGTCCGCCTCCGCATTTCTGAATGGTTTTTAAGGCCTAGAAGTAACGTCGGTGCCAACTGCATCGAATATATGTTGTTAGATATTATGTTATTAGAATCCTCCTATTGTGATTAATATATCTTCCTATTGATAGATGTCCACAACTGTATAAGGTAGTCCTAATCCACCTCTGCATTTTGAAATGACGTTCAACGGTTAGAAGTAACATCGGTGCCAACTGTATCGAGTAAATCCTGTTAGACTGTTATAGAATGGTTCGATTCAAGAGAGTAGCAATTTTCTAGATATTTACGTATAAGATAGTCCGAGTCCACCTCTGCATTTTGAAATGGCGTTCCAGCGCTAGACGTAACATCGGTGCCAACTGCATCGAGTAAATATTGTTAGAGTGTTATAGAATTGTTCGATTAAAAACAGTAGCAATTTTGTAGATGTCCACAACTGTATAAGGTAGTTCCAGTCTACCCCTGCATCGAGTACAGAGTGAATAGAAGTATCTCCAAAATGTGTTCCAAATAAAACCAAAATCTCCGAAATTCCCGTCATGTTGTTGAACTATTTTTTTTCATGTTGAATTTGCTCAATTTTTATATACTAGTTATGGGTATTTTCGTTAGTGCCAGTTTTTTGTTTGTTTTTATATTGTAAAATAAACGTTGCTAATCTGGAGTTACCAAATTAATAATCACTCATAAGTAACATATATGGGTCCACTGGACCTCAGCGTAGGAAACCGGTAATAACTCAGGAGTTTCAAATATTTTGCAATGAATTTCATTTGATGCATCTCAAAGTTACTAAAATAATATTTCATTGTAATTATAAGTATTACGATAAACTGTAATCGTAACCGCAATGAAATTACAGAAATTACGGTTCCTACGAAATCCGACTGTTACTAAATCTGATAAACCGAAACCATGTAGTATATTGCTAATAAATACCTATGTTAATGTTATATTTTCTTAGTTTTCCACTCCATAATCCAAATATTATGAAGAACGTCTGTCCAAGTTAATTCTTGGCAATATGATTAGATATTATCAATTTGTTATTAGACTGTTTATTTTGCCAACTAATATGAAAGAATTGTTTGGATGGCTACAACTGTCTAAGAGAGACCCAGTCCGCCTCTGCAGTGGAGAGACCGGGAACGGTGTTCCAGGCCTAGGCGTGGCACCGGCGCCAACTGCATCTCCCCGAGATAATATACACGGTTAGGTAATTAATGCTGCGACCTAGGCGATTTGCATGCTTTCCGATTATTTATGCAAATACGGAGGAGAGCGGATATCTGGAGGAGCGGGGGGCGGCTGCCTCCCCAGCGGCCGTCGTGTTCCGCGTCGGTGCCGCCGCCGCCGCCGCCCGGTAAAGGGAAATTGCTAATTTCGCGTCCGAGCTGCGGACACAACTTCCACCCGACAATTACACGACTTGCATGATTTAGTGGGCCGGCGGAGATTGAAAACGTCCGCGGCGAGGCGCGGCCTACTGCGATCGCCGTTGCGCCGCGCCGGTCGGCCTCTCGTTAATGGCGGAATTACATCTACTGAGTGTTGGATCGAATCGTTCACTTTAGTATGTGAGTTTCCAGTGTCAGTTTAAAATAAACTGCTCGTCGAAATTAGTATAACACTTTTTAGATTAGCGCCATTTGCGTTCTACCAAAGTAGAAATTTAGGTTTTTAAATGTATGTAGCCTATTATGTTGCTTGTGATGCCTCGAAGTCGGTACGCTGTAGGTTAAGCGGTTCACCGTTCACACCCCAAAAGCCAACTCCATGTCGAAATTTAAATTCATAAGATTTTGACGGTAATTTCAGAGACCTACAGGATGGGCGGAGCAGGACGCTGTAAGGTAAAAACCCCATTTTGGCACACATTAAGATCTTTCCAACAAGTTCTGAGCGTTTGGTCGCTGTGCCATCCCTTGCCTGCCTGACCCTGTGAGCCACCCCTATGCATATACGCTTGGTTTTGTATGGTTTGCAAAAGGTGTTTTTACGATTGCTATCTTTCGAATCCCAAATGACGGGGTGTTTTTTGGTAAACACCGAATAATTGTAAAATCAACTAGTGCTCCATTGAGTAGATTTTGATGACGATATTTTTCTGGACTGACAGCCGAATATACACTTTGCCATCGAGTTTGTACGACTTACACCAATACGCGCAATTCACAAAACCAAATAATAATCTAAAAATGTCATGTAAAAACTACTGAATCGTCTGGACGTAAAAGAACCGTGGTTGCATGTTGAGGCCAACGTTGGTACAATTCTTTGATGTGTGTCGGAAAAACCCCTGTATATCGCTTAAAATTATTAGCTCGATTTATTTATTTGTATAGCTTTAAATCTTATACAATTGTATGTACTTGCGTTTATCTAAAAAACTACTCACCTACTTATTACACATAAGTTATAACTTATTATACAGAGATCCAGACTGATTGTACGTGTCACACCATAAAAATATTTAATGTGCCACGCAGAACTGGTTATCAATGTAGACAGTTTCATTTACACATTTTTTGAAAAAATGAAATGCAACAATGCAAAAGATAAATCATCTACTGGAAAATAGATCTTATATATTATGTATATTAGCAATGCCGTGATAATACATACCAGGATATACCTAATATGTACATGTCCAGTATATACCACGTGTTCCAGTTTAAAACATCCAAATAGGTTAATAGGTTTAGTTTCCTGACATCCGGGTCTCATCAGGGCCCTTAAAAATGACTTTTCTCGAATATATCGTGAATTCGAGGTCATGGGACCCACAAATATTTGAAAAAATATTTGAAAAAAGGCATGGATAAGCATTCGTAAGAAGCTCGAATGAAGCCCGGATGTCACGAAAATTACTTCAAAAACCTGTTTTGGACGTATTTTTTCAGTACTTTACTTCAGTAGTTGACTCTTCAGGATGTTGTTCAAATAGAACGTACCACTAACCGAGAAAACGTTAACTGAGGTGAGGAACTGAGAATTTCGTGCAAATCGTAAGCTGCTTATATACCTACGTACAAGTGAGCATATTGGATGGAGAAAACATTATCCCAATATTGTTTTAAGAATAGCAATATTTTTTGATAATATATTTATATATCTTCCGTGAAGCAGTTTACGTTACTTGCGTAGTGTAAAGATAACCTCTATGACTCTATCAAATAGGTTAATTTCAGGGAAGCAATACTGTTTATGCCATTTCTCATTAAAACTTAATATATTTTCATTAGGTTATTTTTTTGATAAGCCGGTGAGGAATTCGTAATCGGCTCGTTAATATTATTTTATGTATCTTATTACTACTTAATACTACTTTTTTATCTCTATCACAGAGAAAAAATAAGAACTGTGTTTATAGATATATGTATGTATAAAACTATAGCAATTAAGAAAATGAATGCTAAAAATATGCATAAAGCAATTACATGTTATGCCACAAAATGTAGCAAAAAATTTTTTGAAATTATACCTACCTTATATACATTGCAATAAAAACAAGTCATATATGTTTAATACACATATCCGTATTAAGTACCGCATGATTACCAAATATGTATGTTCTGTAGTGGTTTGTACTATATAAGAATGTTTTCTAATGGACTGCTTGTTGGAGATGAATTAATGTGCATTCGAAATTTTTAAACAACTTTAAACAATTTTATTTTATAACACATTTAACGGTGCATTTCACAAATGATAATGTTTTCTTCGTTTATATTACACAACATGACAGTATGGTCGGCAAATGTGATGTTTTTAAAACGAATTATATAATTTGACCCTTTAATTCCTGTTACTAAGAAAAATGTCACTGGTTTTTTGGAATTTTCTCCACAGCGACCTTTTGAATTTACGAAAACAAATTTTGATTAAACAACTAGGTTTTCAAAACGAGCAAAGGGAAATAACACAGCTACACAAAAAAAATAAAAACCATGATCCTGGATATTGACCTTAGTAACCCCATGTATTTTTCGACGCTGAATTTGAATCCAACCTCAAAAAAGTCAATAGGTACACCCTCAAAATTTTGAGATCTGAGAATATATTTCTGGGGGTTTTCGAGGTTGCTGATTTCAAATTTCAACATGCCAAAAGCAGGAAATGTACCCCAAAGGTGAAAATCGAGTATAACAGGGGTTGAAGGGGGTATTTTGTCAAATTTTCATATCTATTCACCCCTATCTCCAAATTTTGAGGGTGTATTGACTTTTTTGAGGTTCGATTCGAATTCAGTGTCGAAAAATACATAAGGATATTATCCAGGATCATGTTTTTTTTTGTGTAGCTATACACAGATAAAAAATCATTGACCTTAGTACCCCAATGTATTTTTCGACGCTGAATTCGAATCCAACCTCAAAAAAGTCAATACACCCTCAAAATTTTGAAATAGGGGTAAGAAATGAAAATTTGACAAAATACCCCCTCAACCCCTGTTATACTCGATTTTCACCTCTGGGTGAATTTCGTGGTACATTTCCTACTTTTGACATGTTGAAATTTGAAATCAGCAACCTCTAAAACCCCCAGAAATATATTCTTGGAACAAAAATTGTGTATTTTGTCAAATTTTCATATCTTACCCCTATCTCAAAATTTTGAGGGTGTATTGACTTTTTTGAGGTTGGATTCGAATTCAGCGTAGCAAAATACATACTAAGGTCAATATCCAGGATCATGATTTTTTTTTTGTGTAGCTGTGTAATTCATGGCAATTATACGAGCTAAGCGAACGTCTTGCTCTTAATGCATTCGAAGGTATATTGATAGGCGATGACGTTACTAATCGAAACTCTGTTATCCACACCATACATTTAGGTTGTAATTGGTATATTAAAACACGTACCCTAATGTTCTTTAGCAAATCAGTGAGCCAATGGGACTCGACAGGTGCAAAATACTGCGATCTTTGGTTTTTTTTTCTTTTACTAACCAGAGGCGCAACGTTGGGATTTTAATTTTAACAATTATGATCTAAAGTAAAAAATGTTACAATAATTTCTATCAAATAAATAGTGCGATATTTCTTAATGTTGAAAGTAACTTTCAACATTTTCCATTAAAAAAAATAAAGCTGATACACGTAACACTTTTCTGATGTATAATTTTTCTAAAAAAATATTTCTAAAAAATGCATTTCAAAATAATGAGGCGGACGGGTCTGCGCAATTCTTGATGCAGTAGGCGGTATTCTATACGGAAAGGTGATCCGTTTCTTTATCATAACCCTGAATGGAGGTCGCATTTTAAAAAAGTATTGATGACGTTAAAGTTGTTTGAAAAATGGGGAAAAGATTTGAAAACTACATCACAAAATGGAAATTCATATTCAAAATGGAATCGTTTGAGAGAACGTTTCTGAGAGAATTTTTCAAAAAAAAATCAGTCTTATCTAATTCGTGGTTATTCGACTTTACCGAAGCACTTGTATAAGCGGAAATAATGTGAAATATAGGGTTATTTACGCAGAGTATTCCCCGCTGAGTACGGCAATCTTCGAACCTCTTCAAGGAGGCCAGCGGGCGGATCGTCACACGCAGCGGCGATAAGATCAGTTCTTAGACTGGGCGCGGAAAGGACACACACGAGCGACTTCCCTCGCATCCGGAGAAAGTCTATCGGAGACCCTGAGGGACCTCGGAAGGTGATTGTCGAACGACCGAATCAACATTGTTTTCCCTTATGTCGACGTTCAGACAATGGGGCATCGTCCACCACCGGCTCATCGATGGTATCGCGCCGCCGGCCGTCTTCTCCGGGGCCGGGGTTTTATAACCTCGACTTCCTTCGGCTATTATTCCCGCAATTGTCAGATATCCCGTCCGCCTCTGCACCACCTTATAGTCCGGGCGACGGCGGCAGCAGGTAGTTTTAGTTTGCAAAATAATAAAAAAATAAAACGACAGCCACCGGGCTACCAAGGCATTATATTGTCTAACAAATGTTAAACGTACCAATGGGAATTAAGGCTATTAGATAATTGACTCAGTATAGGCATTTTATGTTACATACTATAATTCAATTACTGTTTCCATCAGAACACATCCCACAGCAGTTAAATACGGGCGTCAATACGAGGAGTCTGTTCGGTATTTCAGCAATGTTGCAGATCATCACTCGCTGACGCCTTCATAGTCCACGCAAATTAGACTTTTTAGGAGAAAAAATTCATATACAAATTATATTTCGGATATGTATAGTTCATAGGAGTAGAATTAAGGATCCGAAGAGTTCCCACCTTATCCGTTGATGTAAACACCTTTTTTGGGGCGAAAAACCACCCCCAGATGGGACTTTGTTATGGTTATTCTCATTTTTTTTCGGATTCGTCATTCCCACGAAAAACAGGTATAGGAACAAAAATATTCCTCATTCAATTTTACACAGAAAAAGTTCTATGGTCGATTTGCGTACTCCCCACCGTTCTGTCGCTATCGACGTTCATAGTACGGGGTAGTTTGGCGCGCTCGGCGAAAAATCGGTGGTATGCGATTTTTCACAGCGAATATCTCCGAAACGGCTACTTTGACGTCAAAAATGGTAATAATGAAACTTGTAGAGCGGATTCTCCTCTACAAGATTCATATTGTACTTTTCTTTTTTTTTTTTTCTTTTTTGTTGAATTTTCTCGCTTATTTCGAGGATACGCTCTTTGTAATATGACCTCGTTTCCACACCACACATGAGGTAGAGCTCTCGCTGCGTTTTTTTTTAAGTGGTTTCCCCCTGTAGGCCTATTCCACTGTCGTCATTGTCGGTTTCAGTCGTCGATAGGGTTTTCTTCAATCAATTTATCTTCGGTAGGTGAATTTAAGCAGCCTTGTCCGTGACAGTTGGAGCACATGGTTGAGCAACGCAATCCTACTTTTACACACGCGCATCGTTTCCCGCAACCCATCCTGCAGTTGCAAGATATAAGTTGTAGAACGTAAGACGGAGCTGGTGCCTCAGGTGTAAAAATGGGTGAAAGAATTGTGTCAGTTTTTTTCCAACCCCATTGTGTTGGATCAAGGTTTATTCCTCTCCATAACTGAATTTGATGAAAAACCCTATAAGCATGCTGATGAGAAGCGGCAGACGTTGGCAGTAGTCTCGATAATAGTACAGCGTTACTTGATTGTCCAACCAATTTTTTTGAATGTGAGAAATAATCTATGTCTATTTAAAGATTTCTCTTTCTTTGGAGCTTTGTATAACGCCATCGTGAAACGCTCTTCAGCAGTTGCGACTTCTTCTTGTGTTGATTGAGGGTTGTTAAATATAGGCACAATGTGATCCAAATATCTTCTGTTATTAAGTATGGTTATAGTTTGTGCTTTGCCTTTACCGAACAAAGCAGAAGTAGTGTCGCAACCACTAAATGCATCTGCAAACAGCACAGTTTCCTTACAGTTTCTCAATACATCCGAGGACTGTAAATCGCGAGAACTGTATATCCTCTCCTTTATGTTCTGGTCTCTCAAAAGTCGAATGTCTCGTCGTCTCTCAAAAGTCGAATCATTTCTCTGGGCGCATCTCTGTAAAATGCTCACTTTCAATTCTTTCGTGCGAATGTCAAACATTGGTATACGCCTATGAACATTTTTTCTTTGTTCCGCTAAAATTTCGCACTTTTCGTTGCAAAAAAAAAAACAATTGGGCGAAAAAATTGAAAGAATTTGGGCGAAAAAAAAAATATTAAAATTATGAAGTACACGTGGATAAAAGCGAGAAAATTCAACAATGGTAATAAAAAAAGTTTCATTAGTACCATTTTTGACGTCAAAGTAGCCGTTTCGGAGATATTCGGTGTGAAAAATCGCGTACCACCGATTTTTCGCCGAGCGCTCCAAACTACCCCGTACTATGAACGTCGATAGCGACAAAACGGTGGGGAGTACGCAAAACGACCTCAGAACTTTTTTTGTGTAGAATTTAATGAGGAATATTTTTGTTCCTATACGTGTTTTTCGTGGGAATGACGGATTCGAAGAAAAATGAGAATAATCGTAACTAAGTCCTGTCTAGGGGTGGTTTTTCGCCCCAAAAGGGTGTTTCCATCAACGGGTAAGGTGGGAACTTTTCGGATCCTTACTTCTACCCCTATGAACTATGCATAGCCCAAATATAATTTGTATTTGATTTTTTTCTTCTATTCGCTATTTTTTCGTCTAATTTGCGTGGACTATCAGTAGGTCAGCAGTTTTATTTTCACTTTATCTCCGTCCACGAATCCAAAAGAGGTTTATTTCGGCGCACGTTTAATTTTTACGAATAAAGATAGGACGTCGTGTCTGGTAAGTCCGTTGGACACGGGCTAAAGAAGATCCAGCAAATATTATGAATTATGAGGATTTCGCCTCTTATCGGACTTCTCCTGTGAATCCTATCTAGAGGAAAGATCTGACCAACAGTAGTGTGCCCCGTTGGCATTATCATCATCATTATTAATTGTAAGGTTTAGAAGATAATGTTAAGTATGTCAGTGTAAAGAACCCATTACCAGGACGAAAAATTCACAGTCCGGAACATAGACAAATTGGCAAGTGTGAGCCCCTTCCACAACAGTCTTAAGTTTCAAGGATACTTTATTATTGAAATTGCCAAAGCCACACTTTTTTACCCAAATGTCTTGAATACAAAACTCCGCAGTTAGAGTATTGTATTAAACCAAATGATATCGCCATCAAGATTCTCACAGAATCAAATTACACTCAACATCCACAGCTCAATCCGACTGATTTTCCTTCTTCGAACTTGTCTCCAAACGAACTTCTTTTTACACACAAAGAAATAAAAAAATATAACAAAATATTATCAACTTTCTCAAAAGCCTTCTATTTTAAGAACTTCTTATTTATTTTTAAATTTAAATTGTGATAAATGTCTTTGTGTTAATATTAGTGGCGTCTGTGAGTCGGACGAACATTGATCTCGATTTACTTCCGGATCGAGAGAACTTCCCCCCCCCGTTTTCGTGGATGCTGAACACGATGCCGGTGTCAGAATGTCTCTTTGGGATTGCGCAACCTCCCAAAACGGCCAAAACCACCCCCCTACATCATTTCCTTGTAAAAAAAAGTATTTTCCCCCGTTTTCGAGGATGCTGAGCACTGTGGTGGTGTTGAAGATGACTTCCGACCCTCATCAACCCCTCCACCGGTGAAAACTCATCCCCGGATGGGGTGGTGTTTTTTATTTTTTTTATATCAGCGATAAAACATCTGTCCCCCGTTTTAGAGGATGCTGAACACGGTGGTGGTGTTCAATATCCCTTACGACCCCCCCCCACCCCTCCACCAGCCAAAACTCACCCCCCGAAAGGGGTGATATATTTCTTGATTTAGGGATTGAAGATATTTGACAAAAAATCGTCCACCACCATCGTGTTCAGCATCCTCGAAAGCAGGGAGGACAGACGTTTTGCCGCTGATATAAAAGAAAAACCCTTTCGGGGGTGAGTTTTGGCCGGTGGAGGGGTTGGTAGGGGGTCGCAAGGGATATTGAACACCACCACCGTGTTCAGCATCCTCGAAAACGGGGGGACAGACGTTTTGTCGCTGATATAAAAAAAAGAATAAATCACCCCTTCTCGGGGTGAGTTTTGACCGGTGGAGGGGTTAGTGAGGGTCGGAAGCCATCTTCAACACGACCACCGTGCTCAGCAACCTCGAAAACGGGGAAAAAAACGTTTTTTTACAAGGAAATGATATAGGGGTGGTTTTTGGCCGTTTTGGGAGGTTGCGCAATTCCAAAGAGACATTCTGACACCGGCATCGTGTTCAGCATCCTCGAAAACGGTGGGAGGGGGGGGGGTTCTTTCGATCCGGGTAAATCCAGATCAATTTTTCAGGGTTTTTTCTGCCCTCACAGACGTCACTATATGTATATAAATAATTTGCATTGTGCTGCTTTGGTTAAGAAATGACTCAAGAGTATTACAGTTCATTGTTGCACTTACAAAAATGGGGCTTGTGTGCAGATTATTACGAACGTCTGGTGGTTGTTATATGGCACGGTTTTCTACCAAAATGGCTAAGGAACCTTCAAAAGATGTAAGTATCATCGGACAATAACTTGGAAGCCAAATATGAAACCTAACCTACGTTTTCTTATTGTAGGTACTGTATGTATCTGTGTATTGTTCTTATAATTTTTTTTTTAATGTAGATCCTTTATAACACTGCCATTACTTAAATGCATGAAATAAGTCCCATGTTAATATGGTATCTCTGCCATCATTATTTTTCGTTATTTTCTATTCCTTCAACATAGCAGCGAAAACCTAGCCAAAAAAGACTATGTTTGTAACAGCCTATCCATCCTAACCAGGCGTAATGCAGATCCGATGGGAGGAGCCAGAAAAATATTTTGATTTGATGCAACACCAGACCTCTTCTTTGCCCTTTCTTTCAGGGTTTAGTTTACTTTTTTTTTTACAAAAAGGTCTTCGTAATACTACTGGCTGAGAGTAATCATGGTGGTCTATATATGGTCTATATAAATTAGTAAATCCATTGACGGGAATTTCATATAAAATAATAATTTATATACTTTTTAACAATTGTAACTGGTCAGATTTGCACATGCGCGTGCAACTTTTCCACCTTGAAAATAGCTCTTGAAATATGTCCATTTTTCTGGATATGTTTGGTGTCCGATGGACCTATACAACGGACTTGTCCGCACCACATGTCTATTAAGAACAAAAATTTGCGGCATTTCAAAGTTCTACTAAAAATATAGTCTACCAGAGTCTCTTTAACCCCGGTCGCCCGGATTATATTGTCAGATATCCCGTCCGTTCGTTCCAGCGGCACCTTGGCTATCTCGTTTTCGTCGGCGATTCCCCGAAACGACCGCTGCAGGTCTGAGCAGACGCGCTCCCCCAGGATCTAATAGCGGTTACGGTTATCGTACTTGTTATAGTTTTCCTTGAGGAAGGTGGTCCATAAACTCGCCTTCAATTTATTCTTACCAATCCCGAAGACATGTGTCATAGGAAAGGAAACACTTAAAGCGAGGATCGCGGCGACGAGCTGTGGCCGTGCCCCACCTACGGCCTGCCAGATAAGACGGTCCCGTGGGGTTCCTCGGTATCGGTTCCTTATCCGTCCATCGGGCACTCCGCTGCGGCTTGTATATGATTCACAAACGCGGAGATGTCAGATTTCGACCGCTCGCCGGCCGTTATCTCGGACGGCTATCGAATGTCGACCGAGTAAATTGCCTCATTGAGGATAAATTAGGTACTCGGAAAATTTGGTTTCTTTCTGGACACCGAAATGTGCGGAATAACGACGAAAGGTAATAAAACACGCCTAAAATGTGATTGAGATGAAGGATATTAGATACGTAATATTATTTCCAATATTAGACTTCACTAATTGCAAAGGGTGTCCCAAGATTTAAATTCCGCGCCATTTTTTTGTGGTTGGGTTAGTGGCATTGGGTGTATCAGTTATATCATCTAATGGTGTTTACTCCGGTTAGTTGCTATGGAGCATTTTACTGTGCAACCACGAGTTTTGATTGTGACAACGTGGATTTAGTCACGTGGAGTAATCGGGCCGTAGTTTTTCCAAGATGAGGATGGAAATCATGTAATCGTTAATGGAGAACGTTACCGCAATATGATTGTGACTTTTTTGTGGCGGTATTTGAATAGTGTTGATATTGAAGACGTATGGTTTCAGCAGGATGGCGCTACTGCCACACCGCCCACGAGACGATTGCCTTGCTGCACGAACAATTTCCAGGCCGAGTCCTCTTGCGCACCGCAGACCAGAGTTGGCCATCGAGGTCATGTGATCTGACTCCCTGCGACTGCTTTCTTTGGGGGTATCTGGAAATCGCAGGTTTATGAAAACAATCCCCGAATCATACCAGAACTACAGAATGAAATCCGACGGCCAAATCGAAGAACAAGTCTGCGTAAACGTCATCAGGAATTCATTGACAGAGTGACTACATGCAGAGCAAGTCGTGGAGGTCATTTGCCTAATATTATTTTTCTTACATAAATGGGAACATGTATCTTTTTGAATGATGTAAACATGTGCTATTGCATGACAATACACATTTTAACTATTAAATCCGGGGTTCTTATTGACCATCTAAATAAATTAATTGAAAACCGTCACGTCATAATTAAGGTCAACTTAATTAAATCGTCAATTTTGCTATTTATATGGTTGAATCGAGAATCATGACATAGAATAAAGAAAGAAATTGTGAAAGTGAATCCCACAACCCAATAATCTCATGCCTCTAAATCTAATAACCCAAGCCCAGGGGTGTGCTTGTATGAAAGTAGAATCCACTCATCTCGGGAGATTGTGAGCAGATAACCTAAAACCCGATCGCCCAGTAGTTGCGTATATAGAACTAGAAATGACGTATCTCGGGGATTTTTTTAAGAAACAACCTTACACCCATAATTTCCTAAACCGGAAGGTTTGAAAACAAATGCTCAAAAATCCAATAAACCTTAACACCCATCTCTTCAAACCTACTAATTCCGTAACCTGGGGATCAGATCGCCACACACACAAAAAGTTTCTTTGAACGTATAGCCACATAGTTTATATTGGATATGAGTCAAATTCATTTAAATTTACTGCAGACTTTATAATCTCATAGTCCTGAGGATTGAATTTAACCACGGAAAACTCAAGCCTCAAGCCTATCCTCAAACATCGAAAAGTAGTTCTACTTCCTCACTTTATCGATGTATTGAATAATCACTATATCAAAGATGATTCTATGCGAGCGAACCAATCTTGAATCTCCATTTGATAATATAGAGAATTGACATGCAATGTACAGTGTTAGAGAAGAGCACTTTTCCGACTCGATCGATTCCGAATCGATCGATGGCAAACTTCAGGCTAGTCAATGTAGAAGAACAATTTCCTACTACACATCCAAATCTATGTCATTTGAACCCCATGATTACGAAGTTATTAGGTTTGCAGTTTGAATAAATGAGGTTGAGGTTTCTATATGTACGATATCACACTATTCTGTTGTCTATCAATTGAGCAAAATGCTACACGGTATGCACATGTTACTCGTATTCCTCAAGTGATGTGATGTTACTTGAATTTATGTCTCTCTCTCTCTCTCTCTCTCTCTCTCTCTCGCGTTTGTATACAAAGCCTTACATTATCAATAAAATCCAGAGTCTATAATTTTCATATAATGTACCTACATATGCTTACCTACATATGAAACATTAGGTATCACAACAATAAAATAATTTACGTTAGTATTCATTTTTATTATTATGTAGGTTTCCTATTTACTCTGCATCAATGAGTTTCAGGAAAAAGTATACATTTATGAATAATATGAGATGAATGCCATTTTCCGCAACTATTTACTTTATCATTTCTAACACTTAATAATTACATATTCCTCTTTTGATCTCGCTGTGGGAAAATTATTGCACATAGTGTATTAGATATTAATTGACATTATGATGGAACTAAGTAATACGTACGTATACATATGTGTAACTACCAGACTGTGGCTCTAATGAGCTTCTATTTTATTTATAAAAATAGATTTACTATACTTAACTATACAGTATATCCACGAACGCGGTTTAAAATAGGTATAGCGGACAAAAAAAGTCATTGTTTGTCAAAAGTCATTCGTCATAAAAGCTTTTGGTCATTAAAAAATATGATATACGATGAGAATGAGAATTTTTGTATACAAGGTGTCCCGAAAAAATATAGTTAAAGGAAAATTTGTATTTAGCAAACATTTTCAGATTTACTCGATTCATCTAAATGTAAAATATTAAAATATTAGTCCATTTCGGTAGAATTAAAAAAGTTAAATATTGTGGACATGATATTATACGTATAATATCATGTCCACGGATGGGGTTTACTAGTCATAATGGACAAATAATTGCACACAAAGAAACGCTCTCTTCACTTATGATTCATTAGTACAACAAATGTCCGTGATAGAGAAGAAAGTGTTTTTAACATAAAATCTCAGTGTCATGGGTACAAGTTTATAGAAAAAATTTTTGAATTGATGTTTTATAGAAATTTTTTTATATTCGGGAAGAAACTGGACATACATAGGTATATCCTGTCCTTTACGCTGTGTTCTACATATAAGTTTGTGGATTTATAATTCTAAAAAATGTACATTACACATATTTCTCTTTAAATTTATCATTTTTTTTCCTATTGTTTATCTCACGTATTTTAGAAACAGGTGAAACAGTAATTAAATACATGAAATTCTTGTGTTGCCAAGTTAAATAAAACAAAAAAAAAACATAAATAATTTTTCGTAGTAAACTACTTAATAATTATGTTGTACAAGTAAAAATGACAGGAGTGATATACTGATACACTATAAACTAATGTTTATAAACGATTTGGCGAAACTTTCAGCAGAATTATAGTTGAACTATCTGTGATATACTACCTATTTATTTAGGTCACTTTGGCCTATTAAACGAACGCAACTTTTATTTGTTTTTAAACACATATTTTCATGGTTGGTTTAATTTAGAAGTCCCCACCTGAGTTAAAAGAAACCACTGGATATATTTATTTATTGTATTGAATTAATTTATTGATTGAATTATTACTGTATTTATTTATTGAATTAGTTCATATGGTACATATAGGAGGTTAATTGTTCCAAAGAGTATACACAAAAATATAGTTTTTGGATATACGCGTACGATAACGCCAGTACCGTATCCAAGTGATTTTCCTGGAAAAGGTAGCCTTTTTGTATTCCTTTTTAACGACCACAAAATTATTTATTATATTTAATATTCCGCTTAATTTCCCTTAATCTGCTATGAAAATATTTTTTTAAATAATAACATTATCCAGGAACGATGAAATTGTTTAGGATAAAAGGATGAGAGTCAAATTAATACAAACGGGGCACTGTACATAAAAGCGGGATAAAATAATACACATTCTATTGCTATAGCCATGAATGAGTTGGCCTACCGCGGTTATTGTGTACACAAAACATCAATGTTTTATCGTTATTTTAACTGTTTAATTTCTTTCTTCGACCTGAAGATAAGCAGATCATCATTCCAGATGAGGATCGATTGTAGAAAAAATTGGATTTATAAATTTGTATTTAGACAAAAACGTCATATTTAATGATCACCACAAATTCATTTATGACATGTAAGGAAATAGAAGAAAATGAAGTTAAATGTTTTCATTTTGAAATAATTAAAACTATTATAAAAAAATAGCTGCAGAATAATCAATTGGACTTTGGTCAAACTTTTGTTCATGCCCTTCTAATTCACGTCATGAATTATCCAGCGACTGAAATTAAGTGATCATCCGAAAAAAAGTAATAGTAAATGGAATTCTGGAAGTAGATATTGTATCTGGAAAATCTCTAAGATATTTCATTGGTTTCATCACAGGAAAATACTCAGAAGTTCCACAACTATGCAATAGAACTATACAACAGACATTTTAGAAATTCTATAAAATCTAAGAAGCAACATTGTTTGAAACAAAAATTAACGAGGAAGTCTCGAAAGAAGCATTCGTAGCAGAAGTTTTTATGTTTTTTTCAAGATTTACACAAAAAGAAATAAGATAAGCTTATTATTATAATAGGGTGTTTCATTGACAAAAAAAAAACTGTTTCATACTACCTGTATATGTATGAAGAAGCTTTAATAAAACCGTTATCTTAACGGTTTTATTGACCACTCTGTATATTATTGCATATTCTGACTCCTCGAATTTTTGTGTTTCCAAAAATATATAATATGCCTATGTTTGCAGCAAGTTGCGACATATTTCATTTTGAAAATAAATAAAAAACTTCAAACTTTCCAGAATTTGCCGAGTCATTGTAAGTTTATTATTGAAATTGGAAAAAAGTTTTTCAGACAAAAGTTATAGACTTTTGCACAAGTTTTTATAATAGGCTATGAGAAGAAACAATTGAACATCGAAAACCGTAAAACTGAACCCGTTTTGTTTTTTTTTTTTTTTATGTAACAGCCTGTACATTTTTACATTTTCTGATTCCAAGAACTTTTCCCTTTTCAAAAATATATAACATGTCTGTGTTTGCTTTGATGACATATTTTGTTTAAAAATATTATTTAAAAAATAGTTAGCGACAACGGATCGCATCTAGCATTGATGACTAGACCAGAAAAACAAAAAAAGAGAAAAGTTAGCAGAAATGTCATTTGAAAAGTATTGAGCTATATTTTATTAATTATTATATTTATTACTAATTGTTTTAAATAAGTTTTTTATTTATTTTTGAATGAAATATGTCTCGACCTGTTGTTTTTGAAAAGGAAAAAATTTGAAGAATATGCAATAATATACAGGGTGTTCCATTAAAAACTAAACTAAGGAGACCGAAGTCGTTCGGTGTCATGGTCTCATATCTGTCCGCCTCCAGAATGCGCTGTAAGCAGTGCTGTGTTTATTGTCACGTGATCTGCGAATGTCACGTGATGAGCAGCGGACCACATGTGACTGTCTATGAATGTAGGCTGTCAATACGTATGCTTACATGCTGTTTGGATTTAATAAAAATACAATCCGAATGTTAAATAAATATGATTCGAAAGTGCTGTGTTGCATTGATACAAGAAGCGTCCTGAAGCGTCAGAATAACCGGACATTATTTCAAATTACTGATGTACATATGTATGAAACGAAATATTTTCCTTTGTTGTATTGTTAACGTGGAAGCACGTAACATGAAATATTTTGAGTATATTTTCATATTGATAATTACGAAAATTTGTAATTGCAAAGAAATTAATTGTGTAGATTCAGAAAAATATCGAGCGTCTGCCACATACACGTATTAGCACCACGGACATTCACACGGAGTCTAACGCACTCAGATTAGTACAGAACGACACTGCTTACAGCGCCTCTGGAGGCGGACATATTCGAGCCCCTCGTCGTCATACAGCGAAAAGCCGCATATTTGTATCCTTAGTTCTAGTCTTCTTGATAGCGAGTTTGACTCAAACCGTCTGAATTCTTCTTTAAGCATATTCCTCCCACCTAATTATCTCAGGAGCTCAGATTTCGCATATATATTTCACCCGGCTAATTTCTGATTCCCGCCGGGTAATCGGGAGGCGATTACGGGTCCTCCCCGATAGGTGCCTTAATTAAAAGCAGCTCGTAAAAGTCGTTGCCGAGAAAGAATGACAATTTAATTTCTCGTGGAAAGCAAACTTTTTTAGATCTCCGGTGGCGCAGCCGCCGAATATACATTTTACATCCTCGGTTTACCCCTTGCCGGCGGCGGTGAACCGTCCCCCAGTAATAAGATCATCGTAGATCAGCCGCGCCTTCCGCGCCCCGCCGCCCCCGCCCTCGCCCGCCAAGTCCCCGCCGTAGTCGCTCTTTGCATGTCGGACTTTGGTAACGTTAATTAAACTTAATTAAAAGAAGTTGGGGCACCCGCGCCTTGAGAGGTACCAGAATGCATGGCTAATCTTTGGACAAATTAATTGCCTTTGGCATAAGTAATGCACTTTGCCGGGATCTCTGCTTGCTCCATTTTTAGCAGTGACGTATCTGTGGAGGGCGCAAAGGTCCTCGACTGAGCAATTTTGGCTCAATATTCACGGTACAATATTGAGCGTTCAAATAAGTTAGACCTCAAGTTGGCTGTGGAAAAAAATCATATGTCGTATATACGTATGTTGCGAAAAAATTTCGTGAGTGTGGAATATGCATTTCGAATTTGTAGACTATACTTTAGGTTTTAGTAATAACACGAAAAACTGTTCTGAACTTATAAATTAAGTCAAACACAAATCCAAGAATAAATCGCAGCTATGAATATTGTATCTTACAGGGTTTGTCAGGAAAGTAATGTCAGTGAGCTTTGAAAAATGGTTTTTATTGGTTCTATGTGTACAAATCTTTAGAAACTTTCAAAATACATTCCTCCTGCGTCCACACATCGGTTCCAGCGGGTCTTCCACGTATCAAAAGCCGCACGGTAGTCGTTTTCCGGAATCGCCTTTAAAGCGTCGGTGCAAACCTTCTGAATGTTTTTCACCGACTGTTTCCAAAATGCTGTCCTTTCATTGGGGTTTTGAGGCGCAGAAACAGAAAAAGTCTAGAGGGGCCACATCGGGGCTGTAGGGAGGCTGGGGAACAACGGTGATGCCTGACTTGACGAGGTAATCGGCCACGAGGAAGCAGGTGTGCGAAGGCGCATTGTCGTGGTGAAGTTTCCAGGTTTTTGAGATGTCTGGGCGGACGCGATCCACCCTGCGTTTCAGCCGCTTCAGCACCTCGACGTAAAACTTTCCGGTTACGGTTGTCCCCTTCGGAACGAACTCATGATGGACCAATCCCCGGCAATCAAAAAAGACAATCAGCATTGTCTTGATCTTTGACCTGGCCTTCTTGGAGCGAGGGGGAGTTCGACTTGCCATTCCGCACTTTGCCTCTTCGTCCCCGGTAATGACGTCATCAAGGAAAGCGGGGTTGTCTTCGCAGGTGTCCAAAAGTTCTTGGCAGGTTTCGACGCGCCTCGCATCGCCCCTTTCGCACGAGTCACACCTTCCTCATTCCTAAAGACTCCGACACAATTTCGTGAACAATGGTTTTCGTAATGTCTAATGTTTCGAAAATTAAACAAACACTTAGACGACGGTCAGATGTTCAACAAGTCACGCACACGTTTCACATTGTCGTCGAAGACTGGAGGTTGATGGCCATCTTCTCAAGCGACGTGTTCTCATCACTCGTTCTTTGTAGAGTCGTTACAGTGATGCGACCGCTACAACGCCGGTAGCCAACTGACGCTTGTTGGATCTTGTTGCCAGATCCCCCCACCACAATCCCAGCACGTAAAGCGCGGGCTGGCGCGTACAGTCTCGGAAAAAAAATTCACTGACATTACTTTCCGGACAAACCCTGTATGGCACATTTGTTAGACATAACCATAGCAACCAAACTAAGGTAATTGATATACCGCACTAATATGCACCTAAACGGGTTCTGATTGGTTAAAAACTCGTACGGAATATATTCCGTACGAGTGTGTTGGAATGATATTCATTCTAATATATTTTTTTAGTTATAGAATGTTTATGTTTCTAAAATAGTGTAAGAGAAAGTATAGACTATAACACTTTTGGAATGGCATATTCCACACTCGCAAATCGTACAATAATTTCTCTCGTGTGGAATATGAGTTTGCCTGGTCGCACACTGGATGCGGAAACGTGCGGTATTCAAACGTTCGAAAATATACGCAACCTGGTTTTACCGGGTGATTCTCAAAAGAGCCACCCCCATAACTTTGTTGTTTTTCATTTTAGAATTTTAGAATTGGATGTTAAAAATAAATTTTATTGATATACCCAGTCAGTAATTTTTATTCACTTCCGCTTTAACCGGAAACGGACTGAACTTCTGAATCTTTAACGGAACGTCATATTTATTTACACTTGTGTTTATTCTATATTCCATTCTTTAGCACAATGATACGTAAATTATTTTCACTTTTTGGCACATTATACCATTTATTTTTTTAATTACATATTTTGATCTAGAGTAGAAAAATTAATAGATGTAGAAAAAAATAATTTATCTTGTTTTTGTTGACAGTTTTCATTTTTTCAGCATTTAAATATGATGAACAGAAATGTTTCATGTTATCTCAATTGTTTCTAATGGGAACAGTATGGCTTATAAGATATGAAATTAGTGAGTGATTTTTGTTACCAACAATTTGATGTCACAAACTTAAATACTTACTTAAGAATGTTTAAGAAAAGACGCAATCATACCTAGAAATATTAACACAAAATAGGGCTTGATTTTAATGCACAAACATTTGGTGGCTTTGTAAATACATTTGTCAGTTTTAATACATACTCAAAATTGCTTTATTTCCATTTACTCTAGTTTTAATTTAATTTAATTACATATTTTGATCTAGAGTAGAAAAATTAATAGTACATATATTAATTTTATATGGTGAACAGAAATGTTTCATGTTATCTCAATTGTTTCTAATGGGAACAGTATGGCTTATAAGATATCCAATTAGTGAGTGATTTTTGTTACCAACAATTTGATGTCACAAACTTAAATACTTACTTAAGAATGATTAAGAAGAGGCCAATCATACCTAGAAATATTAACACAAAATAGGGCTTGATTTTAATGCACAAACATTTGGTGGTTTGTAAATACATTTGCAATTTTAATACAACCTACTCAAAATTTTTTTTCCATTTACTCTAGTTTGATAAATTAATGTCGGCTAGGATGTCACCAACCTGAATATATTTTGGCGTAAACTTGAGCCGCTTCGGAAGATTTATTTCTTAATTCTTCATAAAATAAGAGAATGCCAATTTGCTTGTTCTGCATTTTTTCTGCATTTCAATTATTTTTCTCAATTTTTCTTTTTTCAATTCTTTTTCTCAAATTTTCTGCAATTCTGCATTTTTTAATCAAATACATCGAAAAAAACTACGGAAATAAAAGGAACGAAAATTTAATGTTATTAATAAAAAGATATTGCTATTCAGCCACATCAAGTCACCAATTTCGAGGTAATTTTCTTATGTGTGAAATTCGTAGAACATTTTTTTTTGTTATGAAAATTGTGTGATGATACTAAAAGTTTTTTTAAACCAACTTTAAAAGATTTAAGGTAAAACATGCTTTGAATATGATTACCTTTTACCTTTTTACAATATCTAATAGCTGAATATGAGCGTAGAAAAAGAGGGCAGGTAGCTGTGCTTCCACATATTAGAACGAGACCCAATCGATCACATTCCTTGGTCAGTACGTTTCACTACTCTGTTTAGGTTGCGCACTGTTTCCGTATTCGTGTATTTGTACTAACGATCTGGCATTGTTACTCTGGACTAACTAGCGTAAACAAAATCCAAACAATCGGCCTTCATTTGATGTCGTGGTACAAAAATTTTTACTTGGAGAAACGATTTTTCACCAACCAAGACACTATCTAATTTTTTTCGTCATATTATTATGTCCTGTCAGGTCTGCTATTTATTCATGAAAGTTTATTTTTTTTAGCGTTAATATACCGTATGTGTAAAGCCGGCATCGGTCAGTTATGAAAAAGGACAAACAGAAGTGAGAAGACAGATACGAAGCAACCGCACACGCATCGAAGGGTGGCCCTCTCACCACCTGTGCTTGTTGTTAGAACGAGAAGTGTAGCATTTGTCAATTTTCACAAGTGGCCGACGTCGGTTTTACACAAATTGTATATAATTTTAAAATAAATTATGGTATAAAATGAAAATACGAGTATTGTAAATAGCAGTAGTAATTTCGAAATTCTAAGTCTAGCATCTTATCGTGGCACCAAGATTTCAATATACATATACACAATTAAAAATGTTTATTTTTGAGATAGTGTGGCTAAAAAAAATAATTGACGAGTACCAACACGAGTGCATAGCAACTGGTTTTGTTTAAATCCTGGGAAATTTAAACGGAACCATATTTACATTTATATATACCGTACATTGACTTTTATACAATGAAGGAAGATTGTCAAAATTTGAAATAATTCATTTGGAGAACAAATGTCAATGGGGTGGGATTATTTAGTATAGGTTGGTTGAGTAGATGGAATTGATGAGAAATTATATTTTAAACTATCTGTACCATCTTTTATTAATTACTGTAAAGTTTCGATTTCAGCTGAAGTTATAATTTTTTAAAATTATTTTATCGCCTTTTTCCAGTGCGCCTATGCCCCCAACTGATGCGGTTCTTCTAGGTTCAATCTAAAAGAGGGAAGGGTTGGGTTAATCTTATTCTTTTCTCATTATCTCATCCCCAATACCTAATAACGATAACGTCTTGGTTTAATTGCCGGTTGTTTTTATTCCCTTAATAAATTTGCAAATGATTTATGTTTGCAGTTTATGCTAATCTTCGTAACCGTTTTAACTGAATGGCTAAGACATCAAATTTTTAAATGTTTTAAACCCTTTTAGAGGTGAAACATATTTTTTTTAGTACAAAATCAATAAGGTATAAAATATTTTTCAGAGTTTGTAGTTTATGTATTATTAATTACCATCTGACAATTGACGCTGTGATGTTGAAAGAAGCCCAAATAAAAAGGAGAAACCTGAATATGTGTTACATCGACTACAGCAAGGCATTTGATCCGGTACCTTACGATTGGCAACTGACAGTCCTGAAGACGACGAAGAGAGACGACGTCGAAGACATATGTAGAAAATGTGGATCTGCAGCGAAACATAGAGCACATAATAGGAGAGTGTTCTGCGCTAGCAGAGTCAGAACATCTCGGCAGGTACAATCAACTTGCGAAGATGGTCCACCAACAACTGACACTCAAGCATGGCCCATCATCACCGACCGAACAGTGGACTTCAACCGACCAGATATTGTGCTGATAACCAAGGAACAACGAAGAGGGATCATCATAGACATCACAGTGCCACTTACCCACAACATTTAGAAGACTGAACGAGAAAAGGTCGCGAAATAAGATAATCTATTAATCGAGCTAAAGCGCCTTTGGAGATTGGCTAAGGTGGAGACGTACGCCCTAGTAACATCGGCAGAGGGAGTGATGACGACCATATTCATCAAGAACATCATGGAATTGGGACTGTCTTATAATATCATTAGAAATGGCCAAAAGGCAATATTGTTACAAACTTGTCACATAGTAAGAAAGGTTTTGGGACAGGATGAGTTTTCTCCCCACGCCTGAGCCTAATTTCTAATGGGGGCGGGGATAGGTAGCCAACTCATCACTGTCTGCAGCAGGAATGAGAAGTGTGACTATAAAAGTCGGCGAAGTAATAATAATAATAATAATAATAATAATAATTTAATTGTCACGTATGCTGTTACATATATACATATGTGGCCCTCAAATCACAATGTATTACTATGAGCAATTATTAATTATAACAAGTAAGTATAAGTACCCATAGAAGTCACATTACAAATTTTTTACACAAAATGTAAATGTATACAAACACTTAAGTACTACCATAAACCAACAAATTTTAAAAACAAAGTCTAAAACTCTATAATGCATTTTCAATCAAATCAGTTTTTTTTACTCAAATTTATTCAGTTAACCATTGTTCAACCAGTTAATACAGCCGACTAGCAGTTACAATGACGATTGATAGCTGACTGTATTTAATAATAATAATTTTTATTGGGCTTGGGAATTTCCAACTTCACTTAATTTAAGTCATTGTCTTAGCAGGCTTCTTAGGCGCTATACTTAGTTAACAATTAAAAATATGCACCATACATTTAAAGTAAAAAAGTTATGTTACAATAGTGTTATAAAAAGCCGTTTTCCAAATTCTTTTTAAAAAAGAAACAAAATACATCTATTAGAACATAAAACAGACGGAATCATGTGTTTGGACCCAATAATATTATTCAGTAGGTCAGATTATAGAATTAATTAAAAAAAAGACTATAAAATTAATAATAAAATTGTATACTTTATCAATTGCGTACTTTTGCCCGTAAAGTCCTTCAATGGATACAACACCAATTCAAATATTGTTCCAGATGGATCGACCATATTCCCGTAAGATACTAATTTTCAGAAAGTGACGAAGGAGTATAATACATATTTAATACATATTTAGTCCTCGTTCATTATATTCTGACTAAAAGTCAAAACGTGAAGCCCAAAAAATCAAAAGTTGTATTCACTGGAACTCTTGATCAGAGCGTAAAAATTACATCATGCTACATTTTCAACCAACTTTTTTCTACCAGCTCAGACGGAAATCAAGTTCCGGAGGATGTTTCAATGCAGGCTGTGAAACCTACGTGAAACCACCTAAGTTGAGGTTTTACGTCCATATTGTTTTTTTGACTTTTTTCCATTCGAAGAGATTATGTAAGAAATATGCAAGGTGCAAGTGAAAACATTGGCACATGTAGGATGGTTTTGGATTTGATAAACATTGAGACAGGGAGGATGTAATATCGACAAAATGGATAAAAAGGATAGTGAAAAAAATATTATCGTGATTACAACGAACACACGAAGTGGTCTACCGCTAGAGAAAATAGTAGATATTGCTTTCTTCAATAGATACAAAATAAATCGAAAATAAGAATGAAAGCATTCATTCTTATTACCCGAGTTAAAACCAGCACAAAATATTTGTTGTACTAATATATTTTGACAAAAGAATACAAAGATACATCTTACCTAAAACTCCAGACTTGCTAATTGCTTACCTGCAACAAAAAAGGAGACTATTTAGCAGAATTTAATCAAGCGACGCTGTACATCAAACAGCAGCTGAGCAGATAATTTAAAGTACATTTCCCGGTAGAGCAACGCATAACGAAGGTAAAGAGAGAGAAGAAAAAAAATAAGTGGAAAATGCAAATGGTTTTACTTAAACTTGAATTTCGTCAGGTACTTTTTCCTTTTATTACACGTTTCAGTGCACCGCAAGTAGGTTAAAGTAATTATGCATTTTATTTAAACGCTCTAATTTATTATAAAGGGTGTTTTATGCTAATGCGGGGATCCACCGAAGGGACATAATTCAACAACGGCCGGGTGAGAGAGAATGAAAAATAAATTACATCGGAGGATCTGTCGGTTTTCCTTAAGGCGATCGCACGTAATCAAGTTCATTAAGTGAGCAGATTTTTTCACTACTCGAATGAAGAAATATAAGAAAACGAATAGCTGAATATAAAATTCTGAATGTAGTGTAATAGTTTAAGTATGAATGGCATCAAGTATACTATAATAACTCACGATCACTGTTTTTCGTCGGCAGAAATCACAGATTTGGATTTCGACCTTCTTAGGTCTCATCAGTGTGATATATCTAACGACGAACAACAATGAACAAGAGTCTCGGCTTATTTCCTTACCAGGAGAATAAAGCGGTGACATATAGGGACTACATTCTAAATAAGACTCGTCATGTTCTGGTGGGTTTGACAAGGTCAACAACTACTAAATGTCGTTTCCGGGAGCACATTACTAACGGTAGGTCCGTTAAGATAAAGCAGAATGCTGATTTGCTTTTGGAGAAGAACATCTTGTAGTTGCACTACGTCGGACCTATCAGACCATGACTAGTTCCGAGTATTTTGGGATACTTTAGGTACACGTTTAACTGATTTTTAATATTTTTCTATATAGGACATATATTATTTTAGTTATCTCACATTTCTAAACAGTGGATGTATCAGGAGAAGGGTAGGAAATTTTTAGAACTGTGTAGATTGTATGTATATATTTATTACAAAAAACAAAATTTGTTAGAGACTTTATTTTGCAAAGTTATTCTTCATCAAACCATTCAACCACCAACCTATTATTCTGAAAATATATACACTTCCAGACTTTGTTATGATTATATTCATATCGAGCCATCCAGAAAAAACGTCAAAGTTGGCCGAGTAACAAAATACGTATTTCTATTCTATCTTAAATTAATAACCTTATTTAATTTCAAAGCTGTCACCTTATATGACAGCCATTATTTATTTTACAACTGTGACAGTCACTTGTCAAAAGTTTGACAACCGAAAAGCGTCAACATGACCGCTATTTCTATCTCTCTCGTTCATAGCCAGATTTGATTACGGTTTTTTGGATGTCTCTTTATTTTTGAAAGCGTTTTCAAGGTATCCTGTACCCAAAATAGGTTAAGAACAACCATTTTTTTTATGAAACTGAAGGTCTACGCCTATTAGGGTGATAAAATTCTTTAAAAAAAGTTTTCATTGATACTGTACTTTCACTCAAAAAGGTAGGTAATAAAATTACCTAATTGGGGCGTACTATTTCTAAAACTGAATTCGAAAAACAATATTTAATTAAACTGAAGAAAAATAAATTAACTGAAAATCGATGCCTAAGCCGATGAAAGCCTTAGTGATGAAAGACTGAATGAGTTTGGTCGTAGATTATTTATTGTAGAAAAACAAAAAGTTTAGAAAAAGTACGGTAGTTACAGAAGTTTTAAAAAATTACATTAAACCATTATATGCAGATAAAGAGCATGACTTTTTGTTAGCAATATCTTGTTACAAGTAATTAATTCCTGGTGAAGTTTGAGTAAATTATATGAAAAGTCGACACAAAATTGCCCTTTTGATTATTGCTCAAAGAGCAAAAACCTTTCGTTTCCTATCAATTAATTCTATAAAATGACGGCTTACTATACGTCGCAATTCGAACGTATATTTTATCGTGCTTTTTCGAGCTTAACCTTTATAAGTACCCTTGCCGCGTTCGCTGTAGGTACACTTAGACAAGAAATATTAAGGTTTTTTCAGCCCACATACGTATCCCCAGCATGAATTTAACATGTGCGTAATGTAACACCCACCGTAAACGTATATAAAGAGCAATAATGGAATTGACCCCTGACAGAGGCAGGAGTTAAAGGATAACGAGGGTTGAAGGTGCTCTCTACGCCGCTAGAGAGAGTCAAGAAGTCAGGTTGTCGGTTCGGTGTTTTATAGTGTAATCTGAGATTCAAGGAGTTCGGCTTTGAAGAAAAAAGCGAGGAAGTGTGTCTTAACACATGAGGTATTAGAAATTAAAGAGGTTATAATAATAATATAATAATAGAAAGTTTGATTTTTTTTTTTAATTCAGACCGCCGGAAGTGATGTCCTTATGCAAACCGTTGTGTGATGCTGTTTGAAAACAGATTTTTACATTTTTTGGACAAACAATTACATTGTTTCAACATAACAATATCCGTAAGGCCCACGTTGTGTTGGTATGAATGCACCCATATACATACGTTCAAATGAGGCACCGCTGACGACCGACTAAAAAGACGGCCCGACTAAAAAATTGGAACCTGTTCCATTTTTGCAATAGACTCGATTGTCGGTAACAAATCGGTAAGAAATGGAACAATTCCACTAATAGAATGGTCAGAAGCGTCCACATTAGTCACAATCTGGTGTTGGATACAAGATCATTAAATAGTAAGTATATGAAACTTTCATTTCAATAAACGTTGACTAGTTAGTGGGTAAATAAAAAATCGCAAAAAATACTATTCCTTCTTTTTCTGCTTTAGTAACATTGCCACGCACATTAATCTTTGAATATCCATCACCACGTCTATGTTGTATAAATAAATGCACCACCGAATGTCTGACTGTACGTGTGCGAACAGTGATCCTAGATTTTCGATTTCTCACCTACTGTCGGTCGGTGTAAGATGTCTTCCTCAAAAATAGTCGCTGACCGACTGTATGTCTTCTGCAGTGGACCTAATAGTCTATTTAAAAATATTTATGAGAAAGCCAAAAATAAAAATTGAGTTTCTTTGATTCTATGCAGTATGATTATTTCTTCTTTAATATGGGACATGCAAAAAAAAATGTAGAAACATTTTTTTTTAATTTAATCTTCACTACAAATTACCTTGTCATTAAAACAATCGAATGTAACCCATTTGAAAAGTCGAAAAGTCTGTAATGAGAGTTATTTTTTTCGCACTTCTCATGTTTTGATCTCTTGAATTAAGGATTTTCGAAAAACTTAAGCCTTACTATGCTTATAAAGATTTTTTGAAAAATCAAAGGTTTCTTGGATATTTTTCATTTTATTTATCAATAACATTTGATTGTGTTTTGAAAACGACAAATTGTTACGGAGCGGAGGTCAAATATGTATAAGAAAACCCATGTTCTTATACTTTTCTTCGCGTGCCGGAAATATCAGTTTTAGAATGAATGAAATGGAAAAAAAATAAATGAGTTCATTCTCAAACATCTCAGAATTTTGATTTAAAAAAAAACTTACTTAAAGTCTTAATTTTTCTAAGAATCATGAATCCAATGTCAAGGTATGAAAATTCGAGAAATAAATTCGAGAAAAAATTATAAAATGCGTTTTAATAACTAAAATTCATTTTCTAGATATACTGCTTAAAATTTAAACAAAACATTACTGAAAAGATAATGAAGACAGCTTTCAAGTGATCTGACACTTGACCTTTGTTGCCATTTAAGATTTTTTCAGGGATTATTGACTATTCACTATTGACAGGGGTCAAATTCTAAAAAAAAATATTTCCCTAGCAACTTAAATCGGCCTGTTTCGGCGTTTCCGTTGTAAACCACTGGGTTCCAAAATAATTAGGGTGGAAACTTTCGTTGAATCACATTGTATATTGACTGTCATTTTTTGTTTCTAGCATCAGACTTATATGTAGGGTCCGGAAAGTTTGCCACAACGCAGGGTTAAACTGCATTCAAGTATTATTATACCCGCACGCGACTAGTGTACTAGAGTCCCAGTGCGCGTTACTAGGTATGGTCAGTGGCGTACATATGCATGGGCAAGAAATACATGCATAAATTACAAGGCGCTTAAAAAATACGGTTTATACTTTAATTAGCAATGAGTTGTATAGTGCCGATCCTGCGTTGTGGCACACTTTCCGGACCCTACTCATATGTACCTATACAAAATCTCCAAAGTTTGGTAATTACTTTAGAATATATATTTTCTCTCACTTTAAATTGTGTTTAAATATCCTGCAAGATTTTTTACCCCTGGACAATGAACAGTTGTTTCCGAAGTAATTTTTTCCGCTGAAACTAAATCCGGGCTGGCTGTATCACGTTTTTCTCAAAAAACTATATGTGGGATCTTAAACTACAAGTCTTTCTCTTTCAAATGCCGTTAAGTTTGCTCAAATATCTTTTTTTTTCGCCGAGATCCGAGATATCGTATTTTGAAATTTTCATGTTTGTGATTTTCACCATACCTGAAAACTCATTGGGGACACGTGTATGTCAAAAATGTTTTTTTTTTTTTTAAATTAAGAAACGTAGAAAATATTTAAAAATCTATAACAAGTCAATATTTTCTTAATCTCGAAAGAATTGCTCGTTCGGAATCTAAGGTCAGATTTTCAATATTTTTCGAAGAAAATTTAATGTGGCTGACCTGAGTTGACTAAAGTTACAATAGCGTCTATGGAGCTTTCATGAACTTTTTTTTAATGAAATAATGGCGTCTTTATTTAGATTCTTTTGTATATTAGAAATTTATAGTAACATAAAAATAAAAATAAAGGTTAATAACAATTAGGTATACTTCTTATATAAACAATTATACTTCTTATATCTTAAATAAATGAGTATTCGATTGACCATTCATTTTCTATATTTTCAAATTAGCTGAAGTATTTGATGTTATATTTTCATATCTTTTAATGAAAAATTCAATATGGTGACCATGAAAATTCGGAAAATAAGTAGGATTTTTGAGATATTCTAATCTAAAAGTGCAAAAATTTGTTATTGATTTTTAGATATTTTTTACGTTTCTTAATAATAAAAAAAATAATCTTTTGATATACACATGTCCCTACTGGGTTTTCAGGTATAGGAAAAATCACAAACATGAAAATTTCAAAAGGCGATATCTCGCGAAAAAATATATTTGAGCAAACTCCACACATGAAAGAGGAAGACTTGTATTATAATAACCCCCACATGGTTTTTTGAGAAAAAAAATCGCGGTGCACTTTTAGGTTAGAATATCTCAAAAACCTGACGTAATAGAGCAAGTCTGAGTCTGGATTTGTTTTCAGGGGGAAAAATTACTTCGGAAAAAATTATTCGTTGTCCAGGGGCACAAAATTTCCAAAATTTTGCAGGGTAGTGTAATTATTGTAACAATTAGGATTCGGAAAGTTTGCTGTCACGCATGTTAAACTGCGTTAGATTATCTTGCTCTCCCGCGCCGGGATGGCGTACTACTGCGCATACGCGGGTTGTGGAGCGTTATCGGGAAGGGGCAATGTCGTACGTAGTACGGGCAAGAAATACACGCGTATATAATTTACATGCCGCTTACAAAATACGATTTATACTTTCATTCTCATAGAGTTTTATAGTTCCGAGCCCTGCGCTGCAGCACATATTTCCGGACTATAGTAATGATCTAAAGACAAATAGTTCCTAAAAATGACAAACATTTAATATCAGAATTGTGAAAACATCCTTTTGTTTTTACCGCATTCTTATTCATTTTCGTTTATGATTCGCGCGTCATGACTTCGTTCTTCAAAACAAAGCAAAATTCCCCAATAGCTTGTTTCAAGAAGTGACGTTGGAAAAATAAGTTTAGTGTTATCATTCGAATTGCGCACACAAGAACTAACCTTACACCATTCCGTTTAAAAATAAAACAACGTGGAAATACTAAATTCATAGTCGCAGTTAAAATAACATTCGTAGTTTACTTTATCCCTTGTGATATACAATGCTCTATCAGTTCATTGACCATAAATATTTCATTTGAATGATTTACAGCGCACTCCTGAACTCTAAATATACAAAAACATTGAATAAAATACTTGTTAGACACTTAAAGGATTTCTACGACACATAGCAAAAAAATAAATATACGAGACGTTGAAAGTGTGAAGTCTACATCTGTTGCATTTATACATAAGTTAACTGTTTATTTGTTAGGTACGTAAAAAAAAAAAAAAAAAAAAAATAGAAACAGTTTCACATAATTACACCGGAAAAATTCGATTTATTGCTGCAACTGACTTTTCGAATAAGTAAATAAGTAACGTGAAAATATCAAAGGTAACAATTGTTTTGATAAGATGATCAATTTGTTATGCTGACTGACTTTTCGAATAAGTTACGAAAAGGTTACAGTTGTTTTGCTAAATGATCTACACTACTCAAAACGAAAAAGGAGCCACTGTTAAAAATGTGGATATTTTTTTACTGGAATAACTTTTTATTACAGTTCTTTTTTATTTAAATATATTGGACAGTTCTCTAAAAATTTAGTACAATTTTTTGTAATCTACTTGTGATGCTTACAGGAAAAAATAAAAATGCAGAAATGTGCAGTTAAGCTCTTTATTGTTTTAATTAAGTGGCTCCTTTTTCGTTTTGATTAGTGTATTTGTATTGGCTATGTAACAAACATATATTTTTTTAAGAAGTGTATCACTCTTACAAATTAACTTTTAAAGTACCAGGATATGGGGTTCGTGGTTTCCCTCAGAAAATGCATAAATATATCTTATATCATGGTCTGACAATAAGCAGTGTTGATTATGGGATGAGCCAGTATACTGGTTTCCCGGCCTGGAACTTAATTTAATTCACTTCCAATTGTCGTAGGATGTAAAAATTTTGCACAGAACCTTATGGCTGGTGACAATCTCATCTCCGAGGAATTGGGTCGAATTTCTTAGAGATGGCTTCATTCGTTTTTGCAGTTCAGAATGATATTCAGGACCTTAACATCCAGCTCGCCGATGACAGGTAACACTGGGATCATTTCTCAGAAGCTGGATAACCAGGTCGCCGATGACCTGGTGATTATAGAATTTCACGGATGACGCGGAGTGGATGATTTGGAGTAAAATCAGTAAAAGTAAAAATGCAGAAATGTGCAGTTAAGCTCTTTATTGTTTTAATTAAGTGGCTCCTTTTTCGTTTTGATTAGTGTATTTGTATTGGCTATGTAACAAACATATATTTTTTTAAGAAGTGTATCACTCTTACAAATTAACTTTTAAAGTACCAGGATATGGGGTTCGTGGTTTCCCTCAGAAAATGCATAAATATATATTATATCATGGTCTGACAATAAGCAGTGTTGATTATGGGATGAGCCAGTATACTGGTTTCCCGGCCTGGAACTTAATTTAATTCACTTCCAATTGTCGTAGGATGTAAAAATTTTGCACAGAACCTTATGGCTGGTGACAATCTCATCTCCGAGGAATTGGGTCGAATTTCTTAGAGATGGAATCATTCGTTTTTGCAGTTCAGAATGATATTCAGGACCTTAACATCCATCTCGCCGATGACAGGTAACACTGAGATCATTTCTCAGAAGCTGGATAACCAGGTCGCCGATGACCTGGTGATTATAGAATTTCACGGATGACGCGGAGTGGATGATTTGGAGTACACAACAAAATGGCATCTAAAGCAAAACCAGTTTAGTGGAAAATAAAGTTTATTTGGGTATAATACATTTCTTTTGGATGTCTATTATACATGTAATAACTTAAAAATTATATGTTAGAAATAGAGAGTGGCAGTTATAAAATGTTGAAAACAGCTAACATACACTAAAATACAGTCAATATTTAGTAAAATTTTCTTTGTAATACGGGTTGTGTAATATGGCTTGTAGACGAAAACACCAGTTTTGTTTTCTTTTTTTCTGCCAGCATTGTTTTCTGCTTTATTTTGTCATATCCCTAAAGTAATCTATATTTCAGTCCTGAAATTGTCGTTATATTGTGTTGTCGAATTCAATAATTCGCACCAATAAATCCTAAATGGGTTTGACTGCATTATTAGGGTATGAAGCTGATAAGGAACTTTATAAAATAACCACTGCCACACAAAATAGGAGGTGTGCTTAGGATCATTGTCATGTTGGAACACACAATCATTGTCAAGACCAGTTTTGGCGTCACAGCTCTGCAGGTTTTCTTTTTAGTATACGTAAATAGTCATGCTTATTCATTATGCCGTTGATAAATTTAAAATTTCTCGCACCACCGTATTTAACAGTTGAAAGCACATTTTTAACACTGACTTTTTGTTTTTTTTTTCTGAACTGTCGTTCAAAGGTGTTTTTCTCTGAACTGTCGTTCGTTCTTCGGACCCAAAAATGTTAAATTTACTTACGCTACAGAAGATATTTCCTCCAAAAACATTCCGACGTATTGTTATATGGCTGGGCAAACTCAAATCGTTTCTATTTATTTGCATTTGAAATTAACGATTCCTTTCTCGCAATACGCTCATGTTGAGTAGTCCTTCTCCAGATATGTATTCCTTACTATTTCGACACTGAATTGTTTTTGCGTCAATGCCCCCACATTAACACAAAATTCCGTTCATAATGGGGTGTAAACATTTTTTTTACCTCCCGATCGAGGTTTAGAAACTACAGTTCTCGCAGCTTTTTCGTTTACTCTCTGAATTGTGAAACGAGGTCTTCCCAGTATATTTGCAATTTTCGAAAGTGTTTTGCCCTCATGAGGGAAAAATCTCTTAGCTTAACTAGTTATGGGACTGCGTGTTTCTGTCGACAGTTCGCACCATTTTATCTTCTTTAGTTTATATGTGTAGTACTATACATACAGGGCGCGCCTAAAGTATGGAATAAATTCAGTAAATGTGAAACAAAAAATTTTTGGAAAAAATCCTCGAACAGGTCGATTTTGTTTAATAAAAACACACATTTTTGAGGGAATGTCTATTTTCAGATGTCATTTGTTTTTGAGTAATGACGTCATCAACTTATTTTTCAAATGGCAACCCCCATTTTTGACGTTTATTTAATTTAATTCAAATTAAGGTGTTAATCTTAATTTAAATCTTAAATTTAATTCTTCTTTCCTCAGAGGTGGTTTGGCAGACGAGGACCGATAGAAGTGGCCCGCGGAGATCCCCAGATCTTTCTCTCACTTGATTATTGTTTATGCACAGGTTATTTAAAGTCAAAAGTTTACTGTACAAGACCACACAATTTAGCTGAACTACGAGATCGCATTAGAGATGAAATAGGATCCATTACCCCGGAAGTCATTCAGAATGTACAAGAAGAATTTGTACACAGGCTTGCATATTCCCAAGAAGTTGATGGACGGAATTTTGAACACTTAATTTAAAATTGTATTTGCTTATTAAAGAAATTTTCGTTTATTTATTGTGAAAAATATATTTTTCATTTTGTAACATTCAATTGTCATTTACTCAAAAATTTTGTTATGTAAGGTGGAAATATTTTTATATCGTTAAATCGAGAATGAAAGGGTCTCTCAAATTAAATTAAAAAAATGGGGGCTTGCCATTTGAAAAATAAGTTGATGACATCATTACTCAAAAACAAATGACATCTGAAAATAGACGTTCCCTCAAAAATGTGTGTTTTTATTAAAAACAATCGACCTGTTCGAGGATTTTTTCCAAAAATTTTGTGTTTCACATGTACTGAATTTATTAGAATATAATAGAAATGTACTCGTATTATACCCAAATGAAGGGTACCCCATAGGACCTGAACCTATATTAGGGGTCCCCTATTCAATGGGGGTTTCAACAATGAAAGAGCTTCTAAACAAGGAGTTCGAAAAATCATGGCAAGAAGCCCCGGGTATGAGGCAGGCGAAGGCCCATATTATTGGGCCTTCGTTCAAATTAACTCATCTAGGTATGAACCGAAGAGACATTAGAACGGTGACAGGACTCCTTACAGGCCACTGTCACCTTAAAAGGCACCTCCACATGATAAGGGTCCTGATAGATGATCCTGAATGTGGATGGTGCATGGAGGATGAGGAGACTGCATCTCACATCCTCACAGAATGCCCTGCAATTGCAAGGGTCAGAGAACGGCACTTTGGGAGCTGTGTTCTGAACCCAGAGGATGTTAAGAGTATTCACCCCAGGAAAATATGCGCCTTTGCTAGAGAGGTCGGCATACCTGGGTGAACACTCATGGAATGTGGGTGCACAATAGGCCCGTCAGGCGGCCTAAGTGCATGGGTTTTCCCGCCCACTTTTCGTATTCATTCATTCATACCCAAATAAACTTAAGTTTTCACTAAACTATTTTTTTTATGCTATTTTGTTGCAAATTAACTGTACGCAGACTTTTTGGAGCCATTACAGAATTATAGATAAAAAAACCCACATATTAACATTAAATGTTGTCAATATTAAACAGGCTGTTTTGTAGATACATAAAAAAAAACTAAAGGCAGAAGAAAAATGATTAGAGAAACAAACGTGATTATCAAATAAGGGAGAAACAAATTGTTTAGAATATTTGTGTGCCATAATCTTAGCGATAATGAGAGGCTCTTGAATAAATACGGCGTAACAGGGAACTAGGGGCCGACTAAAAGGGTCATTATGCGGCAGCTCCACAGCAACACTGTACTTGTCTACGAAAACACGGAGCAAATGTAAGAATGAGAATTTGCATGATAATGTGCACTGGCGAAGTGGCTTCTCCAAGATTTTAGCTACAATATGGTCCGGATTATCAAACAATAGGAGAGCCAGCCTTATTTCACAGAAGTACTCAAATATGGTTCAACAACACATTGATCTTAAACAGCTATTTATCATAAAAATCGTAGAAAAATGAATACCTATTTTAACCTTTCAGTCTCGTGTAATTTATATTCCGGCTTTTTATTTTCTGTCGGAGAGTGCTTTTCGGATTGGAATTTTTAGCAGAGACCACTTTTTAGCTCATTAATAATTGGTCTTTCTCCAAACATTAATGGCAATGCCAACAGTGATGGATAAAGTTCTGATAATTTATATAAAATTGCTAGCTGTATTTATCATATTTCATAGTTGAGAGCCTATCTCAAAAGGTACAAATATATATACATATATATAAAAAGTGTTTTGCTTAGTAGTACAGGATGTTATGGTTATGAATACATACATATACAGGGTGATTCAGCTAACCCGTTCGTTAAAAGTTTATGAACTTCCCATTGAAATTTATTTTTAAAAATTTGGAATCAGGCGTTAGCGGGGACGGTCTATTCAACTAAAGTATTTGTGTTTTTTCTGACACTTCCGGTTATACCGGAAGTAGCTATCAACTTCCTTATTTTAAATGGAACACCCAGTATATTAATACATTTTTGAATTCCTCTCCTAATTTTAGGTTGACTTTGTTAACAATTCCCTATACCTATCTTCAGCAGTTTTTGAGATATTTTATATTTTTTGAAAAAATAGGTTTTGTAGTATCCTATTGAAATGCTCGTCACCGATTCAAAACAAAAGTTATAGTAGCAAACTTTGGGCTGCCCTTGGACGGAATATTAAGGTTTCAGGTGGTATGTATTATTGTTCTTGTTCTATGTGATGAAGAATTGAGTGACCTTTCATTCTGTATTAGGATTCCCTATACCTATCTGCTACCGTTTTAATGCTATCGAGGTATTTTTTCTTCGATGCCATAGTTTTCTATTTTATTAAATTACGTCTGACTAGAGGGCCATGAAAATAAAAACAATGTATCATTTATATTAATTTTTTATCATAAACAATGTTACAAAATTAGTGAAAAAAAATCAAGGTCATTTAAAGTGGTATACACTCTCTAAATAAAATTACCTTAAATGAATAAAAACATATTTTAAACGGTTTGGAACTTACCATAGCCTAAACAATAAAACATATTAAAAATAATAACTAAATATTAACAATTAGGTCTAATATTTAGTTATTATTGTATATTTAGTTGTTTAGTTATTGTTGTTAATATTTAGTTATTATTTTTAATATGTTTTATTGTTTAAGCTATGGTAAGTTCCAAACCGTTTAAAATATGCTTTTATTCAATTAAGGTAATTTTATTTAGAGGGTGTATACCACTTTAAATGAACTTGATTTTTTTCAATAATTTTGTAACATTGTTTATGATAAAGAATTAATATAAATGATACACTGTTTTTATTTTCGTGGCCCGCTAGTCAGAAGTAATTTAATGAAATGGAAAACTATGGGTATCGAACAAAAAATACCTCGATAGCAAGAAAACGGTGAGATAGGTATAGGGAATCCTAATACAGAATAAAAGATCACTCAATTCTCCATCACATAGAGCAATAAAATACAGGGTGTTTCATTTAAGAAAACTCATTTTTGGGCAGTTGAAATTTGTTAAAATGAACTCGATTTTTTAGACACCCTGTAAATAATAAAACATCAAATTACATACCACCTGAAACCTTAATATTCCGTCCAAGGGCAGTCCAAAGTTTGCTACTATAACTTTTGTTTTGAATCGGTGACGAGCATTTCAATAGGATATTACAAAACCTATTTTTTTCAAAAAAAAATAAAATATCTCAAAAACTGATGAAGATAGGTATAGGGAATTGTTAACAAAGTCAACCTAAAATTAGGAGGGGAATTCAAAAAATGTAATAACATACTGGGTGTTCCATTAAAAATAAGGAAGTTGATAGCTACTTCCGGTATAACCGGAAGTGTCAGAAAAACACAAGTACTTTAGTTGAATAGACCGTCCCCGCTAACCCCTGATTCCAAATTTTCAAAAAATAAATTTCAATGGGAAGTTCTAAACTTTTAATGAACGGGTTAGCTGAATCACCCTGTATAATACATACATATTATATATGTATAAATAAATGTACGAGGTGTACAAATTAAGTAATGGGTTCTCTAAAAGAAAAAAAAAAAAAAAAAAAAAAAAAAAAAAAAAAAAAAAAACCACTCGCAACGTTCGAGTCATTTGTTTGTTCTTTGTGACTGTTTTCGTAAACCGGTTTTTTCTAGTGCGTTTTAAAAATCAGTAACGTAAATTTTGAGCAACGGTGTGCTATCAAGTTTGGCTTCAGACTTGGACACAGTGCAACAGATACTTTTGCAAAACTTCAACACGCCTGTGTTTTCAACACACGGAGACAGTGTTTTTTCAAGAGCCCAAATTTTTCGGTGGTTTAAAGTATTCTCAGAAGGAAGAGAGTCTATTGAAGATGAACCACGCAGCGGAAGGCATTCATGCAAGAACCGATGAAAATGTCGATAGAATACGGGATCTTGTGCGTTCAGATCGTCGGTTGACGACAAGAATGATCGGGTAAGAGTCAAATTTGAATCACACCACTGTTCATCAGATTTTGACCAACAAATCGGGGATGAGAAAAATCTGCGCAGAAATGGTACCAAAAAATAAGGAGCAAAACGACATCATGAGAGAAAGGTGTCTAGACTTGCTGGAATCGATTGAAAATGATCCCCATTTTATGGAACGTGTCATTACTGGTGATGAGACTTGGATATTTGAGTACGACCCGGAAACCAAGCGCCAAAGCATGGAATGGCACACCTCAAGCTCTCCGAGACCCAAAAAAGTCGAAGATCAAATGCATGCTGATTTGCTTTTTTGATAGCCAAGGAATTGCCCACAAAGAGTTTTTGCCTCCAGGCGAAACAGTAAATAAACACTTTTACAGAGAGGTTCTTGAAAAACATAGAAAAAGGGTCATGCGTGTAACACTAAACATCAAGAATAAATGTATATTGCATCACGACAATGCGCCTTGTCACACAGCCATTTCAGTAAACGAGATTTTAGCCAGTAAAAACATTCCTGTGGCTCCTCAGCCTCCTCATTTTCCTGACTTGAGTGCTTGGGCCTTTTTTTCTTCCCGAGATTGAAAAATCACTTCAAAGGACGTCATTTTAGGACCATAGAAAACATTCAAACGGCTGTAACCGCCCAGCTGAAGGCTATTCCAGCATATGAGTTTCAGCACTGTTATGAGGAATGTAAGTACCCTCTCCAGCGCTGTGTGGCTTACCAAGGAATTTATTTTGAAGGAGACAATACTGAATTGAAATTCTATTCGAATTAAAAAAAAAAATAAAAAAACAGTCTCATTATCTAATTGTATACCATACATACCTGGTATATCTTCGTTGAATTTGTGGAATAACCACTGTATTCATAAAATGAATGAAACCACCGGCACCGTCGCCATCCAAACGTAAGAAGTTTCAGTAACAATAATTTGGTTCACTCAGCCTCAGACCATTTAAAAAGTTTTCATGATAATTCATCATTTAATAAGTTTTCATTTTTGTTTTCGTTTAATTACCATTTTTTAGCCCATTTGTGCCTCTTTGTTTTTTTTTTGTCAGCTTCTGCCTCAAACAGTGCAATAATAACAAAATAAGGTTTCGTTTCACACATGTTCATTTCAGGAAAAAAAACAGTAATTTAACTTGGACAACCATATTGTACCGTTTAGAGCGTCCCATAAAATATTATGCAAAATTGTACTCAATAATATTGCGCGTCTATGGGCTGCTTTAAGATTAAGAACATCACGTATCTATATGATGTTTGTATTCACAATTTTATTTTAAAAATTACCTGAATAAATATCAGTTTATTAAATTATTAATTTATTTACTAGATTATGTACTACATAATGAATTGTACATAGGTAAATTTAGCAGAAACAAGTCGCGCCACGGAGTCGTACGCAGCATAAAAGTAATGGACAAAAGTAACTAATAGCCTTTCACACGTTTGCCATATTTTACTATGAAATTATATCATACTATTTAACGTACTGCATACAGCTCAGCTAAAACAACGGCACCAGCTGACACAGAAGTACTGAATTTAATCAAATTACAATAAATATCAATTTATTATTATAATCGATTTATTATTACATATTATAACATACTTAGGAATGTATACATACTTGTATTACACGAGTATTATTTTGGTTATCCTCACGCGATAAAGATGTCAAGAAAAGCTGTTTGTACAGAAAAAAATATGTCGATTTTTTTACAATAGGCATAATAGATATTTATATGGCTCACGATGTGGAATATCAATTATTTTGTTGCATAACTAAAAGTAAAGTACTTATAACCAATCCTTGAGGCCTGCTGGTCGTGATTACTTACATATTACTAATTTTTAACCTTGTAACTTGATACTTTTCGTTTATGTGTGGGAAATAAGCATTCGCTTATACGTAATGTACAGGGCGTCTATGGAATAAAACAATTTAAAATGTATTGGCGATCATTTTCTGATGAGTTTGTCTTATTTTGAAAATAATGTTGAAATTGAATATTAATACGAATATATTATAATTATATAACGTGTGACAAGTATTTAAAAAGTTATTTGTGATTTCTTCATATTTGTATGTATTGTAATTGTATTGTATTATATTTTGTATGTATTGTATAATTGTAGAATTAATATTAGATATACAGTGTGGAACAGCCAAATGGAATAAATTCAGTAGCTTCATTATAATGCTTTTTTTAGAAAATCCTGAGACACGGCAATTTCTAATTTTAAAATGACATCTTGCGACGTAAAAATGTCATCCCTAAATTCAACCCCTTTCAGGTGACAGCTACAACCCCTAAATTTTCAAATTGGATGTAGGGGCTTGTGATACTTCATTTGAAAGGTCATTTCATTCTCTATTCAAAACTGCTATGGTTTTAAATTTTATTGCAGAAATTAACAAGAAAAAAAGTTTCTCCAGCGTAGGAAATTCGTTACAATAAAATAAAACTTTTTTTCTAAAAAAATATGCATAATGGCGGAGCTACTGAATTTATTCCATTTGGCTGTTCTACACTGTATAGTGAGAGTGTAAAGTCACGCATAATTCGATTAAAATTAAAATATATTTTTTTTTAGAAAACCGCTCGGACACCTCAATTACATTTTTCATTTGTCGACATTTTAACGTACTTTATTTGTTTTTTTATTGACAACTGTCAAAGATGTGACGTCTTCCATAGTTGACAACATATGGCTTGTGAACATCATTTGAAAGCTCTTATTTCACGCAGTATTCTCCTAAATTTTGGCGCGATTCTATCAAGCCATTTTAAAATAGCTACCGATCAAAAGTTAAAATTCGATAAAACACGGACAGTTTATTTAAAAAAATCACTCGAACACGAGACGTTCTACAGCTATTTGCTCGGTTATTGCACATAACACACTCTCAATAGTTATCCAGAATTTCAGAAATGGAGAATGTATTTGGCACTTATAAAGTATTTGGCATTTGTCCAATGCAAGTTAGTAGTTGTGCTTTTACAATTTTTTTAAAGAAAATAAATTACGCATTTGAACTGCACACAACTAACTTACTAACTTACATTGGACAAATGCCAAATATTTTTTAAAATGCAATTAAAAGAAACAAACAAAGCCCCCCCCACGTGGTGTTTTTTTAAAAGGAGAAAAAAGGAAAATAGGAAAAAAAAAAAAAAAAAAAAAAAAAAGAAAAAAAAAAAAAAAAATTAGACCCCAAAAAAAAAAAAAGGAAAAAAAAAGTTTAGTTTTTAAAATTTATTAAAATTATAGGAAAAAAAAAAAAAATTTTTTTTTTTTTTTTCGTGGGGGGGGGGGGAGAGAGGAGAAGGGGGGGGGGGGGGAGAGTGGGGGGGTTAAAAAAAAGGAAGGAAGAAAAAAAAAAAAAAAAAAAAAATTTTTTTAAATTTTAAAAATAAAGGGGAAACTTTGGGGAAAAAAAATTTTTTTTGGGTCGCTGGTTTTTTTAAGTGGAAAAAAAAAAAAGGGGGGGGAAAAAAAGGGGGGGGGAAAATTTGGTCAAGGGGGGGGGGGGGTTAAATTTTACCGGTCGGAGGGGGGGGAAAAAGGGGGGAAAGGGGGGGGTTTTTAATAATAAGGGGGGGGAAAAAGCGTTTTTTTTTTTTTATTTTTTTTTGGTGGAAAAAAAAAAAAAAAAGATGAGTCACCGTAGTGTGTGTTGTAAAAATACAAGTAGAAAGAATGAATGTAAATTTTATAAATTTACGGTTGCGAAATGGAAAATAAACCAAAGAAATAAGTGGATATCTGTAGTAAGAAGGCAGAAGCTTATGCCGAATTTCAGATTCACGTATCGCGTACGCGGAAGCCGCGTTTTGAGTTGTGATTGGATGGATTGGATTGGAACTCAAAACGCGACTTCCGCGTACGCGATACGCGTGAATCTGAATCGGCTTTACGCTGTCTGCATGCCTGCGAAGGTTTCTGAGTTAGTAAAACTATGTTCCTATAGATGGCGCGCGCCAAAGTTTCACCGAATGTGTGAATCGTGTGAATTTCATATTGTTTAACGGCAGTTCGTATGTTTTCGGTATTACACAATGATCCAAAATAAATTGAATATTGTTGTAACGATATTAGTATTTCTTTAAATTTAGTAAACGGCACGGCAAGGCGTGACGGGTATGGCAAGTTAATAATAAACATCTAATGGCTCCTGTACACGTTTGGAGAACTAGGTGGGCCACTAAGTTGGGCCAAAAAATAAGGACACTGTTAACACGTTGGCGTTGCTCATTCTGCATTGGCCATTTGACGAGGATGGATGTGGAAACTATCGCGGGTACCTACTCTTTGCGGGTACTACCGCGGGTACCTACGCCTAGGGGCGTGATCCAGATCAGGTGTTTTACGTATTTCTACGACTCAAGATGACTTTGTTTCGCAAATTGAACCTTTAATTGTGTCCTGATGAGGAATCTGCGGTCAAGTATCTTGAAAAATGGGGATCCTCAAGAAGGAGATGAGATATCCTAACCTGCCCTTAAACCTAACCTAACAAACTTATCACGTATAACGTCTTCTCTCTAACCTAACTTGACCTTTTACCTATTCTGATAAAAACTAGAAACCTTTTTCGGGCTCTTCTCTTCGCTTGTGCAAAATTTAATCCATGGGAGGACGAGACTCTGCCATCAACATCGACTGCCCCTTCAGCGAAAGAGTAGCTACTATCGCAGCTGCGGAAATTTACTTGTACGGCACTTTAAATTTATTATAAAAATGTGCACCAGAGTGATTTAAAAAAAATGGCGCAAAAGAGACTTTGTTCTTATTTTTATGTTGTTCATGTTTAGTTCCATATTATTGGTTCATTTTGGTACAAATCTATAAACTTCTCATCACTATTCTATACCGCCATCGAACCTCGTAAATACAATAATTATTATACATTATACACCGCAACACTATCGTTTTCGCCGTAATGGCAACCATGAACTGAAGAAGAGGCCAACGTGTGAACGCTGTTGCCGGATTGGGCCAAGATCTTTTGATGTGTGCTCGAAAAACCGACAACTTTCGGCTGGCCGGCCAACGCTGGCCGCCAACGACCAAGTTACGCCAAGTAGTCCTGTAAACGTTGGCCCAACTCATTGGTCCAACTAATTGGCCAAACGTGTACAGGAGTCTTAACAGACTCCTTTAGTTCATACATATTCTGGCGCTACAGTCGTGCACCTATCGAATACGAAACCTACAGTAGTTTCGTAATCGATAGGTGCACTCTTTGACCTACCCTGGTAGGTACTACAAAATGTTCACTGAACACTGGATTTGCACCTAATAAAAATTTGTCAGCACATGAGAAGGCAGGAGACCTACACCTAAGCCACACACGTTTGCTACCAACTACCAACAAATAAATACTTACAAGAAATCGCAAAAAAAGAAAATACATTAAAATATATAAAACGATGTTCACATTATTTGTAGATATCTTAAAAAGAATGATAATCATCTATGGGGCTAAATGACACTCCACTCTATTATTTAAATTAAGACTGAAGTGGGCTAAATAAAAAATCAAATAAATCGCAACTTAAGAGACCGAAAAAAGTCAACGAACTCCTCGAAAGGATCAAGGGAGAGCACGGTACTGTGCGGTAAGTAATTCGAGTCTCTCCTCGACATAAGATAATCAGGCACATTTGCATCAGAAATACCTCAGACCGAGTGAATCTTAGATCCCATTTCCGCAAGCGGGCACCGCGAAAATAAGCAACATTGTTAGGAGGAGAAAGGTTAAATAAAGTTTACTCATTTGTAAATGTGTATAACTAGTTTGCATTGTTACATGCCTTGTATAATCCCTGTTTGTATACTTATCACGTCTCCCAAGCCACCAGTCTTATTGTTCTATCCGCTAGTTGCTTGTTTGCTTTAATATATTATTAGAAAAAGTTCTGGCGGAATTGGATTAGGTTTCAGTTCCTCCCCGTTAATCAGATACAACAATTTCGCCATTGTCAAGTGCTAGATTTTAGTTAAGTCCCCCTGACGATTCGTTTTTGAAATGTAGGTTAATCTCGACTCGTATTGGTTTTCGGCTGAACGAGAATATGGTCACTACGCGCTACCGATGTGCTTTGAATGTTTTACGGGATTTGTAGGAATTTACAAGAGAAGGTTTATACCGTTTTCTGGGGCAGACATAAGTATACATGGTGGAGACTTTAACTGGAATATATTCGCTAGCGGGGTGGTGAATGATTTTTCAAAAAATTCCCGAGATACGTCAACTTTTAAATGTATTTACCTACATTTTTGAAGTAATGTGAAAAATATAGCCCTTCAGGGGTGGCTGAAACCACCCTCGACATAATTTTTTCAAACGCAACCCTATGGCTTGTGACCCCTCATTGTAAAGCTGGTGGAAAGATGAATCCAACGCACTGATCAAATTTTAATTTTTAGTATGTTTGTAGGGTTGCATACAATTAAAACGTAATTTTATAGTTTAATTTATTTTTAACGCAACAATTTCGTACTCAAAATGTGTGTTGTTTAGTTTTTGGAATGTAAATCTTACTCTTCATATGTCCCCACAAAAATTCCAAGCAAGTTTTTTGCCAAAACTGATATTTGTTATTTTTTGCTAGTGTTTTTACGGCCGCAAAAGAGTAATTTAGTTTGTATGCTGTATTCAGAGTTTGAAACGAAGTGTTATTTCAAATTGGTGAAAATGTCTTATTTAACTGAATCACTAAAAATCGAAATTTTGATGATGATTGGATATGGTGATAGCGCTCGAACTCAATGCGAAGTTGTTCGCTTGTTTCGAGAAACGCATCCTGACTTGTCACCACTAAATCAAGGTACCATTAGTAAAATTGAGGCACAATATCGAGAGATGGGTCATGTCAGGAAAGTACCGAGTAAGAGGCAGGCTGTTGTTGATGACGACACGAAGTTGAATTTGTTGCTTGCTCTAGAAGAAAATCCAATCACTCCAGCCCGTCAACTGGCCCGTGATAGTAATCTTAATCACAAAACAGTTTTAAAAATATTTAAATATGAGAAAAAACGCCCATATAAAATGCAAGCTGTTCAAGAGCTACTTGAAGATGATCCAGATCGACGAGTGGAATTTTGCGATTTATTGATGACTTGTATTGATCAAAACCAGTTATCTTTAGAGTGGATAGTTTTCTCTGACGAGGCTACTTTTACATTAAATGGGCACGTAAATCGCCAAAATTGTCGTTACTGGGATGAAGAGAACCCCCATTGGATGAGGGAACTTCATACTCAGCGCCCACAGAAAACTATTGGGTGGGCCGGAATAATACAAGATAGAATTGTAGGACCATTTTTCTTTGATGACACTCTTAATGGAGCAAGATACTTGCGTTTACTCCAGCACGAACTAATGCCAGTGCTATGTCATTTATTTCCAAACCCCTTAAACCCTAACTTGACCGACGAGAGGTTATGGTTTTCAGCAAGATGGGGCCCCACCACACTATGCTGCCATTGTTCGTCAGTATCTGGACATAATTTTTCCCGGTAGGTAGATTGGGAGGCGAGGTAATATTGAGTGGCCAGCAAGATCTCCAGATCTTACACCACTGATTTCTTTTTGTGGGGACATCTTAAAAGTAGGGTTTACATTCAGAAACCCAACAACATAGCAGATCTGCAGGAAAGGATAAGAGAGCAAATCGGAAAAATAACACCGCAAATGTTGCATAATGTAAGGGACGAAACCTACCAAGATTGGGATGCTGCCAACAAGTGAATGGTGCACATTTTGAACAATTGTTACGTTGAAAATAAATTTAATTTTTAAATTGTTTTAATTGTATGCAACCCTACAAACATACTAAAAATTAGAATTTGATCAGTGCGTTGGATTCCCTCTTTCCACCAGCTTTACAATGAGGGGTCACAAGCCATAGGGTTGCATTTGAAAAAATCATGTCGAGGGTGGTTTCAGCCACCCCTGAAAATGTAGGTAAATACATTTAAAAGTTGACGTGTCTCGGGAATTTTTGAAAAATCATTCACCACCCCGCTAGCGAATATATTCCAGTTAAAGTCTCCACCGTGTATAAACGTTTATATAGAGACATCCAAAAAAAACGTCATCAACTCTGGCTATGAACGAGAGAGAGGGAAATAGTGGTCATGTCTAGGCTTTTCGGTTATGTCAAACTTTTGACAAGTGAATTTGTAAAACGAACAATGGCTGTCATATGATGTGACAGTCTTGACAAGTAAATAAGGTTATAAATTCGATTAAGAATAGAAATGTCTTTTTTTCTCGGCCAACTTTGATGACGTTTTTTTGGATGGCTCTATAGAACTTGTCACTTATAAAAATTTGTTGTTTTAATAAAATAACTGAATTTTATGAAAAATCGTAATAAAAAATAAAAATCTTTAAAAATGTAATGTCCTAAATATAAAATAATTACGTTTACAACCTCGATACGAATAAGTATACAGGGTGGCCTACGACGTTTTAGACAGGCGCGACTTTTGTGGCAATTATAAAACGTAAATATTTTAATGAAATGCACGCATGCAACCTATTCTCTATTTATACGGCAACGCGATTGTGGTGAATTGAATGAAGCTCATGGATAGGTACAGAATTGCGCAAATTAGCTACTAGGTAATTGAATCTCAGTGGTTTCGCGAGAAAAACGTGCATACAATGTTCAGACGTGTACCGTATTTTTTTATTGAAATGTCTAATGATAAGAGTACCGTCAGTGGCGTTAATGACTCAAAACATTTAGTATCAGAAGTTGAAAATAGGCTAACTCGCTATAACAATGAATTAATTTAAATAAATTCTGACACAAATTTAAAAGAAAAACTTTAGGGAGACGTGTGTGGAAATATTATTCGAAGCTGGAGTGAACATTCAGGAAGATACATAACAAAGCTTTAACGCAAAGGGTCTCAGAAAAATCCATTTTGTAACTAGGTATATAATTGTGATACTTGTGAAGAAAATGCTCTCGCTCCTATGGACTTCTTGCGACAAATCGTAGCAAATGCGCGCCTAGCCTTATATTATGAGAAGGAAGATGTCTATTGTAGCAGTAATATAATTTTTTTTTTTTTTTTTTTTTGATTTGGTCACATGAAAACAACTTGACAATTTTAAATGGTAAATTTTGTATATTATTATGTATATACCGGGTGTTCTATTTAGACAAGCATTATTTCGGAAATGATTTGACATAGAAAAAAATGGTTGGTAAACAGAAAAGTTATTCTGTTTAAAAAGGTATGCTAAAAAAAGTTCTTGTCTTCTAATTCTTATAAAAAAACGCAACAGGTTATGCAACTTTAACTTTTCAAATGGAACACCCTGTACATTTTTCCAGTTTTAGATTCTTCTGTAATTTATCAATAAATGTTGTTAGCCATGTCTTATATTTGTTTATTGTTAATAGTTTATGAGATATTGAGAAATTTTGGGGAAATATTTTTTTTATTAATATCAATCAGAAATATTAACGCAAAAAAAACTAGAATATTTTTGCAAACGATTTTCAAATCAACCTGCTACAGAACTGAAGACAAAAAATATTGTTTCAATATTTAATCAAGGCCTGTCTTATTAATTTAAGAATATCGAAACTGACAATGAATTGAGATTAAACTGTTAGTATACCGTAGAACTTTGCTTTGTTACTTTGCACCTTAATGGGTTACTTTACACCACCATAAAAATAAATAACAAGAAAGGAAACGATTCACAACTGAAAAAAAAATTAACCCTAAAATCTGTTAATGAATAGCGGTGCAAAGTAACCCATTAAGGTGCAAAGTAACGTTTTATGGTACCATATGGGTACATACTCGTATGTTACCACTGTATTCTCTTGGCGAGAAAATAAGCCGATGCTCTAGTTCCATGTTGTTCTTCGTTAGATACGAGTATATCATGCTGATGAGACATAATAAGGTCGAAATCCGGAACCATGATTTCTGATGACGGATAACAGTGAACGAGAATTATTCTCATTACATTTTTATCTATGTCAAACCGTTTCCAATTAATGCTTGCTTGAATATAGTTGGGACAACTGGTGTTTTGAAATTTTTAAATTTATTGTTTTGTTTATATTTTTAATTCATTTATTTGTTTTAAACAAAAACTGAACATTGTTAACTAATTACAATTGTTTAATTAATGTTGCGGTTAATCATAGTTATTAATCAATAAAACTGAAAATATTAATGAGAACCAAATATATTTTATATTATCGTGGTAATGAGATTTTTACTTGTTAACATTTGCATTTTTATTTGTTTATAACTTTTGTTAAACACAACAAAATTTTAATTGTAAATATGTCTGATAATATACAAAGTGTACCATTAAAAATTTGAAATTGATGAATGAAATTCGAAAACAAAAAATCTAGTAAGAATTTCATTAAAATTCGAAATGTTGAGTTTTCTTTTTTCTTTCCTTTCAATGGCAACTCACTATCTACTGCAACAGTTACAGTTGTACTTGTTTGTGAAAAAAAGTGTTTCATTTTTTACGTTGTTTTAAGCCAGGTTTAAGTTTCAGTATATGTAAGTAGGACAGATTTTTTTTTATTTTCTCAGACATTGAATTTTCTTTTCTTTACCGGAAACTTCCTTTCCTTCTTAATTTTTCAAAACGATCCGGAGGAAATCTCGACTAAAAATGCCATTGATGCGGAGTAAGAACAATATTAAAATTACTAAAAAGTTTTACATTTTATTGTCTACTAGCGACCCGCCCCGGCTTCGCACGGAAATATAAGAAATGGTTATTGTGGGTTATCCCTAAGAGATGGACATATACCATCGCGGACTTTTTTGTAGACCTTTTTTAAGGTGTACAATATTGTAGTACATTATTTTGATCTATCTCGTAGGGTTCAGCCAGCAGCGTTTGCAATGTAAGCGCAAAAAAAATGTGTTTATTTACGACATCACATTAGAAACCTCTAAAATTATCAGTGTTTCTCTACTATATTATGCATGTATTATACATATAAACCTTCCTCTTGAATCACTCTATCTATTAAAAAAAAAACGCATCAAAATCCGTTGCGTAGTTTTAAAGATCTAAGCATACATAGGTAGTAGATAGATAGATAGATAGATAGATAGATAAGATAGATAGATAGGGACAGACAGCGGGAAGCGACTTTGTTTTATACTATGTTATGATTTTACTTTAGTTTCCATTCATCATTTTGTATGTGTTTTATTTCTAACTAAGAGGAAGGATATCCATACATATTGATGAAAATGATGGATCCACCACTTTTAGAGTCTTTTGGGATGTGCGACAGAACTCTCCGTGTTCTCGTAGACGGTTCCTATATATACGCGCCCAGAAGCATTTTCGATATTAGAAAAGAGTTAATTCTTTTTGTCGAAGTTTGTACTTTCCTTCAAAATAATTAAACCGTATAGGTTCACGACCTGTCATAGTTCCACACCACCCCCGCTCGCATTCGAATTAGACGCAAATCTGCGTCCGGTAGATTGAGCAAATCTTCAATTTAATATCAAGCCGGTGCGCGCCGTCGACATGTTTAATTTCGTTTCGGTCAGTCCACCCACACCTGTTAAGTCGGTACAATTGAATCCCTTTTAACCCTCGTTAATTGTCTGGAACGGGGAGAAATCATTATCTGGAAACCGGGCTCTGGACGCCGCCGCCGTGATACGTCGGACCGCAAGTCAGTTTCATCAAGTTCCACCTTCGGCTTCACCCTTTTCTCCCTGTCGCGATAATATTGCGCCCGTAACATTCATTACCCCTTTTAGTTCGCAATTCACCTAACGGAATTGGCGGTGTTGCCGCCCCTGCAGCAGGAATTAATGCCGACCTTTTCGCATCTTTCTCGAATTTGTCGAAAAATTTCTTCTTCGTTTTTCAAGAGCTCACCCAAGGCAGAGGGGTGTGGAATTTTTTAAAAGACTGTCACACTCTTATTTTTCAACGAAATTCAAATTTTATGTTTTTAATACATAGCTGAAATGCTGACATTAAACGAAGTGAAAAAAAAAAAAAAGAAAAAAATCAGGTGCGAAAAATTACGTCAGTTAGGCGGTGCCCGTTTTTGTCGAGGCACTCTTGTAGACTGCGCGAAAAATTATCCATATACTCCTTTGAAATATTTCACGTGGAAGCCTTCGAATTTCTCGGGTGATTGTTTCTGAAATGGCTTCAAGTGTACGTGGTTTGTTTATGTATATTCGAGATTTAAGGTAGCCCCATAAAAAATAGTCGCAAGGTCTGGGGACCAAGGAGGCCACTCCACATCTCCACGCAACAAAATCAAACGTCCAGGGAAATGTTCACTTAAAAAATCCATTGCTGCTCTGGATGTATGGCAAGTTGCTCCATCTTGTTGAAACCATACAGTATTGAGGTGTAATTCGTCGTCTTCTCAATTGCTGCAGAAAAAAATCATGTAACATTGCGAGGTAGCGATTTGTACAGTACGGTAAGTGTGCATCCGTTTTCACGAAAAAAGTTTCGGCTAATGCCATACCAAACAGTAACTTTCTCGCTGTGCAGTGGCTGTTGATGAAGTTCCTGTGGGTTTTCGGAAGCCCAGTAGCGAAAGTTGAGCTGTAGTCCACGGCTCCATGGTAACTGAAATGGCATTTGCCTATGAGTATATACCTATTATTTATTTAGAAAAATGTAAGTTCACTGCACCTCACATGCCACGCTTTCCAAAAATTCCATACCTAACTGTCGGACCCTGCATCACGTGAACATAAGCTAATACAATTTCAACAGTGAATTCACAAAAAAAAAAAAAAACCAAAAAAAAAAAAAAAAAAAAAAAAAAAAAAAAAAAAAAAAAAAAAAAAAAAAAAAAAAAAAAAAAAAAAATTTTTTTAAATAACAAAAAAATTTTAAAAAACAACAAACCAATTCCTTGAATATGGAATTATAACCCAAAAATATCGAATAATATCAGGGGTACCCCAAGATTCAATATAGGCCCATTCATGTAATTTATATTGATTATGGTGCATATGAGGTTGTTTCTTGTAGCAAATTTAACGTAGAATCCAACGGTACGTTAAATTTGCTATGACGGAAACGAAAAAAAAAAAAAAAAAAAAAAAAAGGGGGATTATTTGAACAACCCCCCAAAACAAAAAAAAAACCCAAAGAAAAAAAAAAAATATCAAAGTATACAAAAAATTTATAATGCTGAAAATATAAAAGTATAATGTTGAATTTGAGAAACAAGTTTCATATCTAAATGATGATTTTGACGCCCGTTTTGTAACAGTTTTGTCACTTTTGTAAGTATATGTATAATTTTTGGAAATTCAGATAACACTACCTTGAGTTGAATTTTTTTCTAGGATCAAGCGAGGTTGTTTCTCATAGCAAATTTAACGTAGATTCCAACTGTACCGGGTGGGCAAATTTCGATGTTTTTATAGGGTATCTCGGTAACTGAAAAGGGCTATGGAAAAAATGAACCCACCTTTCCCGACCTCTTTTTTCGAGATAAATTCATTGGTGAAAACCAGAATTTGCTATATCTTTTCGTTTTCGAGTTGTAAACGAAAATTGATTTTTTTTGAGTTTTCGATTGGTGTCGATAACTCGGTTGTTTGTAAAATTAGAAGAAATCTGTTTGCACGTTCTACAGGCACTTTTTTAAGTAGAATAGGATTTCCTTAACAGATTTTTTATATCTTGTGTAGTTTTCGAGTTATGGCATAAACTTCTATTTTTTTAAATGGAAACCATAGTTGGCTATGATTTAGCTAAAAAGAGGATTTTTTTCTCTTTACAACGATATATAGTTTGTGGGGTCTATGATGAGTGTTTATGCGGAAACAGTTAAAAACATATGTTTTCTAATAAAGGACAGTATAGTAATTTCAATGATTTTGCACAGTAGGCGCCTGTCATTTTGAAAACAGAACAGTTGGATATTGGGATGTAAATACACAGTTACACATTACTGTTTGATTAATTGTTTATGTTTGGTTTTTGCTTGCATTATAGTTTTAAAGTTTCGATTAAAGAAATTGACAAGGCGCGATGGCGTATCAAAAATTACGAAAAGTTTAATATGCTAGAGTGTTTTATTCAAAATGGATATAATTCTGAAGCTGCATCGGAAGCATATTTTAATCGCTACCCTGAAAGGAGACAACCTAATATGTCCATCTTTGGTAGACTAAAAGAAAACCTCGTTGAATACGGAGGATTTAATAAACCAAGACCAAAAAATTATCGTATTCAAGATGCTGAGGATGTTGCCATAAATGTTGTTGGTATGGTAGTCGTAAATCCTTCAATTTCAAGTAGGCAAATTGAAGCAGAGTCTGGTATATCGCGACGAAGAGCACTTTCAATTTTAAAAAAACACAAATTTAGACCTTATACAATAAGGAAACAACAACAGCTCCTTCCAACTGATCCTGAACGCCGACTGGATTTCTGCAATTGGTACCTACAACAAATTGAGCAAGACCAATTATTTTTTAAAAATATCATTTGGACAGATGAAAGTTACGTAAGTAGTGCCGGAATTTTCAACCGACACAACAAACATTATTGGTCTGAAGATAATCCTCATCAGACTGTTGATGTTCAAAATCAAGGACGTTTCGGTTTTAGTGTATGGTGTGCCCTATATAATAACCGCATTTTAGCTTACCAACTTTATGATGACAATTTAAATGGTCAACGGTATTACAATATGATAAACTACCACATAGTAGAAGAATTTTTAGACAACTTGCCACTTAACGAAAGACGACATGTTATTTTTCAACAAGACGGGGCACCACCTCATATTACTAATTTAATCTCGGAATTATTAAATACTAATTTTGGGGAGAAATGGATAGGGAACAATGGGCCAGTAATTGGGCCTCCTCGGTCGCCAGATCTCTCACCGTTAGATTTCTTTTTTTGGGGAACCAAAAAGACAATTTATAAGACAAATAATACACTGGTTCAACTGAGAGAAAATCTTATAGACTGTCTGAATTCCGTTTCAAATATTCACATCTATAATGCAACAAAAAGTGTTTCAAAGCGATGTGAACTGTGCATCGCAAACAACGGACGACAATTTGAAAACTTTAGGTAAATAATCATGCTCGTATTTTTTTTTAATCTGTCTAGTTTTGTTTTTGTAAAATATATTGTATCGTATTTTTTACATACATTATTTGTTACAAATTTGATTGTTAAGTGTGTTAAACTTTCTTGTTATGAATATGTTATAATTAATTATTAATTAGTCACTAATATGTCATAATTAGTTATTTAAGTTTAATATACCATTCATTATATACGACTGTTACTATGTATTTATGTTACTTTTCGCAGGAGTAAATTTCCATAGCAACAGTTATTATTATTAAAACATTGTTGTAACAATGTGTTACTATAGAAACTTACTCTTCCTGCAAAGAAAAAACAAAGTAAGTATACCTATACAAAAAATTAAAATTTTTAACTGTTTCCGCATAAACACTCATCATAGACCCCACAAACTATATATCGTTGTAAATCCTCTTTTTAGCTAAATCATAGCCAACTATGGTTTCCATTTAAAAAATAGAAGTTTATGCCATAACTCGAAAAACCTACACAAGATATAAAAAATATGTTAAGGAAATCCTATTCTACTTAAAAAAGTGCCTGTAGAACGTGCAAACAGATTTCTTCTAATTTTACAAACAACCGAGTTATCGACACCAATCGAAAACTCAAAAAAATCAATTTTCGTTTACAACTCGAAAACGAAAATATATAGCAAATTCTGGTTTTCACCAATGAATTTATCTCGAAAAAAGAGGTCGGGAAAGGTGGGTTCATTTTTCCATAGCCCTTACAGTTACCGAGATACCCTATAAAAACATCGAAATTTGCCCACCCGGTACACCTCAAATTTATTGTAGCGGTCGCTATAACGATGTTCTAAACGTGTTTCGTCCATACGTCGTAGATCTTTGAAAAATTTGAAAAATCGAAATATCTCAAAAACAGTAAAGAATCGGACCATGTTGAAGAGGACCTTTTTGTACAGCGTCTAATTTCCTGTTCAATCTCAAAGTTTGTAACACGAGTAGCCAAACACCCTGTATTTAAATAGGTACCCAGGATAGGTATTTAATGTCACAATAATTGTTTAAGGTTGATTTCTGGATCAATTCATCGTTGAAAAGATTATATAAACAAATGTCCGAAAATATTAGGTTTTCCATATACAAGATGGTACAGTTTTTTTTTTGTTTCTGCTAAAAATCTGGAAATGATTATAAGATATTAAATTGAATTCTGGTACAGATTATTATGGTTTAAAAATACATTTTTTGACCTCAAAGGATTTCTTTTTATTCAATCAACTAAAAAGAATGTAACGCTCCTGATTTTATAAAAACAGTTATTTTATTATTAAGGACTATTCTATTGTAAATCAAGAATGCCTCTCATTTTAGCATTATAACTTATGGTTTAGAATTAGTCTTGAATTAAAACGTTACATATCTACATACTATATTTCCGAAAATTATTTTTGTCATAAAATATCTCCGACATTTAGTTTTTCCACGGTTCCAAATAATAATTGATGTAAAAAATACAATTATTAAATGACTAATTCTTTTTCTATTCTATTTGTGTAAGATAGTTGTTTGGAATCAATTATGACTCATAGAATAATAAAAATTGATCAACCAATCACACCCTAAAATAAGTACAAAATAATAAGCAACACCCTGTATACGTTTGCTACGTTAAAATTTCTTCTATCTGGTCTGAAATTGTTACATTTATATCTACAACAGTAATGTTGTAGTTTTATGAGTAAACTAAACATACATATGTATATAAAACTATGAGTACATAAAAATATAAAATTGTAATAAGCGTGGTGCCGAGTTTACTGAATCCAGAGAGACAACTTCGTCCAGTAAAAAGATTAGAAATTATGCATGCGCCATTATAAGCATATCTCTATCATTCTTCCATAATTCAAGAAGTTACAAGAAGTACATTTCAAGATAATACATGTTTTTCTCAGAGATTGACTTTCCGATTCTTTCGTACATAAACATGGTGTATAAACGGTCCCCAATTTATTTATTTATACCTGTTTTGCTTCTTTTCTGTATGGTTATAAATCTCGCCGCCAGGACATTCGAGTAACTAGCAGTGTCCCTGCTAGCTAAGATATATGTTTCGGAGATAGCAGGACATCTAGTATTGATTCAAGTTAAAAGCTTCGTTTTCGGCTTTAGATTGTTCGAGCCACTCGGCGGGAAGCAAATTACGAGGTGTCGAAGTTATTGCTACTTGTTTCTTGACGACGACATCCTGTAAATATTTATCTCACAGCATTAGGCTTACTATATTCCCAGTTAAACGTGAGAAACGCAGCTAGTTGTTTTATTGGCTATCCAGATTGCGCATTGCAAGTAGTTAAAATGGAAATATAATAATTGTGAACAAAAATATATAATACTTTATTTATTAATCATTATTATGTAATCATATACAGTGCCATCGTAAAGTAGTCCATAAATCGTCACGTTTTTTTTCGGAAAAATCGCTCGGACACGTCAAAAGATACCTACATGTAAATTGCCATTCTTTAATAAGGGTATTGAGTTTTTTTTTGGCCACTCGTCAAAAGGTTTTGACGTCATCGATATATTTTTTAAATGAGAACCCTTATTTTTTACTAGGGGCATAGTTTTTCACGTATGGTAACGTAATTATCGTTGTAGACACATAAGCAAATTTTTAATCGACTTTAAAAGTTAAGAAACTAACTTTACTAAAAATGAAAGAAAATTCATATTGTGCATCGTTGACATCCTGATAGCGAGCAAGACGCTCAGGAAAATCTTATTTATTACTCTTTTATAAATATTATACGCATCGGGGTTTCGAAATTATCAGTTTTGTACTTTATTACTTAAATTAGAATATATGATCATTAGCGCATTCACCGTATTTGAAAATGAAAAAAAAATGTTAATTTTAATTCGTATTGTTCAATAACATTTTCTTGAGCGTCTTAAATGCGCTCAGGATGTCAACCGTGCTTAGTTTGAAGATAAAAATTTGTTAATTGTCTTAATTTTCTTTCATTTCCAGTTTAGTTTTTAAACCTATCTTTTTAAAAATTTCCTTAGTGTCCTTTTTCGGAAAAATCCGTGTCGATCTTGTTCTTTTTATCTACTGTTTTACGAAAGCACTGTATACTAGTTATAATAAGTAATCTTAAGTAAAAAATTCATTCCAGTTTTAATATAGAGTATGAATATTTGGAAAATTTCGCCAAAATGATTATAAAATTGGATATTTTTTTATTTATTTTTATCGAACATATGAACAATATTTTACAGAATATATGTATGTGTGAAAGATTTTAATTTAAAAATAAGGAATTATTTAAGGAAGACGGAGCGTCGGAACAGGCACTTGGGTGTTTAAGTGACCACTATGAATTCCACCCTCAGATACTGTTTTAGGATCCAAAAAAAAAAAGATTTAGTATATTTTAGAATATTTGATTATGATATTTTTTGAATTTTATAGATAGACTGAAGTATCAAAGTAAATGTCTCTATTTCTGAACAAAATTATCATGCAAGATACAAATAATTTTATACCATTATTTAACCATCGCAAAGAATTATCAAAAACAAACGAAACAAACTGAAGCTGACTGAGTCAATAAAGGCTGACCATTCAGCAAGCAGATGCATGGTTCATATCCGACGATTCGATTAAACTTGTAAGTGCATTTACATGCCACTCAGATGTCGAAAGAAGGCGAATCGGTAGCCTCTGGAAACGGTTATGCGACCGTTACGAAGTTCCACTGCTATCAGGTCGTTTAATTCTCACTTTACAATTTGCGAGGCCGTTACATAAACGGAACGGATAGAACTTAATAAAAATCTCGGTGAGAGTGCATGCTAACAAACTGAGAATTTTACTATTGGAGAATGCAGCCGTAAAGACTCGAATTTGTTTACATTTTCCCGAAAATCGCGCGGCTTTTCGTAGCAAAAATGAAGTGTTAAACAGAATTTCTCAAGTGAAATCCTCAACGGAGGGATAAAATAAACTTATTTTACAATTGAATTAAATTGTATTAGGAAATGCATTGTAACTTATTCCGAATTGTTATTTTGTGTGTCGTTCTTTTCCGCCAAGTGCATGTATTCAAAATGTATACCTAATGTATGTAGAACGTATGGTAGCTATTTTTTTCATAAATTCAACTTTTAGAAAAACATGTTTCCTTCTAGAATAGAAAGTTTCACAACGCCGTTTCAAAATTGTTTGACGTTTATTTATTGTTAAATAATTTTTACAATCTGCATATAGTTAATATAAGTACACTAGGCGCAGAAATTAAGGGATATAAAAAAAGAACCCAAATTTTTTAGGTGGTTTTCAAAGAGTAAAGAGTGGCTGAGTTAAAAAAAAAACAGGCCTCAGCGAAAGGAATTCGCAATCGGGAAAAATACTATCAAAGAAAGTCGATTAGTTGATCACAGTAAAATACTGCTTCCACCACTTCATATCAAACTTGGCGTAAATATTTATTTTGTCACATAAACATTTTTGCATCCCCTTCAACCCTTGTTATACTCGATTTTCACCTCTGGGGTACATTTCCTGCTTTTGGCATGTTGAAATTTGAAATTAGCATTCTCGAAAACCCCCGAAATATATTCTTGGAATAAAAATTGTGTATTTTGTCAAATTTTCATTTCTTACCCTTATCTCAAAATTCTGAGGGTGTATTGGTTTTTTTGAAGTTTCATTCGAATTCAGCGTCGAAAAATACATGGGGATACTAAGGTCAATATCCAGGATCATGATTTTTTTTTTGTTGATGAACGAAATTGTTGATTGAAAAAGAGGTGAAAAATTAATGTTTTTTTTTATGATTACTCAAAAACTGCTGATGCCAAAAAAAATTTAAACTCAAGATCCGAAAACTAGAAACTTGGAGCTTCTGTTTCCTTTTTTTTTTTTCTTTGCCCTATGACCATTTTTCCCCAAGTTACAGCTCTTTGAAAACCACCTAAAAATTTGGTTTTTGATTTGTTTTTGTATCCCTTAATTTATGCGCCTAGTGTATTTTACAGTTTCAAGTAGGTACTTATTATTTTAACAGGCTCTTAGAAAAACTTGAATTCAAAACTCTCATTTTATCCTCATAAAATCTTCAGTGCAAAATTTTCGTTTCGTGAAAAACAATTAAAAACTTTATATTCTGATTTGTGAAAATGTTCTGAATCACTAAGATTTTAAATTAGGGATCCACTACCAAGCCATATAGACACACCGTCAAAGCCAAGTTGACTTTATATCGAGATCCAAGCTCATAGGCGCGTAGACACGTAGACACCTCGATGATCTTATGCAATACTGGCACAACTTAAAAATCCAAATTTTTCAGGAACGCGGTTTGAAATTTTTTGTTTTACATTATTCGCTGTGTTTCATAACGGAATTTAGATTTTGTTTGTTTTTTTACTGAATAATATAACAATATTGCATATTAAAGCAGCAATGCCGTTCTTGCATATTAAAGCAGAATAAATCTCATACAGGATGCACCAGAAATCCCAAAAAGGCAATTTTTTGAGTTGTGCCAGTATTGCATAAGACCATCGACCTGTCCGCAGTCATTCGTAGGTTTTGCCGGGTGATCATTTTTCATTTTTTTTTTATCAAATTTCTTTTGTGTAATGCGAAAAATCGTGAGTAAATGGGAGATAAAGCATTTCTTTCTTTAAGTAAGTAAAAATGTAGTTGAATAAACATTGTCAACTGTCAAGTTTTTTGATTTGTTTAATTTCGTAATTCCAGAGTAGGCTTACAGTTTATGTGCCCTTGATCACGTTGCTACTGAATAGCGGTAAAATAAAAAAATATATATTGACTAATTTAACGTATCCGATTTGCCTCTTTTATATTAAATGTATATTTTGTCATTTGAATAATATCCTGGAGTGGGTACTGGAACCTTCGGCGTAGAAACAAAAAACTGGACGTTTTCTACGAAACACCGAACTACTATACTTTTCTCGATGCGCGTTTCGCCAACCAAGTTGGCATCTTGAGGAGAAGATTAAAACGAAATTTTAGCCTATACACTTGCACTATTTATACTAAATTCGTTGCCACGGTTCATTGAACTGTAACTGTCTTTGTTTATCAGAGCAAACAGTGGACAGGTGGGTATCGGACCATTGTCCTTATGCATACTACTGTTACACTTAATGATTTCTAAACTTTCAAAAGCATCCAACTGTCTACTGTTTGTTACATTTCTAATTGATTTTAAATTATTTATGTCTATCTCATGGTCGTTGTCAAAAGCGTGTTGGGCAACATAAGATTTTTCTGTTCTGCCATATTTCAAATGAGCCATGTGTTCTTTAAATCTAGTCAAAATAGATCTTTTTGGTTGCCCAATATACTTTTGATCACAATCTTTACAACTTATTTCGTATATTCCTGACTTTTGAAATATGGCAGAACAGAAAAATCTTGTTTTGCCCAATACGCTTTTGACAACAACCATAGGATAGACATTAATAATTAGAAATCATTAAGTACAACAGTAGTATGAATAAGGACAATGGTCCGATACCCTCCAGTCCACTGTTTGCTTTGATAAACAAAGACAGTTACGGTTCAATGAACCGTGGCAACGAATTTAGTATAAATAGTGCAAGTGTATAGGCTAAAATTTAGTTTTAATCTATTCCTGAAGATGCCAACTTAGTTGGCGAAACGCGCGTCGAGAAAAGTATAGTAGTTCGGTGTTTCGTGGAAAACGCCCAGTTTTTTTTTTATTTGAATAATATATTAGAAAAAGTAATGTGGATGGGTAGAAATATAGAAAATATGGTCGCGCTTGGTCTAGTTGATCTGTGCTTTAAATTTAAGCAAAATATTAAAGAAATAATAATAAGAAAACGTTTTTCTGTCAGTCTGTCTGTGTGATTTTTTTTATGTACACAGGAAATTGAGAACACTTTATGCCGTAGGTACTACGTCTTTTGAATCTAGTTTAATCAGTTAAAAGAGTTGTTACAGCACAGTCTGTAATTAAGATGGTTGGCTTGGATGTTTGAGTATGTATACAATTGGGAAAAGCACAAAACATCATACATTATTACACTGTTGTATTTAATTTTTTGAAATATATAATATTATACTGATTTATGGGTTTCGAGGTAGAAAAATTTAAATGTATTTTTAATTAAGCCTGCACTTAAAATTGTGTCCACAATTGATGCGGGACTATTGATTCTTAGGCTAATCTGAAGACTAATAATTCTCGTTTGTATAACTATTTGACGTTACATTATTTTTCATGGTATGATGTACCATCGCTGTTGCATTTATTGAAACTTATTAAACGTATTTTGGAAAGGAAACTAAAAAATTCATTTATGTAAGATTGATGCCCTAACAACTTTAGCACCACTCAAAATTTTCAAATATTGTTAAAACATGATACATCCGGCGTATTCCCATTTAAAAAAAATAGTTGAATGATCTTGAAAACCCGAATTCGAATTTCTCTCCGTTCAAAAGTAATTGAGTGTTCCCCATCTTAGTAGACATACGGTAGATTTAAAGTTTTTAAAATTCTCCACCAAGTGGGTACTATTTGTACAAATATTAAAATAATATATAAAACGGAAATAATTCATAATGATTGTATGTGTTCAAAAATGTGCTTTTATACTGTAAAATCCCCACACCTCATAATTAACCACACTATACAACTCTCCCCCAAATTGTGTAGGTGCATAAAGTGCTGCATATGAAAAGCCGCTTTAAATAATCCTAAAAACTGAAAACAATAAAAAAGTAAATAAAACCGATTTATTTTCGCGGTTGCTCTAGCGTAAAGAAACAAAAGTGCGCGGTAACAATGGAGTCCGACAAATTTTAGCAGTTAAGCATGGCTGAGTATGGATGTGTGATGGTATTAAGGGAACGTGCTTTGAATTAGAAAGTAAGAATCACTACACTCCTCTTTCGGGATTGCGGGATATATCCTAACCTACAGCCGGTCTTAAGCTTTCGACCTTCGTGATTCACGGTTCATCTCAACCTGTTTTTCTTCTAATAACTCCTGGGGGAGGCGAGAGCCGGATTTACTCCGCTATTTTACTAATGGCTTAGGTGAATGTTAAACTGAATTTTGTGCTCAGAATTCGATAGACTTCGACATTTCGGTAGACGAATATCTACTTTAACGATATCACTTATAATAAGTGTACGGCGCTTGTGCTCGACTGTAAAAAAATACTTACCAATAGAAAACATTGTTTTTTTACTCTTCTTTGACTAGTCGCAGCAGTGGCATCTCATTACTAAATATATGTAATAGAAAACATCCATTTGGAAAAATTACTAAGTACAAGAAAGTGGAATATAAATAAGATTTGGAGGTTATATATCACCAAATCACCAACCAACAGCAAATTATCACATATGCGGATGATCTTGCTTTATTGATTAAATCAAAAAAGAGAAGAAAACGGCATCCGCGTGTTGGAGGAAGCGGCAAGAAACTATGAACTGAGAATCTACCAGGATAACACAAAGTATATGTTTTTAAAATGTAATGTAACTGAAAAGGAATAAGTGGAGTTTAAAGAATTAGAATATCTGAGAGCAATACTAGTACACAATAATGGAGAAGCATAAATTAATAAAAGACAAGAGCGTAGCCAGGGGGGGGGCCGATCGCCCCCCCGAAATGGTCAAGTAAAAACCAAAATAGTCGGGGGTTTGCGCTTGCCGTTGCCTCCAATGACCTTTTTTTGCTTTTTTGTTTAATCTGCATTGGACCGTCCCCCCCCCCCAAAGAAAAATACTGGCTACGCCCTTGATAAAAGAATAGCGAAAGGAAGTGAAGCTGTAGGAGCATTCAACAAATTGTTAAAGTCAAAAAAAACACTCTAGAACAGCCGAAGTTAAAGTGTACAGAACAGTAATTTGGGCGAATGTAATATATACGAAAGTGAATCTGAGGCTCTGACAAAATATGATGAGATATGGTGAGGCAAATGTTGAAGACGACTTTTGGGGCAATAAGAACAAATGATGGACTTTGAAGAAGAAGAATGAACCAGGAGATAAAATAATCTCTATGATTACCCTAATTTTTTAATACGTTATTAACTACTGACTATATTACGGAAGGGATAGGAGGCAAAAAGGAGAAGAGAACGACCTAAGAAGAGATGGTCAAATGCAGTCATGAAATATTGATAATGTTAACGTTCTTGATTTTATGTATTGACAGATAATTCTTGGGGTGGAGGACACCACAAAGCAGACAAGTTTATATATTTTTAAAGCCGACGTTTCGACGATTTTATTGACTTTCAAGGCTATTTAAATTATGCTAATTGTTTGATTTAAATAGCTTTGAAAAAAGACGTCAATAAAACGTCGAAATGTCGGCATTTTATTAAAAAATATATAAACATGTCTGATTTGATCCTCCACCCCAATAATTACACAGGTCTACAAAAATAAAAAAAGTTCTGTCTTGCAATCAGACCCATCATTTCCTATGTGTTTTGATGCACTGAAACAAAATTTGGCAAAAAAAATTTACCACATCAATTTTTTTCTCTCCACCCCCCATAAACTCTTATAGAGGGAGATTTTTTAAAAACATTTCTTTAAATATTTTTATGACCTTTATATTGTTTTTTTTTTGGTCGTTGATCACGAATCTGAAGTCAAGAATAAATTTCGACTTAATGACAGCTGTCAACAAGCTGTCAAATTTCATTAAAAAGTAAAAAGTTGATATTCTGATTACGATTCTGAAGTCAAAATTGAATTTTGACCTAATGACAGCGTCAGAAAGCTGTCAGAATTTCTAAAAAAAGATAAAGAGATGATGTTTAGTACATGTTTATATACAGGGTGGACCATTTTAACTTTTAATAGGAAATAACTCTGCCGGTAAGCGAAAAAAAAAAAGTTTTATACAAAAGTTGTTGGGCAAGGCGGGGGACGTACGACCATAACCTTAAATTTTACCTCAACGTTGACCTTGAGGGTTATTTGAAGGTCAAAACAACTTTTTCAAATTGAAACAACTATTTTTGACCCCGGATTTGGAAATACCGGGAAATTATACTTCCAAAATGTTACTTGTCAACAAGGTCATGGCAAGGTCGAATGAAGGTCAAATTTTCGAAAATTGTTAAATAACGAGGGCTAGCTCGGGATAGAGATTGGAACCAGTACAATTTTTCGGTTTTTAAGGTTATTTCAAGGTCAAAATGATTTATCAAGCGTGAAACCCTACTTTTGACCTCTAATTTGAAATGTTTAACGTCAAGGTCATTGGTATCAGGATGTTGGTCAGGACCTTATTCGACCCTGACAACTTTAATCGGAAACATTTTACTGTTTCCAATCTTTATCCCGAGCTAGCCCTCGTTATTTAACAATTTTCGAAAACATGACCTTCATTCGACCTTGCCATAACGGACGTAAAATTTTCCGGTCTTCAAATCCGGGGTCAAAAATACTTGTTTCCATTTTAAAAAGTTGTTTTGACTTCAAATAACCCTCAAGGTTAACGTCGAGGTCAAATTTAAGGTTACGGTCATACGTCCCCCTCCTTGCCCAACAACTTTTGTATACAACTTTTTTATTTTTTCGCTTACCGGCCAAGTTATTTCCTATTAAAGGTTAAAATGGTCCACCCTGTATATAAACATGTACTAAACATCATATCTTTATCTTTTTTAGAAATTTTGACAGCTTGCTGACGCTGTCATTAGGTAAAAATTCAGTTTTGACTTCAGAATCGTAATCAGCAACCCAAAAAAACTTAATAATATGCATTTAATATCAACTTTTTACTTTTTAGTGAAATTTGACAGCTTGTTGACAGCTGTTATTAAGTCGAAATTTATTCAAAAAACCAATGTAAAGGTCATAAAAAATAAGTAAAGAAATGTTTTTCAAAAAAATTTCTCTATAAGTTTATGGGGGTTATATGGGGGTGGAGAGAAAAATTGATGCGGTAGAAATTTTTTTTTTGCCAAATTTGGTTTCAGTGCATCAAAATACATAGGAAATGATGGGTCTGACTGCAAATACAGAGCTTTTTTATTTTGTAGACCTGTGTTATCTGTCATGAGATATATTAGCTGTAGAAATAAACTGGAAAGGAGTGGTATAGAATCGAAATCGTTAGAGGAGAGTAGTGAAAATTGTAGAAGAGCAATGGCAAAAGTTCTGCTAATGGACCTCAAAAGCCTGAAGTACTATTATCTCATAAAAAAACGTCCATACTTCACAGCTTTTATTTTAGTTGTTTTATTTGATATTTTTTTAATATTTTTAATTTTAAGATTTTTCAGTGTCGTTAGGGGAAAGTTCCTTATCAATACATGTACCGTTTATGTAGTACATACCAAGCTTATAGTTACCTAAGTCACGAGTAAAGCATGTTATTTTTAACTAATAGACAGATGCGTGCTTTTTTTATCAGTTAATTTACAGTTATAAAATATGTTTAGCAGATTCACAGGATTATTTTTTTAATTAAATTTATCAAAAATATTAGTTGATTAAAGTTCTTCAGAAGTTCAAATTAGGAACCCACTGGTCCAAAACTTGAAACTAGTTTCCTATGTAGAATCACGTGTCAGGGATTAGATTTTTTTTCTCACTCATATAATCTACACTTATTTTCACGCATTACTAGTCAGACACACTTTTGAGCATGTGAGCTGTATTAAATAATTCCATTATTTATTACCTTTTAATACAAGCTAAACAATTTTACTAAAAAGCATATGATGAGCTCGACGCGTCCGTTATAAAAAATATATAAAATATAATAGTAGACTATGTCTGTTTTATATCTTTTATCTAAGAAAAAAAAATCAAAATTTATTATCTCCAACATTTATCAGTTCAAGGAAATACTACTGAAGCAACATTGTATTTCTCTACATTGTATACTAATATGTTAAGTAACAATATCGTAAAAATCCGAAACTTTATGTCTATCAAGAAAATAAAATTTGTTTGTTTGCCACTTGGCGTTTCAATTTTGTAAAGCAGTTTTTTTTTTTTTTTTCGTGAACGTAAGTCGGCTTTTTAGGCGAGCAATTTACATAAATAAAAGCAAAAACACTTGATTCGATGCATATCATAAAGTAGACGTAAAAAAGGACTTTCTCTTATTTGGAGTATGGGCCGTTTTAGTGTTTTATACATTTAGGGAAAGGGGGATTTTTTCGCGCAGATCCGTATCTGGATGGAAGGTTTCGCAATGTACAAGAATTTCCAGTTTTCCATTCGGAATAGAAATATATGCGTTAGCCTACATTCGGATAGGCGCTGCGGGAACGTGGCGACGTCGGCGCCGCCGGGCCAGCAACGCCACCTCGACGCTCGGCGCCGCCTCTCCCCGCGCCAGAGGCGGCGCGGTTGTAACTTTAAACGGGGTGCGTACGTCTTTGAGTTAGGGTGGTTTTTACTCATGACAATTTTTTTACCAAAAAATATGTCACCTTAACTAAAACTGTTCCAATAGATGTGAAGTCACACAATTGCTTTTATTTGGTCAATATTAATCCGTCCCTCCAAAGGGTTAAACTTTAACAATTTTCGACAAAATTAAATATCGTGTTACTCAACCATATGTGGTCGAAACACTAACATCATTAACATATACTTTCCAATTTTAAACTAAACAAAAGGTATTTATTTATGTGTACTTCAGCTAATACAGAAATACGATATTTCTACATATACAGGGTGTCACAGAATGATTTATAAAAGTCCTAACTTATATCTAATTGCAACAAAGGCGACGTTTTTGTTCGAAGAGTGATAGTTTGCATTAAAAATGCCACCCTCAGTAAAGTCGCTTCCGTAGCGCCACCCAATTTTTTTTCCAAATGTCACCTCGTGTCATGAGTGTAAAATGTTCTGAATCGTCGAGATTTTAAGTTTAAACGAAAAAAGAATCCTGTGTGTCTGTCTCTCGGTCTGTTAACTTTTTTTGTGTGCACTAATCTCGAGAACGTTTTGAGACATCAACTTGAAATTAGAAATACTTCTGTATCATGACGAGTTGATTCGATCAGCAGCGGCGTTTTCAACAAACACAGCAACGGCTACGGCATTTTCAACAAAACTAGCAATGCTCGACTATAAAGAATAGTGACATATTTTTGTCTTCTTTGTAGTTGATACTGTCGAAAAAGTCGCTGAAATTGCTTGCCTACTGTTTATCAAGAACGAAACGTTACGTAGAAACGAAATTAGTTATTAAGTTTTTAGTTCATTGTAGCGAATTTCGTCAATCAGATGAATTTGATTTTTTGCCGTTAATTTTTGTAATAAACTTTTATTCAAAAATAGCATTTTTTGATAGTGAACGAAAAAATTTCAAAAGAAATATCACAGGTTCCTGCTCCAATTTAAAAATTTGGGAGTTGCAACTGTCACTCGAGAAAGGTTGAATTTAGGAATGAAATTTGTACGTGGCAGGATGCCATTTCAGGATCAAAAATTGATGTGTTTCAGGATTTTTTTTATAAACATGCGCAATAATTGAGATACTGAATGTATTCCAATAAACTGCATCACACTGAATGTATTCCAATCACACTGCATAATTATGAGTCTAATTCCAAAATAATATATTCTGAAAGTATTTGGATTTACAGAGTAGTTAGTGATCAATAAAATATTAAGCCAAATAAGTGTTAAAAAATATTACTCACAGTTTAGATTGGTTAATAATCATGATGATTTATGTCATTGCAAACAAATAGGATTTTCAAGTTTCTCAATATGTATGTTGATTTTCAAGGTGTTTTCTCTGAAAAATAGTCTAACACAAAGAATGTGAGAATAATAATATTCTTTTGAGTATCTGGGAAACACAGAAACTGGCGTCTATGAAGATAGGGAAACTACTGTACTCCACTTTAAAAATAAAACTTTTCATTGAAAAACCTTGTGAAACCGGTACGCGAAACATTTCCACCGATATAAAGGGAACCTTCGCTGGTATGTAGGTTAGGAAGCTTAATTGCGAATGTGTGGGTCTACTGATGCTTTATTTGATTAATCGGGAGAAAGGAGTAAGGTTGCCAAGTTTCTTTCGTGCATAGAAGTGTTAACTAGGCGAACAACTAGCTCGATAAATAGCTTTATGAACCTCTTCTATTTTAAGCTTTGCTATAGAAGTATTTTGTAACCATTCAATATAATGAGTATATACTTATAAGATGTTCAAGATATTACTTCTCATTGCTGTTGAGAGAGATAATGAATCTGCCTTATATGTTTGCAGATATCATAGATGTAGAATATTTGTTAAACGTTTTAGCGAATTTTGTATTGTGCATTAGTAAGTAGTACAAGTATTAGCTACAGGTAAGGTCATTAAGTTTTATCTATCGGAGAATTAAAGACCAAATAATTAACCACTACATGTTGCATTGTTTTCTGACAAGCTGAGGTTCCTTGTACTGAGTATTATTGAGACACAAATTCAGGAAACTCAATGTGTCTCCAACAAGAAAAAAATAATATCAAATGGATACCTGACGGATTTTAATGGTTACTTCCAACTTAATGGTACGGTAATTACCAACTAATTTAAACCAACTTAAAATGCCACTAGACCATACTGATTGGATATTTTTGATACCGGTACAACTCTAAATTGAAAAATACTACTTAGGAATGTACCATATCTATGTATATACTGATATAAAACAAATGCTACATGTTGGAGAAAAAATAACCTTTGCTTTTCTTTTACTTACATTACATTTATATCTGACATTATGTTTGAGCTAAAGATGTCGATGGATAGTTGGAATAAATAAATAAATCTTACCTGAGCTAGCTAACAGTTTTTGACACGCGAACTTTAGTAATGTATTGGGCAACTTCATCGTTTTCAATATTTATTTCATTTTTATTATAGATATAACAGGAGTATAGAATACAAAAATTGATTACATACTTGATACCGTTGATAGAAAATTCTAAGGTTATCAACTTCTTTGAGAATTACACTTGAGGTTTAAGGCGATTTATATTGGTCTTAAAATTCAAAAATGTCATTTTGCTAGATATTTTAAACCAAAAGTGACTATATTCAGTCTGAAGGAAGAAGTCACTCTGCTAATATTAACCCATATCGAAATATTTTTTTTGAAAATGGTATTGTCTAATTATTATTAAACACCAACATCGACTATTTAGGTAAATATTGATATTGTCTACATTATAATAAGATTGGAGTTTTTTTAGGTTATGTGAATGTTTTTTTCTGAATCCTGTTTATACATATCAAGTTTGACCCAGATTGGTCCAGTTAAACCGCGCGTAAACCGAATAGGTATTTTTTTCTCTAGGTTGGTATAACCTTTGTTGACATTCGCATGAAGTTTGAGCGGGATATGTCAATTAGTGTGTGTTTGGCAGCCATTTATTTACGACGCGAGTTTGTCTGGCGATTTTTACTATGGAAAAAAATTGAACGACGAGTTTGCTTGAAATTTTGCTTTTCCAATGGAATTACGGCTACGGAATTATTAAAAATGTTGCATTGTTTTGGGGAGTCTACTCTATCCAGAACGAAATATTTTAGTGGAATGAAGCATTCAGTGAGGGTCGTGACGTCGTAGAAAACTTGCCTCATGCGAGTCGTCGATCCACGTCTGTTAACGACGATAACATCGAAAAAGTGGAAGAAATTGCGAATTTCGAAAATCATCGTGTTGGCAGTAGAGATATAGCAGAGGCTCTCAACATTTCTTATGGATTGACTCAACACATTTTGGTTGACGTTTCGGGGTGCGTTGCCGTCAGACTCGTACCAAAAGACCTGAATTTTTTGCAAAAAAAAAAACGTCGAGTAGAGGTCGCAAAAGAGATGCTTGCCAACGGAGCTGATGACCCTACATTAATCAACTGTATCATTATTGGTGACGAGACGTAGGTTTATGAATATGACGTCGAAACTGCCCAACAATCTAGCGAATGGCGCGCCATAAATGAGCCGAAACAGAAAAAACCACGTCAAAGTTGGTCGAAAATCAAGGTGATTTTCATCGTTTTCTTCGATTACCGGGCTGTGGTTCACCATGAATTCGTTCCAGAGTGTCAAACTGTCAATAAGGAATAACTACTTCGACGTTTTGAGGCGTCTACGTAAAGCAATTCGTCGTAAACGACTGGATTTTGCGGGCAGACAATTCATGGATTTTCTACCACGATAATGCGCCGTCACATTACAGCCTGATTGTGACTGAATTTCATCGTTCAGCCATCGTATTCGTCAGATTTGGCTCCCTGTGATTTTTTCCTGTTCCCGAAACTCAAATTTCCGCTCCGGGGAACGCGCCATGTGTCGATTGAGGCCATAAAAAGTAATTCGTTGAAGGAACTAAAGGCCATCCTGGCCGAGGCCTATAAAAAATGTATGGAAAGTTGGATTAACCATTGCCATGCTTGTATTTGCTCAAAAGGAGCCTACTTTGCAGGCGATAATAAAGATTTGTACTAAAATATATAAAAATGTTTTTTTTTTAACCAGAGTAAAATTTGATCGGAGTAATAGAGGGAAAAGTAAATAATTGCAAAGTAACAATAAGAACTGAAATTACATTGATTAACATAAAGGTTTGTCGTAAGTGCAGTACACGTAGGTGTATACATATAAAAAAATGTAACACTTGCGTGCACTTACTGTCGCATAACTGGAGAATATACATTTCCGTATCATAACAAACACATAAACGTTTTACTGCACAATAATTTAGAGGATAAATTTATTTTCGCGCGCCAGGGCGACAAAAAAGTGTGTCGAAACGCGCATAATTTAAAAATAAAACACGTGAGTGATTCGCGTATTTGCGGACGCGCACACCGAAGGGTAGCAAACAAATACCATTCAACAAATATAGGGGGTAAATAATCCGAAAATGTAACAATCATCCGAAACACTAACCTTGGCGGCAATATCGTAACTCATTCGGCGGCACTCTCTCTGCCTCCGCCGCCGTTTATTCCACTTTATTGAAGGCGGGCCGAAACGTTGAATGCCTATCTTTCGGAATCAAGTAATCACGGAATTGGTCGGGGGAGGGAGAATTTTTCGTCTTACGCATAATCGTGTCATATTCGGGAGTAATACACTTGAAAAAACAAGGGCTTTATCCCGGCAGAGCTTTAATATCATCAGTGGCGACTCCTTTACGGGTTTGCGAGACACCAAAAATAAAAAAAAAAAACTAAACAAAAGGTACAAATTTATTAACACGTTTTCCGCTAAACACCAAAACTCAACTTTTACACTCAACTTCAATATCTCTTGAATTAATAGAATTAAGTATGTTTAAGTACATATAATTTTATTAGTTTAAAAAGTTCACAATTTTACTTGACGCTAAAACACATTTTTGCACTCCACGCACATTTCACCAACCATGGGATTACCCCATCGTTAGGGGATTATTAAAACTGAAATTGTTTTTTACGCCAATTTTCCACATTCCATTTTCCTCAAATACACTTTCAAGATGCTTGGAACAAAATGGTAGTCATAGTATTACCATTCCGCATCCATCAGACCCTGTTATCGTATTCTATTCGTCAAACTCTTTCATTTGATACCCGTGTCATTCGGGTTGTGAAGAAAAAGGTAATTCGCCATCTTTGAGCGTCCACCACATTGATATTAGAATGACGTCACATTGCTAATCGTGACCCATCCCCAGACCTTTCGTTCGATACTCATGTCAAGGGGGTTGTGAAAGAGGTAATCCGCAATCTTGGAGCGACCGCCATACTGGATTAAGAACGATATTAGATGTACTATATTGTATCGGCACTGGACTTATATAAACTTCAAAGCTCTTGCTTTGTCAGAGCTACCCGAAATATTTATTGCAAGATTTGAACCAAACATACTATACAGTGAAGTTGAATACAATATTTAATCACCTGCTAGTGATGTCAACATGGTTGGAGAAACGCACTCATTGAGTATGAAAGTAGTGTTCTGCTGATAGCAGAAAACCTGTTGAAGTCTCTGTTTGAATGAACTAATTAGTACATTGCATATACTTATATTACTATCTATCTAAATATAAGTATACAGAATCATAAAAAAAAGAAAACGCTAAAATCATACCCCTTTAATCCTGTTTTCGACACTAGTAGAATAAAGGAGTAAAAACCCTATACCGTGTGTGTAAAACCGACATCAGCCAGTTATAAAAAAGGACAGACAGAAGTGAGATGACAGATAAGAAGCAACCGCGCACGCATTGAAAGTAGTGAGGGAATAAGACCGGCCCTCTCACCACCCGTGCTTGTCGTTAGAACGAGAGGTGTAGCATTTGTCCTTTTTCACAACCGGCCGATGTCGGTTTTACACAAACTGTATAATTTTACAATCAGGAAACTCAAATTCAACGAAATTCCAAACATATCAGATATTTGAAAAAAATGTAAGAAAAGCAACTGAAATTATTCTTATTTGTACAGTGTGTTTCATAATTATGAATAAACTTTTAAAACGTGTGTTGTACAGGTAATTTTAAAGGGCGTCTTTCATATAAACTTTTTTTGATTATACCCCTCCCTGCAGTTATTCGCACATACTAGGCGAGCCAAAAATCTATTTTTAATTTTTATCTCAAAAACGGAGTAACGCAAAAATTTGTGATTCGGTGTGTGTATTTTACTAAGAGAAGGACATCTTTGGGTACAATTTTTATTTTCCCTCTGCACCAGCATGGGGTTGAAACAAGCAACTCTTATCAGTTTTTGAGTCATAACTTTTTTTGTGGGTTGAGTTTTAACACTGCAAAAATATGCCAGATATACCTCAGTTCTTTAAAAAAAATGTCCTCTTTCTATTTTTACGAAAATGGAACGGTTATCAAGAAAAAGAATATTTTATTGTCCCACTGTTTGTCGAAATCATCTCCAGTTGACTGAAGGTTCATGACTATTGATAAAATTTGACAACAGATTTCTTAAAAGCAGATAAACATTTACACTGAATTAAAGTTATAAAATAATTTGCACAGCATGTTGTAAACCCTTTAACGCCCAAGTACACTGTCAAGAGACATGAACTTAGAGGCTCATATTACTGGCAGAAAAAAAATAAAGAAAAAACAACTAAAACCATGTATTCCTATGTTTTAGAGGTCGCTCTTTCGAATGGAATCGTTAAAATTTGCAAAAAAAATTGATGTAACCTTCAATTTTCAACAAAAACTATTAAAAAACGCGATTTTTTCAAAATATTTTTTTTTTTAAATCGTAATTTCAGCTGTGTTATCGTCCTTTATACCAATCAAAAACAAATGTAAACGTGCACTCGAAACGTGTACTTGAAGGAAACACAATGAGAATAATTTAATTTTCTCATTTTTGAGCTTAGAAAAACTAGATATGGCAAAATTCAAAGAGTGATAGTTCTCGTTTTTACCCGTTGCGGGATCATTGACGCATTGAAAAATTATTAGTACTTTCGGGGTTTTTGGGGTCGCTGATCACGATCCTGATGTCAGAATTTCAAAATTCAAGATGGCGGATCCAATATGGCCACCATCCCGAATCAAATTTCAAAATTGTTGAATAATTTGCCTCAAACTTTGAAAACTAGGGGTGTTCGGGGTCGCTAATCACGATTTCGATGTCAGAATTTCAAAATTCAGGATTTCAAAATTTGCTTCAAAATGGTCGCCATGTCATATCTACCATCCTGAATTTTGAAATTCTGACATCGGGATCGTGATTAGCGACCCCGAAAACACCTGATTTACAAAGTTTGAGGCAAAATAATCGAAACATTTGAAATTTGATTCGGGATGGTGGCCATATTGGATCCGCGATCTTGAATTTTGAAATTATGACATCAGGATCGTGATCAGCGACCCCAAAAACCCCGAAGGTACTAAACATTTTTCAAAATTCTTCTTTTGCGTCAATGATCCCGCAACTGGTAAAAACGAGAAATATCACTTTGAATTTTACCATATATAGTTATTCTAAGCTCAAAAATGAGAAAATTAATTATTCTCATTGCGTTTCTTCAAGTACACGTTCTCGTGTGCACGTTTCTATTTGTTTTTTGAGTGGTATAAAGGACGATAACATAGCTGAAATCGCGATTTAAAAAAAAAAACTTGAAAAAATCGCGGTTTTTAATAATTTTTGTTAAAAATTGAAAGGTTACTTTAATTTTTTTGCAAATTTTAACGATTCCATTTGAAAGAGTGACCTCGAAAACATTGGAATACATGGTTTTAGTTGTTTTTTCTTAATTTTTTCTATCAGTATTATGAGCCTCTAACTTCATGTCTCTTGACAGTGCACCTGGGCGTCAAAGAGTTAACTTGTAAAAAAGCGAGAATAGGAGATTAATAATAACTAAACAATAAACACTATTAGCTTTCAGTTTTCAACTTTTTTTAAGAAACCAGTAGAGACAGTCTATTGTTTTTATGAAACAGTATAAATACTGAATTTACAGTGCGGAAAAGAAGCCTGAGACACCTGAAAAATCATGCAAAATATTGTTTCCTGCAAGGATGCTCGAAGGGGTCAAGTCAAAATGTATTATAAATATGCCGCCATTTAAAACACTATATAGAGTGGTGTATATACGTTTGCAGAATCAAAAGAACCACTTTTTTTATGACAATCCCCATTTTTTGTTAAATAAAATGGATTAAAACTAGTATTTGCCTATTGTAAAATACAAATTTTAGCATTTTGTTTTATTTATTTATTTATTTGTTTACTGACATACAAAGTACTGCTGAGTCACAAATAATATACAATTTCAAAAGCGTTTCAAAAGACTAGAAATTAAATATAACATTTGAGCTTTTTCAAGTATTTAAGAAAAAAAATATTTTGCGACATTTTTCACGTGTACCAGTTTTATTTTTCACACTGTATTGCTAAATGTGACTGTTTGTGAATAATAATGACCTCTTTATAAAATTTAAATATAAAAAATGACGATACATATGTAATTATATATGTACGTTCATTGACAATGTCTATGAAATCAGTATTTAATGTCAATATAAAACTAGCTCAAAAACTCCGCAATTTTGTCACGACCCGCCAATGAATAATATTCTGTTTTCCCGCTCCCATCGTGTCGTCAGATTACTCCACGGTATCCTACGTATCTAACTTTCACATCTAAAGAAAGTGTATGTATTACTTCCAGTCTTTATGGTAGGAAATAAAACCGATTGCTATCTTAATAACAGACCAATCTTGTTAACCGCTCAACAGTGCATTGTCATTTAAGTTTTTTCTTTACTTTCACAGAGCTGTGTTACTTTCTCACCCTCAAGAAGCTTTTGAAGGAGGACATTGAGATGTCACTAATTTTCCTCGAAACCGTAGCAATCTCCATTTTCTCTTATTAGATACCTATGCAGAGTGCTTTCTGTTTTTATTTAGTTAATTTGTTTACGAGTACCGTGTATTTTTATCACTTTTTGGAATTGGATGATGTACCGATGGGAATGAAGTAATGTATCTAAACAAGGTGTTTCACGATGAGTCAATGGCGGCTGGTGGAATTATAAATTGTTGTATTTTCATTTTGAATTTTAAGAAGAAGAATTAACTGCTCAATTGCGTTTTTGTAACATATCCAGATACATTTCACCGGTTAAGGTAGTATTAAAAAAATACAGGGCCAACTATATGGTTTCCCAGAATACCTGCCGATTTACTTTTGATGGAAACTGTGCATGTTTTTCACGAAACGTGAAGATTTGTGCCACTCCAATTTTGAGTATTAACATTTCCATTGAAGTAGAAAGTACTTTCGTCTGAATTCTGATCGTCATCTGAAAGTTGATGGACCATTTTCTATTTGTATGGGTGATTTTTTTTATTTGTCAATACCCTGCGTACCGTACTTTGACTTCACAGGGACATGCAACTTGGGCTGTGGATGAAGTAGAATTTACTACCACTTCGGCAACCGTATAATTTATTTTGTCATCAGAAATTTTTGGTCGACCAGATTGTTTGAGCTCATTAACACTATCTGTTGTTTCAAACTTATGAAAAAGCTCCCTCAAATAAGTTCTCGATATGAGGCGATCGGGGTACCTACCTCTCATTAAAAATACGTTCCGCTACATGCAAATTGTCTCCACTTCCTCCAGGTATTAAGATAGCTGTTACTTTGTCAGCTGGAGCACGTACCATTTTGCTTGTTTAGACACTTAAACGTTTCGTTAAACAGTAACTAAACTTAAAATTCAAGGTATAAACACCTGTAAAAAAGTAGCAACGTAACCGAATTTTGTTTAGTTGGAGTTTAACGAACTTAAACTTTTTGACAATTATCCATAGGCGGCCTTTTTAATTTGAAATTTTAGTGTTTACTTATTTAATCCACCAAAACTACCATAAACCCCAAACACAACTAGTATGTTTTATATTTCAAACGAGGCGAGGTGTCACTCGCCATATAGTCTCATTTAAAGTTATTGGTTATAGTGGCCCAGTGACGTCATCTATAACGATTATGTCACCTGTTACACTAATAGAGAGCTTACATGCGTTCATTTTCAAGTTGAAAAAGGAGATAAATTATCATCGGATGTACGACAATGGATAATACAGGTATGAGCATACCTTACGTATTACTGGAATCTTATGGCTATACAAAAAAAATAATAATGCACTGTTCATATTTCGAATCAATTAATTAGCTCCGTAAAAACGAGCACCTTTGTTTATACAAATCAAAAACGTGCGAATGACTGAACAAACAAAATATCACCGATTGCCAATAATTCTGTTTATCCTGTCCACACCTCCATTCAACGGTATTCGGGGCCATAAAACTCGTACGAGCTATAACATACCCGAATGTCCGAGCTAAAGCAATAAACAGAAATTTTAATCACAACATACCCCATTAGCACATTACTAAATATACCTATGCGATATTACATCATCCCGTTTGCAATATAAACATTCCTTTATGATTTGACAAATAAATTTTCTACATTGCTTTGAAAATGATCATATTGCGCGCTTTCAATTTGATGATAATTAAACAAGCGATGCAAACAGATATAAAACGCTAAAACAAAATAATTGCACCGAATACCGTGTTTATGCGTTTTGGACAAGATGTATTTATATCGGCAACCAGATTAATCGTTAATAATTAATAATCGGACGTGGTTTATTAAATGGAACTTGACTCCCGACGAATATACATACATCAGCTCTAACTAAAAACTAATAACAGAACTGGAAGTACCGATATTTTGTGGCTGATTTGAAGGATGTTGTCATAATGTCAGGAAACAATAATCAACAGAGCAGTCATAAAGAACAGAGAAGTCATTAGTTTACTGGAAGATAACATCGGCACACAACAAAAAATATATGTCATTTACAGTAGGCATGATGTGTACACCATTATAAGATATCATTGACACGTGACTACTGGCTTCTGGTTTCTCGTCATCAGTAAATTGAGACAACCCCCATCACATACTACACGAGTTGCTATGTGTCGGATCAACGTATGCTAACTTTACTAATAATTCCATAACTCTGAGGATCAAATCACATAGGTTTCGACGTGCAGTAGGAAATTGCCCTTCAACATTGGAAATGTTTACCGCCTATCAAGTCGGAAAAGTGCTTCCACGTAGCACAGTATCAAATAGTCACGTTACTTACATTATATTTCATTATCTATATTATGAAATTGAGGTTCAAGATAGGTTCGTTCCTATATAATCCTCTTTAATCTGTCATTGAGAATATATATAGGTATCTAGTAGATTATACATTGAACAATTATTGAGGAACTGGAACCACTTTTCCATTTACAGTTGAAGAGTTTGGGGTGCCTGATTCCAATCTCCAGGACTATGGAGTTATAATGTCTGCTGTAAATTTAAATGATTTCATATTCATAGATCTACGTGGTTATACACATGTAGATTCAGCGGAATTTTGAGTTCCATATACGCCGCTATATTATGGGGTTATTGGGACTGACACTCAGACGCTCACTGCACTCATAAATCAGACATTGTCTGCTCACGAACCCCGAGATATGTGGTTTCTAGTTTCATACATACAAACCTATGAGCGATTGAGTTATTGGGTTTAAGGGTATGAGGTTATAGGGTTATAGGCTTATGAAGTTCACTCTGGGTTTCGGTTGACATGGTATCTTATGACAAAAAAGTTAATTTATCTCTTTATTTTATATCATGGTTCTCGATTCCACCTTATACATATGTATATGGTAGCATAATTGACGATTTTAGATCGTTTCTTAGACCATACTATAACGTGATGAGAGTCTTACACCAACACTGACTCTAAACTACTGTTAAAGGACATTCTCGCTGGACGTAATGAGTACGTGACTCCAAATACCTTTGCCACTCTGTAGGGCATGATTTGCGATGACTGGTGGCTGCTGAATCATTTCGTTTAATTTTGGTTGAAATATACACATCATTTTGAGATATACGTGGAGTCTACATTTCAAAACAAACTATGTATGTGAAAGTAGTAATATAAAAAAATAGTATCTTATAGGATGTATTGAATATATAAATACAGTACAAAATAAAAACAGATGCACATCAGCGATGACGCTATTAACTGTGTGTAGTGATACCACCACCCAATTATATTGAAAAAAACTATAATTGAATGTTTTATTGAATTTTAAATTTCGCGCTTGATATTCGTTGTTACGCAGTTGGTAGCAGATCCGAAGTTTCCGTGTTGTATTACTTGGCATTTGTTGACAGTTTGAAATTATCTGAACCTTACACTGGGTTTTTTGAGCTTCAAACTTTTATCTTGCATTGTAAAACTGTTATTTTCAGAACAATAATCGAACGAGGCAATAATGGTCTATTGTTACTCTTCACAGCTGTTAGAAAGGTAATTTAAATATAAAATTAAAACATTTATTAAAACTAAGGTCCAATATATTGTTTTAGCATGTAGCAGCAGCACTAACCGTGAATGTTTCTATGGTTAATTCTATTTCACAAAAAAAAAAAAAACAAAAAATAATGAACTTTTAAAATCAAATAGAAAGCATATTCCTACCAAGATGGTTACAAATACTGTCGTACTGAACAATAGTGGTATTTGTAACATTTATAATAATTGATATTTTTGTAAAAAAAAAACTCCACTGCGCTATTTGTACCGAATGGTGTTTGTGAGAAAATCTTTAATTTTTTTTTATATAATTCTTAAAAATTTCAAAACTTCCGTATGCCTTTTTCCACTAATATTTCGTCCCATTAAAAATCAACTTTTACTACCAATTTTTATTTCGCTTCTTTGTACTTGCATATTTATGCACCAACCAATGTTTTTAAAATATAAACATTTTTAAAATTATTTGTCTTTTTTTATGTTGACAAAATAATTTATCCAACATTAAAAAATCACAAAGAATCCATTCATATGCTAGTCAAAATTATTTCTAATTACTGAATAATTTTATAACAATCTGGCATCAGTGTGCTCTAAAACTTAAACACGTGCATCGGTTTTTATTTTGTATGAATATAAATAGTCTATAAAACGTTAAATGTAAAACTTACTGCCTTATATTTATGGGGTATGGAAACGTACACCTTTCGAAAAAGGTGTACTTACCCAAATATTTCAGAAAGGTTTAACTGATTTAAAAAATAGTTTGAGTTCTACTCCATTACATACTAACACGAAAAAAATAATGACTGAGTAATACCATTTCAAAAACATATTGAATACTCCTACTAATATACATAATTATATGTAGAATGATGAATCACTGTGGAACATACACATGTCACAAAAAAATCAGTACCTACTCACTGCCGTTTCCTATCCGGTCTTCCTATGCGGCTTTACTTATCTTTCTTTGTCCGGTTCCTATCTATTTAGTTCAATAACCTTATTCGTTAACAATTTTAAGGCGTTTCCTTTGTGATAACAGCATTCGTTGTCTCTAATAAAATAATACCTTTGTGTACATTAAAATATTTTACCCTTATCAAGTAACTACAAAAAAATTATATAAGGTTGGCTTCTGGCGACGCGACACAGAGGCAACTCGTATAGCATGTGATGGAGGTTACCTAAATTTAATTTCGTGGCAGTAGTCATGTGACAACTGGTGTTGTCACATGGTGGTGGTGTGTATTAGTTGCAACAGTGTGATATAATTTCATAGTAAAATATGGCAAACGTGTGAAAGGCTATTAGTTACTTTTGTGCAGTACATTTATGATGCGTACGCCCCTGTGGCGCGACTCGTTCCTTCCAACTTTAATAATTAAAATAAAACTTACAATTTACAATGCAATATTTTAATATTCATGGAAAACCTGATTTTAATGAAATTTATTCAGTCTTCAGAATGGGTAGGTATATGATTTTCCTTTTTTTAAATATTATTCAATTACTTCAGACAATTAAAAAAGCAGAGAGCATGTATTGTAATTATATTAGACTTGTAATTAGACTTTTCAATACTTTAGTTCACCACAGGTAGATATTAAAATTCAGTGTCTTATTGAGTCTTAATGCCATTAATTTATTGGAGTATTATAGCAAAAATCATTATTTACAATTTTCTTACCTAATTTTGAATATAAAGTACACAAAACTGCATACCGATGACGTTTCCTTCGACTATGTATAAGGAAGCGCCTCGAAAATTGAATTTCACTCTAGAAAGGTGACAAAGGGCGGAGACCTGTCGTGTGTCTAGACCTTAACCGTGATTGGAGAAGTCGCAAACACGAAACCTTTTCTGCTCAATTTTGCAAATCAGTGCGATTTCCTATACCCACAGTCAAAGTCCTTATTTAGGAAATGCAAAAACAATTTAAGGATCCAGGAAATGAAATTATTTTCTTTCGTTTTATGCAATAACACAAGGTAGTGGAAATTGCTCGTGAAAATTAATATGGAAAGGAATAAAATAATCCTCATTATTACCTATTTGAGATTTAATTTATATAATATGCGTAAATATATCTATATAAATGTTTGAATAACGGTATGAAACTGCAGAACAATTTTTCACAAATCCAGCAGTATACAGTGGGGGGTAAAGTCTGGAACAAAATTCAAAATTTCATTATTTAATTTTTGGAAGAAACGTCGTCAAGTCGATTTTACTCTTTTCTTCTACCTACATCTTTTGCGTGCATTTTCAAAGATTTATTAAAACAAATAGGGTTGCCATAAAAAATATACTGATGATGATATAGCTCGAAAACAAAATTATATCTGGGAATCCCATTAACTGATATATGTGTCTTTTTTAAAAAACAAAATCAATCTGTCCGAGCATTTTTTTGTAAACGTTTTCCGAAAATGAGATAGGTATCGAATTTGTTCCAAACTTTCCGACCTCACTGGTTAACAATCACTCACATATATTTAATTTTTATTCATAATTTGCTTTTTTGGATTTAAATATGATGCTAAATATTTCTTTTAATAAAAACTTGTTATAAAATAAATTTACATAAAATCGGTATCACATTATGCCCCTGTGTTCCATAATTTGTAATTTTTTCTTTTTAATTATCTATTACATACTATTCAACGTTAACACACAAAAATAGATGGTTGATTCTCGTCTTAAATCGGATAGCACACAAAGATAGGAACACTTGCTTCCGTCTGTAATGCCTGTAAAAAAAATCCACTGAAATTTTTCCCTACTTTTTCGGTGACCATTAAACCACGATAAAATGTTTAAAGTTTTAAAGAAAGCCACGACTTGAAAGTTTCCACTTAGCAAATGCCCACCGTTATCATTGAAAGGGGATGGTAAAAGAAAGATCTAACCAACGGTTTCGGAGACATAATTGGAATTGCTTCACTCCTAACTTTCAATTAGCAATTAAAAAGAAATAAGTTAGTTATAAGTGGGCAAGTTGGACTTCGAAAAAGGAAAACGGTTAGTTCAGACTGAATGTACATACATAGGGATATAGGGATTGTGAGTCACGAACTACATAATGTTAGTTAAAACGATACAAATAGATATGTTACTTAAGTACAGTGTTATACGAGGTGTGTAAATTAAGTAATGAGACTGATTTTTTATTTTTTGTTATTCGAATAGAATAACAATCCAGTATTGTCTCCTTCAAAAAATTTGAACATAATTACTTCCTTGGGAAGCCACATAGCGCTGGAGACGGTTCTTCCATTCGTCATTGCAGTGCTGGAACTCATATACTGGAATAGCCTTCAGCTGGTCGGTTACAGCCGCTTGAATGTTTTCTATGTTTTCTAGACACAAGGACTCAAGTCAGGAGAATAAGAAGGCTGAGGAGCCACAGGAATGTTTATACTGGCTAAAAACTCGTTTACTGAAATGGCTGTGTAACAAGGCGCATTGTCGTGATGCATCATGCAGCTGTTCTTGATGTTTGGTCAAATATAACTCCTACCCGATCATTATTGTCGTCAACCGACGATTTGAACGCACAGGATCTCGTATTCTATCGACACTTTTGTCGGTTCTTGAATAGGAAGGTCTTCCGCTACGTGGTTCATCTTCAATCGACTCTCTTCCTTCTGAGAATGCCTTAAACCACCGAAAAACTTGGGCTCTGGAAAAAACACTCAGTCTCCGTAGGCGTGTTGAAGTTTTGCAAAAGTATCCGTTGCGCTGTGTCCAAGTCTGCAGTTGCTCAAAACTAATGTCACTCATTTTTAAAACGCATTAGAAAAAGGTCTACGGTCGATCTAAAGACTGCCATGAATTAAATCAACTTGCGAAGTAATCTTAAGTAACCTAAAGAAACGAAAAAAGACGTTTTCCCTACAAAAAAAAAAACCAGGAAACACCGTTCTTCTCCCCTTTCTCGACATTTGCCACGAAATTTTTTTTTTTTTTTTCGCGCGTTTCGCCAACCAAGTTGGCATCTTCAGGAGAATGTTGCCAAATTGGTTGGCGAAACGGTTCGAGAAAAGTTATAGTTGGTGTTTGTGGAAACGTCCAGTTTTTTGTTTTTCAAGCCCGAGGGTTCCGGTACCACTCCAGGATTAAGTAACCTAGTTAAAACAAACAATGTAATACAATAATTACAAAACACAACTATGGTATTGTCTGTTTTAACTGGGTACCGATGGTTACTTAGCCATATATTTCGATCAGAATACAAATATGTTTCATTTATGATAATAATATATATAAGGTGTTGAATTTTGAAAAATGTAAGTTTAGATAATTTTACAAGGTTTCGTTTGAAAAGTTTTTTCTATCTCCAGAAGTAAAGGCATCGAAAATCGCACTAACTATGCGGAAACGACCCTGTACACAAAAATAATAATTTTTAGAAACTGTTTAATTAAAACCATCTAAAACAACACAATAGTTTAGATAGTCAGCGGTTGCATAGTAATTTAATATTTAATTCAAAGATACAAAAAAGCTGTCCCACCAGTTCAAAAGTCACATTAACTCACAAAGGTTCGTTCACAAATATCTAATAAATATCAGTAAAATGCGCTCCACTTATTAAACAAACCACACCTATTATCATATTTTCATAATCTCTTTTGAAAGTTCCGCCACATATGTTGTTGAACTACAATTATTATTATATACAGTGACTACATATAAATTTTGGTCAGTAATCTTTTCATTCTATAATATTACGTGCCAAGCAGACAGTAAAAGCGACCAGTTAAGTAAGAATTATATGATTTTCTGACATTTGAGAAGAAAATATATATTGTTAAATAGTCATCCGCGTGATTCGCGGTAGATAATTGAATTTATTACATTAGTTTATTATGCCACCAATGAATATCTCAACTATTGTGGAATATATGCTGTGAGTGTAGTTAGCATATTATTGACAATATCTTCGCCCGTTTGTAACGCGTGGTCTGTCTAATTTTTTACTAGTTTTTAATACTCATCCCAGAAAAGTGATATATTTTGTTACGTATGTACCTATGTACATATGTGCTTTTTTAAAACTTCTTAAGGGGTTTTTACGTGAATTCGTTCTGAACGAAATAATTATTGTATACATATTATCTACCTACATATGTATGTATGTACTTATGTATGTACATATGTAGTACTTACAGTGTAAAATTATTGACGACGAAAGTTTAAATAAAATGTTTAGGGAAAATATAAAGCAGAAGGTTAAAGTAACGTAGCACGCATAATATAAAAACTATTAGACTAACAGCCAACTCAGAACACACATGTTTTTTAATCACATTTCCTATCGTATAAATAAATATAAATGTATAACGCATGGATACGTTTTCAAGTAACACCTTTTATAACAGGCAACATATTATTTATGTACTGACCTCGATTCTCAGACGACTGTGGCGTTCAGCTGTGAGATACATATACATGTACATACATACATATGTACATATGTACGTGAGAAGAAAATATCAAGAAATATCGACACTTAACGCATTGCCGTTATTGAATTAGTAAATCGTACGATTTCTTTAACCACGTGATTTAATTTGGATGTAGTTTTAAAATGTAAACTTCAGAGTAACCGAAAAATCAAAATGCATTAATTTTGCTGTTGGGGTCTCCCGTGAGATAAATGTCAATGAAAACTACAACAATAATAATAAATCATAAAAAGCAGTACTATGATTGAAAATAACGATACATATGGTTTTTATTTATTTTTTGGCCTATACTAATATACTGCCAAGTTTTTATTATTCCTTTGCAATTAACATATTTTATTTTTTATTCTTATATTTTACTGGTCAATGTAAACATAAACCCCTGTAAATTTTTATTCATATTTTATGGTAAAGTACAATATATGTCCTCGAACTTTTTTGATTTATTGTCCATTTTAAATGACTTTGTAGTAAAAATGTATGACAAAAAAAGCCTTTAGGGATTTTTTAGCAAAAATAAACAAACAAATGTCATTTGCTTGTCAATGATTATTCCTAGATCTTTAAATATATTATTTCTAGTTAACATCCATCAATATTATATTCATAAATGATATTCTTTTAGTTTTCTAGAGAATGTTATTCTCAAAAGAATTAATACTTGCAAACATTTTTAAATCATCAGCAACACTCAGTACATTTAATGCAGCTAAATATGTTATTAATAAATAAAAAATAGTAATAGGGGCCCAAAGTTAGATCCTTATGGAACCCCGTTATAGCGACTATCATTCTTGAGGTAACTAAAAATTGCAGACTCCTACAAGAGTTTGATATATGATTTAAGCTAAAAAGTTTGTTATAACCTGAAATATGTAGGACACTAAGGACTATATTTCGGATGACGATGAGCCATTTTAAATCATCAAACCAAGACCTACTATACTCGAGCCAACGAACGGATATAGTAATCACGTAAACATCGCGAGCAGTAGTACTTCTGCTATACCACATGTCAACGCAATCGTCAGACAAGCTATAACTGCTCGATTTTTGAAATATAAAATTGGGATTTGGAGAGGATGATATACTTAAGGAAACGCTAGTTTCACTATTTGATATGTACGTTTCCATTACTTCCCGTTTCATCAACCTCTACATTTGTAATTTTAAATGGAAATTGCGTTATAAATGGTCGGTAGAATATGGGTTTTCAAGTTTTTTTGTGCCCTCGGGCAATGCACGAGTTTGTAAACCAAATAAGGGTATAACAGCTACGATGGTATCGTGACGGTTTTTAGTTCTCTGACGATCAGGTGCGAATATAGAAGTTTTTGATTCAATAAAGGCAAGCACACCTACTCTTTTACAAAAAAAAATTGTGAACCCACTATACATTTTACCAACTTTTTTGTAGCTATGGAACCGATACAAACATATTTGATAATAATGATAATAAATGTTTTTTTTATTCTAATTTGTAGTTATCTTGTGTACTCAATTGTGTACACAAGATAACTTGTGTTTCCTTAAAAATGAAAACCATTACTTTCGCCAAATTAAAATGCCTCGCACAGGAGGCGGTCCAGACGTAAGACTTCATATCGCGCGCTCGGTGGAAGATTAATTTCCTGACGTGCGGCGTACCTAGTGGCGGCGTCGCCGCCACCGCCGCCACGTCCACGGCCACCTTTCATCAATTCCTTTCTGCGAAAGTCGGGCGTCCTCATTTGTTTCTGGCTGATTTGTCTGGTTCTCATCGCACGGCCGCTGCCGGCGGCTGGAAAAACACTGCGGTGACACCTCCAAGTGACATCCAATTTCCACCGCGTCATCGCTCCTCATTCCGCCTTGACAAAAGGGCCCGGGGCGTCGGGGGCGGCGGCGACGATGGGGCGGTATCCATCACCGACGCCGCTGACGTGACGCAGACACACCTAACGCGCTGTAGCCAGCTCGGCGAATTTTTCACTAGTTCTTTTTGTAAGCACTATTATACACCGAGGAGAACAGAAACGCAAAAAAAAAAAGTTATCGTAGGAATATAAATAAATGTTTATACAGTGTGGAACAGCCAAATGGAATAAATTCAGTAGCTCCATTTTTTTTAAATCCCGAGACACGTCAATTTCTAATTCTAAAATGACATCTTGCGACGTAAAAATGTCAACCTTAAATTCAACTTCCTTCAGGTGACAGCTACAACCCCTAAATTTTCAAACTGGAAGTAGAGGTTTGTGATATTTCATTTGAAAGGTCTTTTCATTCTCTATTCAAAACCGCTATGGTTTTAAATTTTATTGCAGAAATTAACAAGAAAAAAAAGTTTTCCAGCGTAGGAAATTCGTTAGTACATAAAAAAAAACAAATCATTATTAATGCAGCAGATGTTCAAAATGCATGCCTCCAGCATCTTGGCAGCATACTAGACGTAAATAGAAACGTCTTCTAACATTATTTAACATCTACGGGGTAATCGACCTAATTGCAAGTGTTATTCTTCTTCTTAAGTCAGCTAAATCGGCGGGTTTAGTTTTGTAGACCATACTTTTTACATATCGCCATAGGAAGAAGTCTAACGGCGTGATCAGGTGATCCTGCAGGCCATTCTACAGAACCACATTTCCCTATCCAGCGATTTGGAAAGATTGTGTGGAGATATTGCCGGACATTGACTTCGTAATGTGCTGGTGCACCATCCTGCTGGAACCATATTGCTTTACCTGGAAGTTGTAGGTTTCCTTCAGCTGGGTACAAGTTTGCCATCGTCGGTACTATATTATTTTGGAGCAGCGCTAAACAAGTTTCCCCATTCAAATTTCCATCAATGAAGAAGGGATTAATGATATTTTCTCCAATTATTCCTGCCCAAACATAAACTTTCTCAGGGTTTTGCGTGTGTAGTTCCCTCATCCAGTGAGGATTTTCTCTCGACCAGTAATGACAGTTTTGGCAATTAACATGGCCCTGAAGTGTAAATGTAGATTCATCCGAAAATAAAATATTTTCTTTTGTAAAGTATTGTCGTCTATCTTTTGCATCATTTGTTCACAAAAGAGAATTGGTCTATCAAAATCGTCTTCTGCGAGCTCATTAGTTGGTACCAGTTTATATGGGTGCATCTGATTTTCTGTCAATACGCGGAGAATCGAGGAATGGATAATATTTAATGCTGAAGCTGTTTTACGACTCAACGTATGTGGATTTTCTTCAAGCATTATGCATTACATCCAATTTCTGATCATCACTGAGTTTATTGGGAGGATTTTTCTTTAGCTGCCGTACATGTGCACGTTCCCGAAACTGCTTCTCGATTTTACTTACGGTACCTTGAGATATTGGCGGCAACTCCGGATATTTTTTCTTGAAATAGGCGAACAACTTCGGCCTACGTTCGTGTTCTGGCTCCGTAACCAATCATCTGCAGAATCGTTATCTTATGCATTTCTGTTAGGTAAACCATCTCTCTGAATTGCAACACGAAAACCAAATCAAAAAGTTTAACACTGATAACTGTTAACTACTGTTACAATGACAATCACGTTTCTAGGTAATTTCATTAAAGCTGATAATGGCCAACTTCTTAAATTTCAGGTTTGTTTTATTGCCGCTTGCTCGTTTTCGTCGTTCTATTGTCAAGCAAAATGTACGTATTTAAGTTTGTATCTAATAGTAGGGAATGTCGGCAATTACAGACATTTATTTTTTGTTATTATTAACATTTCAGAAGCTAAAATTGACAAATAGTGTTACTTATAAAAGTTTTATTTTTATGTAATGAATTCCCTACGCTGGAGAAATGTATCATTTTTTCATGTTAATTTCTGCAATAAAATTTAAAACCATAACAGTTTTGAATAGAGAATGAAAAGACGTTTCAAATGAAGTATCACAAGCCCCTACTTCCAGTTTGAAAATTTAGCTGGATGGATAATGGAGCTACTGAATTTTTTCCATTTGGCTGTTGCACACTGTATATGTGGTGAACATGGTTCTTTGTCGTAGCAGGGGGACAACACGTTGTAATTTTTTCGTAATCTGTCAACGCTCTTAATGGTTTAGCAACGGGGACTCGATTTACCGATTCAGCTTCGTACAAACCAAGTTTCCATGGAATTGGAAGGGATTCTCTTACGTGTCTAGTGGGATTAGAATGCTCTCGTCGACACCTAAATTTAGATGTGAATTCGACAGTGTCAGGAAAGGTTCGGTGCTACATAGTTGTGGAATGTCGAGCACAATGAAACACTCGAAAAAAGCACACCTATATTCTCATCAAATAAAAAATCTGTCCAAACCAAATCAAACCTTCTTATGACATGCCGCTCGAGTGACGAACGCAACCGAATGCCAACGCCAAGCTTGGACACCGTTGGGTTTATTTCAACCAAATTCAATCCTTGTTTGGAATCGGTCTGTACTCTTTAGATGATCGGATCTTGTCCTATCTTGTCTCTATATTGGTATTTTAAAGAAGTAATATTCAAAGTAGGGATCACCTAATATTTAATTGAATGATGTTTAAAACATCGATGTTTTAATTTCGATGTTATATTTTCAACATCGATGTTACTTGTAAACATCGAAACATCGATAAGTAATACGTATCTCACAAGTATCATTTAATATTTCAGTACGAACATTTTTAAGTTGCTAAAAAAAAAAACGAAAAAATTTCTAATTGATTCGTTTTACTCTTTGTACATTGTGGCTTACGCGACATATCCGTCAAGGCAGAAAGTATTAAATTCCAGCCAAAGATCCTCATTTATTAAACGACAGTAAGCCGATATCTGTAGGCACATTTTCTAGTTTCTACTTCTCCAAAAGTATACACTTTTTTTCAGAGAACATAAAAATTAAAGTCACTTTATACTGGGTGTAACAATTATGGTACACCTTTTTCTCCTTTAGTTTTCAAGATAGTTAATTGAAATTTGGGATGTCATATATACATAATAAGCGGCACTTTCTGACATACAAGTGATTATTTTTCCACTTCCGGTTTCGCCGGAAAACACTAACTTTCGATTTTTAAATGGAACTCCCTTTATATTATTGTATTTTATTTGAATTCTGCATAATTTTCTGAATCCGACCATACCAAATAAGTGACATTTCAAACGTCAATATTTTTTTACAATTATAATTTTTAGTTTTCCATTTAAGTGGGCCATGACGGTTCCGATTTATTTTAAATGACCCATGTAATGCTACAAAAATCAAAATCCGTCAAAAATACTAAATTATGTGATTTATGAGCAAATAAAGTTCGTCAAATCATTTCTCTTAGCTGTAATTTTGTTTGTATTTATCGCACATATTAATACGACATAAGAATAAATTACTTATTAATAGTAATAATAAATGGTACTACGGTACCAATATGGGTCCATTTGAAAAAATTGAGTTCTGCTCCAAAAACAATTTTGATGAAATTAATTTGCTCATAAATCACATAATTTAGTATTTTTGACGGGATTTTGTTTTTTTGTAGCATTACATGGGTCATTTATTCTAAATCGGAACCGTCATGGCCCACTTAAATGGAAAACTAAAAATTATAATTGTATAAAATATTGACGTTTTAAATGTCACTTATTTGGTATCGTTGGATTCAGAAAATTATGCAGATTTCATAAATGCAATAATGTACAGGGTATTCTATTTAAAAATCAAAAGTTAGTGTCACTTCCGGCGAAACCGGAAGTGGAAAAAAAATCACTTGTATGTCAGATAGTGTCGCTTATTGTGTATATAGGATATGCCAAATTTCAATCAACTATCTTGAAAATCAAAGGAGAAAAGGGGGGTGTACCATGATCCTGTTACACCCGGTATATATTATTTTGAAACATCGATGTTTCACAACATCGATGTTTTCTAGCCGATGTTTTTACTACCATCGATAGTAGATGTTGAACATCGATGTTGAACATCGATGTTTTTAAAAATGTGTCCATCCATATGTCAAAGTACAGGGTGCTTCCAATTGAAAGTTTCACTAACGATATTTGGGGTTATTTTTGAGCTAGAATGAAATTTATGCAGAATTCTCCAAGGCATCTGAGTCTGGCCTCGGGATTATTACGCAGGGTATGGTTAAAAAGATATTCTCTAAAGAATAATCGAAATTATCGTAAAAGTGTTTGCTGTCACATCTGACTTACGGTTTATCGACACTGACTATTGCTTCGCTTCAATAATTTTACGAAAGCCAATCAATTATTTGGGAATATCTTTAACACCCTGTGTGTACAACAATTAAGGGCCAAACTCATATTCTGCATATATTATTTCTAGCTCAAAAACAACCCCGAATATCGAGAGTGAAACTGAATTGGGAGCACCATACCATGTACCTTATCATATTACTGTAATCCTAATTCCACATCACCAAACACAATGCAAGGTAATGGTAATAAAGAACAAGTATCCGTTATCCATTTAAAGCGTCGCACATACGGAGATTCCAACGCAAAACCAAGGCAAATGTGACAAAAATTCGGTAGGGTTGGAACTGGTGTGTAAGATGCGAAAAATGCAGCTTTCAATTTTCTTTCTAGCTCAACAATAACCTAAAATATCGACAGTGAAACGTTAAATTAATACCCCGTATAGTTTATCAATCTATTATGTTTAGTTTATTAAACAATTCAACTATAAAAAACATTCCAGTTTTGAGTCTCATCCCAACACAATTTTATAGGCTTGGCAAAATTTTACAAATGCGATTTCAGATTTTACGAAACGATAGGATAGATAGTGTAAAACTGCATAATAAAATAAAAGGAGAAGGAAAAACATAAGAGGATACAGGATGGTATATAAAATATAAATAGGGTAAGCTCAGAGAAGTGTACTTAGGGGTGATTTTTTATTGTTGCAATAAAGAACATCAGAAGTGATGCAAATTCATTGTTTATTAAACTCATTGTAGGCATTGAAGAGGTAAAATCAATACTTAACTTCAAAGTACGACTTTTGGTATCTTAATATCGATTAAATTTTATGATCATAAAATGTGGTTTTAACCGAAAATAATGAAATGAACGTCTTAGTGATGAAGTCATTTTAGTCATAAAACTCACACCTATTATTTTTTATAATACCAATTTTGCTTAATTGCATTATTTTCATTTATTTCAGAATATTTTACCTGAACATACCTAAGTTTGAGGATCATGAATTTAAGAGCGATAATATTAAAGAAGTGGTGTGCAGCTGACCCCATGAAAACATCCGGTAACTTCCCTTAATATCCTTTTCATTGGTTATATAAATTTGGATGAAGTTATTATCAACGTTGCTAATCTATCCGAGTAAGAGACTTAAATTCAAGTCAACGTCCTAGCAGAAGAGACCAAATAAGAGCGAATGAGTCGCGTTTGTTTATGCGTGGGCAAATTTGGAGATAGTACCGGGTGGTGGGTAGTAAATTACTTTTACCCATTTTAGCCATGCATATTTGAAAATTTTAAAAACATCAGCGTCTATAAAAGATTATATTAATGAGCTTTTCAACCCAATTTTTAGTCATTGTAAAAAGTTTATACAATGCAGATCGATTTTTTTAATTAAAATGATTTAATTTTTAATAGGTGTTCATTTTTAGTTTAGGTAAACCTACACGACATATACAAAAAGGCACGAGTTAATTCTTATCGCACAAGTTAGTATTCTTCAATATAATAATTAGTTAGAACATTTCTTCAGCAGATACATATTTCAAAAATGATTTTTGTCTATTTGCGCCCCAGCACAAGTTCTAATTAAAAAAGTACACTTGATATTAATCGTTACACATAAGCTGTGAAAATCTTTAAAGAAAAGTTTTTCCAGGTGGAGTTGTTTGGTTGGACCATACAATTTTACTTTAAATTTTTTTCAAACCACAGATAATTCGACGCTTAGCTATTATAAATTGCGAAACAAGGATGTAAATAAAATTTTGTAAAATGTCGACTAATTGATAAATAGTTTTTTGTGTACTCATATCATCTCATTATTTAACGATATATAGTTGTATGCAAACAGATTGCTAACGCTACATTATTAAGCATAATTTCGTATTCAACTATAGAAAATGTTTTCTACTTTTTATAGTTATCCTCCCTTAGTAACTCTGAAATAGGTTATGTAAGCGTCGTTTCTCCAATGTTTAATTAGCTATCGGTTACGCTGTTAGATAGAATCTAACAAAATTAATCTTAATATACGAGGTGAGGCTATTAAATAACCGAACTGCTGTCATACCACTTTTTATTTGTTACCAATTATAGTAGCAGCTTTTTCGCCTTCAATGTACTCCCCTTGGCGATTTCTACACCGCTCCATACGACTTTTCCATTGTTGAAAGCAGTGCTGGAAGTCCGCTTCTGTCAGCTGGTTTAGAAACTCCGTCGCTTCTGCTTTAACCGCTTCCACACTTTCGAATCTTGTCATCACAAGTAATCACCGTGTCTAACAAGCCTGGATCAGCGTCAATTTTGTTCAAAATGTCAGCGCAAATGTTCATTCTTGATTACTTTTGCTCGGGAGTGAGGAGCAAAATTTTGGCACCAATTTTGCGCAAACTGTCCGCATGTTGAACGATTCATGCAAAATCTGACGAACACATTCTTTGTCGATTCCTGTTATTTCAGTAAGCCCTCGGATGCTTAGACGACGATCTTCGCGGATTGACTTACCAATTATTTCAATGTTTTCGTCCGTTTTTAACGTTGAGGGCCGTCCGGGGCGCGGATTGTCTTCGGTCGTTTCACGTCCCTCTTTAAACCGTTTAAACCATTCAAAAAGTTGTATGCGGGATAAACATTCATTCCCGTACACGTCTTTTAACATTGCATAAGCTTCTGTAAAAGTTTTCCCCAGTTTAACAAGAAACTTAAGATTAACCCATTTCTCCATCTGAACATTTTTTTCGACGCGTCACTGGTAGGTATACTAATTCAAACGATGCTACAATCAACTGAGCACCCCGGCTTGACAGGAGCTCAGGGTATTACCAGACACAATTCTGTTCAAACATGTAGTGACATGCTCGCAGCGCGCTGGTAGCAGCATCAGTTCGGTTATTTAATAGCCACACCACGTACATTGTTTACACTCGAATTGGGGATAAACAGCAAAATTGCAAAGAATTTTAGGAAGATTGAAAAACGTAATTTTGAAATTTTACGATAACCTGCAAATGGTAACATCTACATACAACAAGTTTCAAATAATATTTAAGTGATACGGCCGCGACGCTTAACTTTTATTTTTCTTTAACTCGTTTTTTTTTATAAATCGATTTAATTCCATTCCATCATAGAACCTGAACAACGCCTAGCTTCTACGCCTATATAATGCTAAGTTAAAAAACAATGTTCCATTCAACTTTTATTAGAAGAACGTAAAAATAAAAAAAATAAAATATATAGCAAATCCTATAATTTGCGAGTGGCTTGTAAAATTTCAAAATATTTTTTTCTGTTATAAATTATATACCCTTGGTATGTATATTATAATTTTTTCCGTCTTTTCAAGATTTTTCCGACAACTGTAAATTTCGAAAATCTGAACATATCACCTTCATGAGCTATAAAATGTGTAACTTTTTTTTTAATTTAACCGACCTTGTATCTCTCACGGTTTAGAAGTTACCAATGCAATCCTATCGAAAAAGGGGTCGCTGGATTTCTTGTGAATATAACACATTTTTTTAACAATGATCAATATCTCCTTGTTAACAATTTAATTAAATAAAAACAAAAAATATACACTAGTTGTAATGCCTTTTAAACATTTTATAACTAGAACACACGCTCTGTATTATCCACACGCCTCTGCTTTACGCGTTGAACTGCTCTCATTTCCAATAAATTCGCCGATTCTATCGGGTAAATATCCGGAATCCACCATAAATACGCGCACGGAGGTCCCCAAACAAAGATAAATCGTCCGCCTGCCGGTCCCGAAGAGAGCATTCGGCAGGTGATTGAAGTGGCGCTCCATCATAAAACTTCGGAATCCGGCAAGATAAACAGACAAGATTGATAAAACGAAATAAGTGTTTAATTCCAATTTGAACGAGAGTACGAATCTAAAATGCAAATTCAGATTTAGCGAGTGGATTGGGGTGGAAGTGTACTACCTACATTACGAGAGCCGAAGGCTGTTTCAGTAAGTTTAAAGCTGTTGGACAAACATGGACACACCTAAATCTATAACCGGCTGCTCTCAGAGGATTATCGGCGAACAGATCAAAACCAACTTACTGGAATTTAATGTTTAAATGTTGCTTAACACTCTCAAATGGAATTATAAGGATTCGTGCTCCTCTTACTTACGTCGGGTGTTCCTGTAATCCCGCTTTTACTAAACGACTTGCAATGTTTTTCTTTGTTTAGGTATAAATTCGATGGTGAGCTACTTTAATCGTTTTATAGAGGAGCACTTTATGCGCCCTCGATACCTAAACTGAGTACCTACTTTTAAGATAACTTTTAAGATAACATCCACTGTATTTTAACTGTAACAGCCACTGTAATTTTAATAACACTGTATTTTACCTCAGCAGGTAAAATACAGTGGTGCCATCCATAGACTGCCCTCATATCTCCAGAATTCACCTAATCATTTAGATGAAACCATGGTTTTGCGAAATTTTATCCAATTTGTTGTCACTAAGATTATTAAAAATCACCGAGAAAACTTTTTCCAAGGGTAATCGATTTGTAAGTAAAGTCTGTTTTTAAAATAAGGCAAGAAAGGTAGGCACCAACTAACACACATGTTAGCTGCAACACAACACGCACAGAAGTTTTTGGAGCATTTTCCATAACTTCATTTTCCATAATTTCAGCTCTTTTGTTCATACTGTAGGACGATGTTAACAAGCCACCTTTACTTCTTTGCCCCACGGGTCTAACTCAGCCTCACTATATGCTTTCGGGGTCGCTTAATCCGAATCCAAGGTCAAATTCATCCCGTCACGTCAGGATTTCGCCATAACCTTAAAAAAAAAAACAACTCTATAATCATCGCTGTTTAGTTTTCCTGTTACAAAAAAAACCTTGTTAGGTGACTTAGACCCTTACCCCTATAGCCCCGTTGTACCCCATAACACTGTAACCCCAATACTACAGAACATAAATCAGCAAAGTCAATCTGCATTATACTCAATGTTACAAAACAAGAACCAACCCTATCTCTCCACTAATACCCTACCCCAAAACCTAACCCACCCCTAACCCTATAATCCCTAACCCCATAACCCCATATCTATGTTACTTCGTCATACTCAACTCTCACAGCAAAACCACTAACCCTATAACCCCGTAACCCCATAACCCCACAACCCGATACTAATAAATCAGCAAAGTCAATCTGCATTATATCAATGTTACAAAACAAGAACCCATAACCCTATAAATCCATAACTCCCTAACCACTAACCGTATAACCCCGTAACCCCATAACACGTAACCCCATCCACTAACACTATAATCCCGTAACCACATAACCCCATATCTATGTTACTAAAATCGTCATACTCAATCTCTCACAGCAAAACCACTAACCCTATAACCCCGTAACCCCATAATCCCACAACCCCGATACTAAAGAAAATAAATCAGCAAAGTCAATCTGCATTATATCAATGTTACAAAACAAGAACCCATAACCCTATAACTCCATAACTCCATAACCACTAACCGTATAACCCCGTAACCCCAAAACCACGTAACCCCATAACCACTATCCCTATAATCCCGTAACCCCATAACCCCATATCTATGTTACTAAAATCGTCATACTCAATCTCTCACAGCAAAACCACTAACCCTATAACTCCGTAACCCCATAATCCCACAACCCCGATACTAAAGAAAATAAATCAGCAAAGTCAATCTGCATTATATCAATGTTACAAAACAAGAACCCATAACCCTATAACTCCATAACTCCATAACCACTAACCGTATAACTCCGTAACCCCAAAACCACGTAACCCCATAACCACTAACCCTATAATCCCGTAACCCCATAACCCCATAACCATAGTTATGGGGTGAGAGATTGAGTATGACGATTTTAGTAACATAACTAAAATCGTCATACTCAATATCTCACAACAAAACTATCATGGCATGTATTTCACAAAACTAAAGCTGTTAAACCCTATAACCCCACAACCCGATAAATTCTAATTAAAAATACCATAACCCTAAAGTATCGGACTCAATTGTAAATCTATTTAATATTTGTAAAACTGTCAGCATCAATATTATCCGATGTACACCGCGAGGAGGTTGCATGAACGGATTTCGTACACCATATAGCCCTTATGAAGGCTGTTGTTGAGAAGAGCGAATAAACTTATGTATATATATATATATATATATATAAATAATAACAATCAATAAATCTACATATAAATAAATAACATTAATAAACCTTATGGTACAGTCCCTTTTTTAACTGTTTTGCAGATTGACTTTGATGATTTATTTTCTTTGGTATCGGGGTTATGGGGTTACGGGTTTATGGGGTTACTGGGTTATGGAGTTACGGGGTTATAGGGTTAGTGGTTATGGTGTTTAATAGGGTTATGGGTTTATGTGGATTAACAGATTGGTTTTTTAGTTTAAAGTTTACAGGATTAAACAGGGTTTTTTGAGACTATGGCGAAATCCTGAAGTGATGGGGTCAATCTGACCTTGGATTCGGATTCAGTGACCCCGAAAACAGACAGTAAACATAGTCAGACCCTTGGGCTAAACAAAACATTTTTTTTGTGTGGCTGTGTAATTATTGCTGATTTTTGGAAATAAAGCCGCGACCGGTCGATTTCTGTTTCAGTAAATCACCAAAATATTTTCAATAGTAATCAGTAGAAAGAAATCGCATTCCCTAACAAGAACATATTAAAATTAGTTGTGGTGGCTTGTGGTGTTGTAAATTATTTTATTTCCACAAGGAAATATGGGACCTACATAATACTTTAGTCAGTAATTATTGACCTTAAACGAAACTTTTCCCTTCATATAAGATTTATTATTGATTTTTTTTAAAACCTGATTGAAAACCCAAGAAACATTGAAATTGCCAAACATTGAAAACTACGTTTTCACAAAAATACACCGAGTTGACTGATTATACCTTTAGAAGGGGTTAAAACTCGAACTCAAAACCTAATTGTTTTTAGAAATTTTGCTATTAATAATATGAACAGCAAATCACATCACAAAGCTAACAATCCCACCGATAACATTTTTACCTTCTATTAGGTCCGTGGTTATTTGACAAATTTATCGCCTCCAGACAATGAACTCCCAGATATAGAGTTTTAAATTATTATTGAACTGACATAAAAACTTTTACTTCGAAAGGTATAATTTACTTTATAACGGTACTGATGCAACACTGAGTCAAGTTGAGTTGGAGCGTCACAATCAAACTCTTCATATCTTCGAATATACTATTCAGCTCATCATGTGGCACATAGTTTGATTCCAGAATCATCGATCCAAAAGCAGGCGAAATAACTTCTATTTTGCGGTCACTCTCCAATCACATCACCACAGTTTTTCACTATAGAACGAAGAACAGTCACACTGACGCTAACACTAATTCTAATTAAGTGTTTTCATTAATTGTTTTACCCATGAGAATTGACCATAGGTCACATGGTTATTTAACCCTTGTGTTGCCACCCGGAAAAAATCACACCATCTGCCACCCGGGGTACCCGGGTACCCATGTGCAAATTTGTGTTTAGAAATGCGTTATACGCTAAAATAATGATGTGCATTCAGTCAAAATCTGTTTATTTACAACTAAGAAAGGTATTTATACCTGATTGTACTATATAAATTATTCACAGACACTTTTGTAGTCGTAATAGATTTTTTACATCGTTACCGTTGGCGGAGACTATGTTATCTTGGAAACTTACTATTGTAGGTATATTGAAAAAAAATAAAACATTCATACCTCAAGAAATGAAGCTGTCAAGATCAAGAGAAGTCTTGTCAACAGTTTTTGGTTTTCACGAAAAAAGCTACTATAACGAAAAAGCTACTCATACGTCCCAAAAAAAATAAAGCTGTAATTCTTCTAAGTACGATGCATTTTGACGATGCAATTTCCGATGCAGCGCATAAAAAACCACAAATGATTTTGTTCTACAATCACACGAAAGCTGGCGTTGATACAATGGATCAAATGTGTTCAAGGTACTCCACCCAACGGCGAACGTGCAGATGGCCGCTGGCTTTTTTTTTCAATATTCTTGACGTCGCCGCTGTAGCTGCCTATATAATTTATTATGAAAATCACAACATGCTCCAAAAAAAAACGAACAGGCGAAGACTTTTTCTTCGGCAGTTAGCAGAAGAGTTGGCAATGCCAATGATTGAAGAGAGAGCTGCTAACCATCAAGTAATGCGAAACCACTCTACGAAAATTGCAATCGAAAGTTTTTTTGATCGGCCAATAGTAGAGGTTGCACCAGGAAATGCCGAACGTCGAGACGCTACTGGTTGAAGGGCTGTAGTCGGCTCATGTTACATTTGTAACGAGCAGCCTATTCGCAAACGCCGAAAGACAAGGAAATCCTGTGTTGAGTGTAATAAACCCGTTTGTGATGAACACTCACTAAAAATTTCAAAATGTTTACACTGCGATGAGTAATTTTGTATTTTTTACATTGATTTAGTATATCTCATCAATAAACAACCAAAAATAAACAGAATTTGTTATAATTACTATATAAATACCTATTTACTCCTTTTGAATCTAAAATAAAACTGTTTTCACAATGTATTACACACTTATTTGCCGGGGTACCCGGGTACCCGGGTGGCTGAGACTTGCATTTTTTTTCAAACGCTTAATTTTGCAAGTTAAAATTTTTTTTAACAATGCGCAATGAATGATTCGATAGCTAATCGGTTAAATCATGGGGTCCCAGAGGATATTGGCCTATCTTTTTTAAAAAAAAGTTATGCAACAAAGTGCACGCCGATGTGTACCCGGGTACCGGGTGGCAACACAAGGGTTAAAATTAAAACAATGCGTGGTTTTGCCTCACTCTACTCTTCTTGTCTGGTTTAGTTTATACATATATCGAAATAACTTTTACGTCGAGTAATGATATAATAGGGGCATCGTATGCCGAAGCCGGCCGGACAGTTTTGAGGCTTTTAAACTTTTCCTGCCCACAAGAAAATTAGTCCTCTCCCCATATTAAAGGATAATTTAATTTGTCCCCTCGTCCATCATTCCGCGGTGAAAAACCGGCCGGTATTTACGCTCGCGTCGCTACGCTGATTATTACCGACCATTCGAAATTATGTACGTTGTTTGAACTAATAATTATAGAGCGGACCTATATGAAAATGATCTCCCGCTATTGCGGATGTTATATTAAAACTCGCGCGAGTCCATCCCACGGGCGCCATGTTCCCCCAGATCCGACTAATCAGCACGTTTTATTCCGATTCGAACGCACCGTGCATGTCATTGCCCATTAAAATCATCGCCATCGTCGTGTATTTCAAAGCTTAATGCGAAAATGTATATCATCTGGATATATAGGTGTTCGTGTTATGTCAACCTATTACTGTCCGGTTAAAGGACCGTTTGTGCGAGCGTAATACTTGATTATTTCCATTACTTCAACGGTCCGCTACAGTTTACAATGAGGTGTCGCTTTTGTAGATGTGATGTTTTTTTTTTCGCTAGTCGGCTTAATGGGTCTCAGAACTGTAGCAATGCGTTACAAATAATTTGTCGCCCAGTGACAACTGTGCGAATTAAGCAAACATTATTATTTATTGTTCCCAATATTTCATTTAATAATAATAATAATAATAGATTTTTATTGCCCAACAGAATAATCCAATAACAGAGCAATTGACATTATAAAAAGTTAAACAGTAGATACTTAAAAAAAATAGTTTGAAGATAAGTTTAAATCTAGATAACAATTGATACTTATTTTTGAAATACAAATCATTTATACTAAAACCACTCCAAATTGTAATCACAAGTCTTGACTCATTGATAATTTAAGAATTATTAGAACATATACTTTTAATTAGCTTACTGTAAATAGTTAATGATGAATTAAATATATCACATTGACTTACTCTATTAAATCTGTACATCATACAATATATAGGGGATTTTAAATGAATGTTTGTTCTGCCAGTAGGACAGTAAAACACATCATTTACTCGCGACTCCAATCGTGTTACCTTAATATTAATTTTTGACAACAAATAAGGACAATCAATTAAGTTGTTAAGCAGTTTATAAAGGAACACGAGACAGAAGAATATTCTTCTACTTTCCAGTGATATCATACTAAATCTCAACAACAACAAATTATTAGGATGTCCACGCTGTGGATATTGATGATCAATCTTAAATGCAAGATATTTCATGAATTTTCTCTGGACTTTTTCAATCGATTGCGTGTGATTATTATAAATGGGATTCCATATTATAGATCCATATTCAATTTTTGTGCGCACTAACGAATAATATAAAGTTTTTAACGCTAAAACGTTAGAAAATTGTTTGCAATTTCTTATAATAAATCCAAGCGACCTTAATGCAGATTGAGTAGTTTTCTGAATATGTAGCGTAAAATCTAATTTCGTATCGAATAATATTCCCAGATCTGTTACCGTGTCACACCTTGTAAGTAAATTGTCATTGAAAGTATAATTAAACTGAATTTGAGACGTCTTACGAGTATATGTTACAACTTTACATTTGGAAACATTCATATTAAGTTTATTATCTACACACCATTGTTCAATTACTTGAATTTGTTTTTGTAATAATATACAATCATTTATATTGTTAATCTCCCCAAATATCTTTAAATCATCCGCAAATAGAAGTTTGTTGCATTTCAGTGAGTTACATAAATCATTTATGAATATTACGAATAACAGTGGCCCCAAATTTGACCCTTGAGGTACTCCCGAGGTTGCAGTAAATGTAACTGACTGAAAGCCATTATATTGTACAAATTGTAACCTGTTGCTAAGATAAGAATTAAAGAAGTTAACAAGCAAATTGCTAAAACCTAATGAATTAAATTTTTCCAATAAGATAGAATGATCTATACGATCAAAAGCTTTCGAAAAGTCGGTATAAACTACATCAACTTGACCTCGCCTATCCAGATATTCAGAGATGTATTGAGTAAGACATATAAGGTTTGATACAGTAGATCTTTTCTCCATAAAACCATGCTGACAGGTCGATATGGACTTTTTTTATAGAAGAATAAATAATGGAATACATGGAGGCCTCGAAAACCTTTGCAAAGTTCGAGAGAATGGAAATTCATCTATAGTTGCATATTTCTTGATCACTACCATTTTTATAGATAGGACAAATTTTAGCCAATTTCCAGCAGTCCGGAAATGTGGCAGTTCTCAAAGATAAATTGAATAAAACTAAGAGAGGAGTGATAAAGGCATTGCAGCAATCTTTTATCAAGAAACTGGGAATTTGATCATCTCCCGAGGTCAATTTGTTTTTCAACCTCCCGATGGCATTAGACACATCACGTTCAGACAAACAGCTAACATGAATACAGGGGAAGTTACTATCAGTATCTGATTTCAGAATACTAGGTGACTTCGGTTGATATACACTGCTAAAAATTTAGCAAAGTTGTTCACAATTTCTTGAACACTTTTGATATCACAACCGTCGTAGGTCATAAAACCTGGTATTCTACTAGTACATTTTTTGTTGTTAATATACCTCCAAAATTCCCTAGGCTCCTGTATTAGGTTATTCTCCACTCTGTTAATATAATTTTTATGTAATAAACCACTTTGATATTTTATTAATGATCTGAGTCTTTTATAATTATTCAAATCCGTAATATTTTGAGTTTTTCTGTATTTTTTTCTATATTTGTCTCTAAGTTTTATGTTCCTTATTAAATCATTTGTATACCAACATGGAAACTTTCTCCTCTTACTATTTTTATAAAGTGGAACATGCGTATCGATAATTGAGTACAGTTTTTTTTATAAAAGTTAGAGCAAGCAATGTTTACATCATCAAAGTCATGTAAGAAAGTCCAATCAGTTTGTAAGAACGACTCATACAGTGCTGGATAATTAGCTTTTCTAAAATTATACGATTTCTTAATATCATTAGCAGGGAAATTTTGAGATTTACATTTGGTAATAGTAAGAGATATATCTAATGCCGGATGATGGGCATCCTCACTTACAACTGGCAATTGATCATGTGACACGGTACAATCGAGTAGGTCCGATAGTACTAAATCTAATAATCGTCCATTATGATTTTGTATGTCGTTAAACTGACTCATGTTAGTAAATTTTACAAATGCATGCATATACTGGCTTTTTGTGTCATGGGGAATTCTGTTATAATTAGAAACATTAAAATCGCCTAGAATAAGTATATTCTCGAAACTATTAACTAATTGTTCAAAAGTATTTAGAAACAGTTCAAAAATCTCAATTGAGACAGTTTGAGGTATGTATATGCAAAAAACGTGTAAGTAAAAATAATTATGAAGCAAACATTTATATCCAAGTATGTCAATTGATGGAGTTATGTTCAAAATAATAGATACATCAATAGGTTGAACAAACAACTCATTCTTAACAGCTAATAGTGTACCACCTCCAATTGACAGACCCGTAACAGCTAAATTACAATCACACCGTAATACAGTGTAAGACTGCGGAAAATATTCAGCACTCAATTTGATATTGCTTTCATGCGTCAATACGTTTTTTTTTACCTTCAGGACTTTTCCCAACAAAATAGTTATAATCTTGACTTATTCGTTAAGCAAAGTTATAACTAGGTTTTGGAATGTTTGCGTGCCCGCGTGTAAACCTCAATAGGAGTATCCCGCGTTCCCGCGACGACGCGAATGGGGATGGCGTACTACTGCGCATACGCGGCTCCTGGCGTCTTGGTAGGATCGGTCAGTGACACGGGGAAGAAATACACGCGTATATAATGTACAAGGCGCTTAAAAAATATGGTTTATACTTTAATTATCATAGAGTATTATAGTTCCGAGCCCTGCGTTGCCGCACACAGTTCCGCACCCTAGTTATAACTCTCGAGGTTGCAGTCAGTTATGTTGGTCGATAAAATGAGAACTCTGTTATTGACAAGCTTTCAGAAATTTTATTTTCTTTCTCACGACATTAACTTGAGGTTGCGTATAAAGGACAAAACACTTATTCAAAAGACATCGGAATATCCACAAACGTTTGGTAGTAATACGATTAAAATGTTAACACATGCATATACTAATGTATCACTATTTTTTATTTGAGGCTGATCATGTCACGTTGTTATATATTCTCAAGATGTAACAATATCGCAGGATCGGTACGATCATCTGTAAAAACAAGAAGAGAGAACATTATCACTATCAAAAAAAAAGTGGAAACTACAGTAGACTACACCACCATACTCATATATTGATTGGATCCCTGAATCCGAATCCGTAGTCGGTTTAAACCCATCACGGCATTGTATGTCCCTAAACCAAAAATGGTCTAAAATTTCCAATTTTGCAATTTATAAGGTTGAATCTTGGTATAGAACATACATATTGCGACTTTTTAATCATAAGAGAATATTTACTGGTCAACAGAAACCCAGAGTGAACTCCACTAACCACAATACTATATCCTTAAACTTAAAAACCCAATAGCCAAAGGGTCTATATAGAAACTACTAACTAGAAACCCCGTATCTTAAGAGTTCGTGAGCAGACAGCCTCAAACCCAATAAACTTATAGCCCCAAGGGTTTGACAGTCGGAATTCTGAGGCTCAATAATCTGGCTCCATGCCCTTGAACGCTATTGCGATATAATAGTCTGGTAGTTCCAAATATAGAACTAAAAATGATGGATCTTTGAGATTTTTCAGTAGACAATCCAATAACTCCATAGCTTGAAGATCTGTGAGCAAAGGCTGAAATCGAATAAATCTCAACCACATTTCTCAAATATTAGACTGACAACATTCGCTTCTTATACATCCCCTGTATGTGATCATATGTGATTATAAAATATAAGGTTATTTGCTCACAAGATCCATGTGAGCTATGTTACTCATAACATAGCTCACATACATCTTGTATAGTATGAACCTCAGTTCATACTACACAAGAACGTTTTGGACGCGGGCTTCTTCTTGGAGATAAAATCATGTTCACAGGATTTTTTTTAAGCAACAGTTTTATTTATACATGGTGCATCAGCCCACAAAGAAAGTTTTATTCTTTATTATTACACAACCTGTACGATCGGTAAAATGTAAATGTTTTTAAAGTGAAAAATAAAACTCCTGGTAGAGCAACGTTATTAATACGAGCGTTGTTATGTACAAGTATACTCAGCGAACGAACGTGTTGCCTGAGGCGACTATGAACCAGGAGTAAATGATTTGTTCCTAAACCGTGAAGTCACAGCGTTGAACTACTGAACTGCCTAGGCAATGGTTAGTAGATCGTAACACGTGACCTAATGTGTTTTAACCAATTATTGAGTCAGGTGAACTCGGTAAGTGCAGAATACTAAGACCCCCTTTTTGCATATGTGAGGTTTTGAACGCAATAAAGTCGCCGTTTTTTTTTTATTAACCATAGGCGCAACATTGATGATTTGACTTTAACAAAACAGTTATGATCTAAAATAAAAACTTATTAAAATCATTTCTGTCAAATAAATAGTTCGACACTTCTTAATGTTGAAAGCAATTTTCAACAATTAGGTTTGAAGAAATGGGGTTAAGGTATATTTAATTTGAGAACCTTTACTGACAGATCTTCAGGCTATGGGGTTATTGAGTTTGGGGTTGTCTGCTAAGAAACTCCCAAGATACGTTGTTTATAGTTCTGCATATGCAGCTACCGGCCTATTGAGATGTACAGACAAACCACTGGGCTGTTCGTTTCATTCCGAGTTTTTGTTGATCCATAAATGTTATCTTATGACAGAAAAGTCAATGTCTCTCTCTTTATTCTACCCTGTTGTCAAATTCCCATCGTCCGTTTGTAAGTTTATGTATGTATGTAATTCATTGCTTAGAGGGAGGGGTTACAGACCAATAATGGCAATAATATTACTTTCTTCACGGTGGCACAATATTTATTTGTTAGTAGGTTATATTCTTTGCCCCCCCCCCCCCTTGCCCCATGTCTCCAATAAATAACACAAATTTAACAAGCGTGGGTTCCCAGCACGGAAGATGAGTGTTTGCCAACACCATATACGAGGATTAATCCTCATATTATTTTGCAAATGGTAAAATTGAATAGATGAACTATGACGTGATGGGTTTAACCCGACTGTGGATTCGGATCCAGCGCCCTCCCCCCCCAAAAAAAAAAAACAGTTATGGCGATGTAGTCTCTATGTAGGTGATTCACACTTCTCTTTTGTCTGTTGGTGTAATCATTTGGTTTGGTCTGTAAGACTTTTGGAGGAAATATGGCAATATTTTCACAATTCACACTGAAATGATTTAAAATATTTGCCCTCAATTTAACAACTGAGTTTAATTAATAACTTACCTAACAAGTCAGTTTAACAACAAATCAAACTTAACAGTTTTAGCTGTTTATATAAATGGTTTAAATAAAAATCACCAGGTGTGATTATAGTCACAATTAACAACTACAATTAAATTAGCATGCATCAAGCATGATCAGTGATCACTATCTACTTCATATGGATTCTCGTTTTATTAAGGTATGTTCAGCAATACCCGTTTTGATCATTACATAATTTATCTTATTTAGTTTTAAGAAATATCAACGATAACCATTTTAAAATAAGACACAAAATAAAGACAAAAATAAATTGTCTATGTATAAAATAATACATTTTCTACCGACAATTATAATTTTTACGTAATGATAAGGTGTAATTCATATTAACTGCGTTAAGAAAAAAAGTAATAACTCCTTTTATAACGGAGTCACCATATTATTTTTATATCAGAATATTCAATGCATTCTTGTAAAGTAGTATACATATATATTACGTTATTAATAAAGTCGGCAACCAAAAATATCGTGAAGGAATGTCTCGTATTCGAAGTTTAATTATGAAGGAAAGTTCAATAAAGCATACATGAGTGAGTAAAGGTATCTTATTTATTGAAGGGTATATAAAATTCCAGACGGCTTAATATTAAAATATCGATGAAAATATCTCTATTATTTGATCTTAAACGAGAGATCCAGAGTTAAAATTCTAATATAACAGCCGGAGGTTACCCACGCCCAGGATATTTCTCGTTCACCTCGCAAGTATGGTCCGAGAGAATAGTTAATTTAAGAAATTTAATTACACAAGAATAATTAACGGGGGAGGGGGCAGTGGCAGCCCTTCCTCAATGGCACGCCCTCCTATTGGCTTAAAGAAGTTCAATTTAAAATAAGTATTAAAAAAATATTTAAAAAACTTAATTCTATTGAAAACGATTAAAACAGTTGAAATATTGCACTGCCATTAATATTAAATATGCATTAAAATATGAAGAAATTTGATTAGGATAAGCAAATCTACAAAAATAGGTATTTTAATAAATAGGTAAAAAATAGGCTGGGTATTTCTTTTTGAGATGAAATTAAATAAATTTCGGAAAACCTGGAGCAAATGAAGCTAAAGTTATTTTGATTAATTAATGTTTATATATAAGTTTTTAGTTTTTGATTTCGCAAAATTTCTATCAGAAATGGAAAAAGATGAAGCAGAAGAACAAACATAGAAAGTATGTGAACTCTGAATATGTTTAGACTGAAAATAAATTAGATACATAGAGATAGAATGATACATAGAGACATAAATTACTTATGAAGATGATATACATATGTATCATCTTACATATGAGTGATTCATAACGTTGAGCAGAAGTATAGTTGAAGAAAAAAAGGTGGGACGACCATCTAAATACCACAACTGAAGTCTCACCTTGAGACTAAGAAATATCCTCCAAGAAAGAAAATTTTAATCTAATTATTTGCTATAACTTTAGTAACAACGGCAACTCCAAAGATAATGTTCTTATCGATAAAACGAACAAAAACATATTTGTAAACCATGAAACTTAAGAGTTATTACTAGAGTTCGGAAATCCCGACTTAGCGCATGTAAAACTGCATTTACCTATCCAACGTTCCCGCCTGAGATCGGCGTACTACCGCGCAGACGTGCGTCCCGGGACATCGGGAAGGATCGGTCAGTGGCGTGGGTATGCAGAGGTAAGAAATACATGCGTATATAATTTACAAGGCGCTTAAAAAATCCGCTTTATACTTTCATTATCATAGAGTGTCGAGCCCTGCGTTGTAGCACAAATTTCTAAACTTTAGTTAGGCAAATGAAAAGGTATTCATATCAAAACAAATTGGCTTGCAAAAAATTGTCAAGAATTGAACCTCGAAGGCTACATCTAAAAGACTTGTCCAATCAAGAGATAATGAAGTGAGTCAAGGTAGTCAGAATCACGTGCTTATCACATACACACAGCCTTAATAGTTGATATCATTAGTGATAGACAAACATTCAATAATACCTAGATTAAATTAGATTAGATTAAAATGTTGTGAGCTGGATATTCATAGTACTATTATCCAGCAGGACCTCTTGAGGTCTTAAGGAGTAGCATTCCTACTGGTTTAACTGGTTTTACACCTTATCCAGCTTGGTGATTTTTATCAGACTCGACAACCTCGATATGAACTGTTTTGTATAGATATTAGCTTTTGGTCTTTCCTTCCCTTGAATTTGAAACCTCACTCTTGCTGATCCTTCACAAGGACTTAGTATTTAAGTATAGACATTATGTTTGGTATTTCCACTCGAAAGTTTCTTTGTAAATAATATTTAATTAAAAACTTTCTGATTAACTACTCATATCCGCTCGTTTCTAACTGTAGATTTCATAAACCCAATAGCCACCCACAAAAAGAGTTTTAGAGTTTCAATTTTTCAATTGGGGATTCTGGTCAACGGTCGTCGGTTCACCCTTCCCCTCTCATGACTGATTCTAAGGCCGCCACTGGCGGGGGAATTTATAGCGGAAAATTAATTTCGCGTTGTGTCGCGGCCTTCTTGCCCTTTTTCAGGAGTAAAACAACAGCGGCCTGAACACTGTCAGTCTGTGTACATAGGAAGGTAATGGGGAGTCGAGGGTTAGAGAGATCAACAAACAGGGATTCTCTACGGCAATCAGGTCTAATCGATGCCGTAATCCATCACACAGGTCGGCTTACGTCCCGGAATGAGGGGATTGTCCACCTCGTCAGTTACATACATGGACAAGATGCTTTAAGCTGAAAATGCTATCTTCGTCCAGAATTAATTAATCCGCACGAAAAATAGATAAGATTTCATTCATTTTTAATGTGTAGAACTTTGATTTTTTAAAAAATGTTGTTACATCGGATTCTACTTTAGAGAGTACGTCAGACTCAGTGACAGTGTGATTTAATATCTCTAAATAAATGGTCTATTAAACACAAACTGTCACGTTATAAACTAAGTGCAAGGTAATGCCATTTTGTCACAAGTAATATGCTGACATATTTATGATTATTAAATTGATAGTGCATTTCTGTACCGATTTCTAATTTCTTTCCGAAATTAATATTTTGTCTGTATAGTCCCAAATGTTGGAAACAGGCCCGCTGAGTCAAAATTATTAGTACTTTCAAAAAAGTTTCCTACAAAAAACATTTGCATCATAAACCGCCATCGGCCAGTCAAAACGACGTCGACATTCCTGTACAGGGTGTTTCAGAAATAAGAAAAAAACTGTTTGGGTTAAATGGCAACACCGCTTAATTCGCGTCTAATCAAAAGAAGTTATTAAGAAAAGTTGTTCAGAATGCCGAAATGTGGCGGTACACGAAAAATCGACGTGATAGTCAAATGTTTAACGAATTAACGCTGTTGGCCCAAAAAGTTGGAAACAGGCCGAGAGGAATGTCGACGTCGTTTTGACTGGCCGATGGCGGTTTATGGTGCGAAAGTTTTTTTGTAAGAAAACTTTTTTTGAAAATACCAATCGTTTTGACTCTGCGGGCTTGTTTCCAACTTTTTGGGCCAGCAGCGGTAATTCGTAAACATTTGACTATCACTCCGATTTTTCGTATACCCCCCATACTTCGGTATTCTAAACAACTTGTCTTAATAACTTTTTTTGATTAGACGCGAATTAAGCGGTGTTGCCATTTAACCGAAACAGTTTTTTCTGATTTCTGAAACACCCTGTAGAGGAATGTCACCGTCGTTTTGACTGGCCGATGGCGGTTTATGGTGCGAATATTTTTTGTAGGAAACTTTTTTTGAAACTACCAATAGTTTTGACTCTGCGGGCTTGTTTCCAACTTTTTGGGCCAGCAGCGTTAATTCGTAAACATTTGACTATCACTCCAATTTTTCGTATACCCTCATACTTCGGCATTCTAAACAACTTGTCTTAATAACTTTCTTGGTTAGCCGCGAATTTAAGCGGTGTTGCCATTTAACTGAAACAGTTTTTTCTGATTTCTGAAACGCCCTGTAAAGGAATGTCGACGTCGTTTTGACTGGACGATGGCGGTTTATAGTGCAAATGTTTTTTGTAGGAAACTTTTTTTGAAAATACTAATAGTTTCGATTCTGCGGGCCTGTTTCCAACTTTTGGGACACACTGTATAATAACAGATCTATCAAATTGTAACTTTTCTGTAATTTACCCGACCTTATATCTATTAGGGTTTAGAACTTACTAATCCACTGCCGTCGAAAAAGTGGACAATTGTGTTCAAGTAAAAATTATTAGCGTTCTCTAATTGTTGTTCATGGAGTAGTGTTCTCTATGGGCTACACAAGATTGTTCTATTCTTCCATGGATTATAGAATAGAAAAATCTTGTGTATCTCAACATGATTTTGACAATAATCATACGATAGATGTTAGTGGCTTAAAGTTAATAAAAAGTGAAATATACAGTAGACAGTTAGATGCATTCGAAAGTATAGAAATTGTTAAATGTAATAATCTCCTGAATAAAGATTCGTAGGGTCAATACCTAATAGTCTACTGTTCTGATTAATTTAACAAGGAAAAAGTTACGACTCACCGAACCGCAGCTTTCAAGGGTGTGTGAACCTCAAGGGAATTTAGAATAAATAGGATAGAATATTTAACTTTAGTTTTAATCAGATACTGATGAATCCATAATTTTATCATATCTATATAGTTGATTATATGCACGTTGAGTGCAAAAAGGTGTTTCGGTGTTAAGTGGTAAAAAGTGTTCAAGTGTGAATACGCTTTATCTAGTTAAGTATCTTTGTTTCAAGAAACATTTATAAAACAAGTAGACATCATGAATTCTACTCACCCAAAAACCGCATTTCCGACGATAGTACCTGTATACTGACTTACCTGAAAAAGAAAATTGATTATTACTTTTTATTTATTATAAGTATTATTAATATGTTTATTGCTATTATTATTTCACAATTCAATAAACTCTAGGAATATTAATTTTTTAAATCGTATCATTGAGTATGTCATTAGAAAAACATTATTCCATGTATTTGGAAAAAAAAGAGTAAACTCGTAATGATTACATATTTAGAGTTAAGAAATGTTTTTATTTAAACTATCTGCAAATCTTAAAAAATGTAATATTTTACTCAATCAAAATTGACTTTGATAAAAAAATCATGATGGCCTGTGAGGTCTTTACATGTTATCTGTATGTAAATTTTTATTTAATATTTCCACAATTTTACACTCGTTTTCATTTTGAACAAGAAATATATCGATTTACTTCAGTAGGCAGGGAGGTAAAATCATCAAAAAGTGTTCTTGAAACATAGAAGGCTAGTTTTAACGGTTTCCTATGTATTTTCCTATGTATTTTTTGCGTAGAACATAATGTGCGGGGTCCGTAGAGCTGAAACCGTCCGATAATTATTTGAATTAACAATTTGTGAAAAAAATGTATTTTTTTAACATTTTCGCTTATATCTCCGTTTATTGACATATTTTATATAGCATAATGCATTTAAGAAGTTGTAGCGTATTGAATTTCCAAAATTTTAACCCCAACCCGAAGTCTCCAAGTGCTATTGTTAACTTGCAAATGGCTGCTCAAGTTGAAAAAGTGCTTTTTTTCCACTGTTTTTTTACTTCGAAAGTAGGGCGACTATGTCTTGAAACGACGCGTAGGGCGACTAATATCTTGAAAATACACTTCAAGACGCGTATTTAAAAAAAATGGGCGTCAAGATATTATAGTCACAATTCCGAGAATTTCGAAGCGACAACGCTGAAACAATATATACGTCGCGGCAAAAAAGGGAGTCGCGTAGAAAACGTTATAAAACTGGCCCAAATTAATATTTCAAAATCTCAAAAAGTCTCGGAAACTTGAAGAGATTTATGGTTTTTCTAGCCCAACCCGGTCAATATCCTACAATAAACAAAGAAATGGCGTCATTGTTAATTAAGGCTAGCAAAAAAAATTCGATCGTTAATTACTCGAAGTCATTAACGGATCGAGCTGAGATTGTTTTTGCAACTTCATACTACAAATAGCAGTCCCTCTAAGAAATTTCATGATTATAGTCGCCCTACTTTCAAAGTAAAAAAATAGTGAAAAAAAAGCACTTTCTCAACTTCAGCAGTCATTTTCAAGTTAACAATAGCACTTGGAGACTTCGGGTTGGGCTTAAAATTTTGGAAATTCAATAGGCTACAACTTCTTAAATGCATAAGCTATATAAAATATGCCAAGGAACGGAGATATAAGCGAAAATGTGAAAAGACGTTTTTTTTTTCACAAATTGTTAATTTAAAAAATTAGCGGACGATTTCAGCTCTACTGACCCCTCGCATTGTGTTCTATGCAAAAAAATATATAGAAACCCGTCCAAACTAGCCCTATATATTTCAAGAACACATAAAAGTCTCTGCCTACTGGACTACTTGAAACATTGTCAGTCGAAGGTATAAAAATAATGAGGTGGGTATAAAAATAACGACTTTTTTAAAATAAATTAAAAATAGAAAAGAGAAAAATTTAGGAATTGCAATAAAAAAAAACCATCCTATCAAAATGAAGAATAGATGAAGAATATACTTTATCTTTTAGCAGTTAGTTACAATCACCTAATTATAAACCTTTAAAACCCAAACCCAAACTCCACTACTACCGAAATTCTCTGGAAATAATTTAGTTACATGAATAATCGCACGCCCGTTTTAAATTGCGACAATAATAGTTAACTTAGTTGACAATTAAGGCAACGACAACTCTAAACCCAAAGTGAGCACTTGAAGTGTGAGTGTGTGTGACGTTTTGGGACTTCAACGTCGCCCCAGGACGTGAGAGCACCTTCGCACACACGTATCTACAATTGCACGTACCCTTTTAGCAAATATTGCAAGACCGCATTAGCGCCCAAGATTGCTAAATTAAACAAACCGCCAGCCTGTTCCGACTTTACTGATAAGTGCCGTAATTGCCGTTATTAAAGTGCGGACCGGAAAACTAGGTGTGAATTTAAACGGCACAACCGTTTGGAAGTGGTGCCCTGTGTCACGCCGTTCTTATGCACACTGCGAAGTCAATGGGTTAAAGAAATAATTCGCGTGTTTACTTCGGTTACTTGGGCTGATCTCATTAAAGTTTGGCAATACAATTTTCCTTAACATCCGCAGCACACCGTCTACATTTACAATCTGTTATACAAATGATAAAATCATGATTTTGAAGTACATTGGTAACAAAAATGATACCAATAAAACTTATCGGTTGTAAACTTCAGAATTGCATTATACGGGGTATAAATATAATTTTTTTCTCAACAAACTTTTATCAATAAACTATCCACATCTGCCTGAGTTCGTGTTCTATCTCCATAACGATCATCATCACAATTCGGCTGCCACATTTCAAAACACAGTAACAGTTATTTTCAAAGTTTTGAGTAAATTAAAGAAAACTTTAAACATATGGCCCTCGAACTATTAAAGATCTTTAAATACAATTTTAACAGTTTAGGATACTATAATTGCTAGGATATAAGTTATTGTATACGTAAACAATAATTGAAATATTCTTGTGTTTTTTCAAAAAAAAAAAAAAAAATGCAGTTGCTGTGTTTTGGCATAGATGTTTAATAAAACATGAGCAGAGTATTTAGTAAAACGCATTGTATCTGCACATAATATTTTCATTTTGATAATTACCACTTGCTGTGACCAATAATTACCACTTACTTTGTGACCAATAATTACCAATTAACTTTGTGACCAATAATTACCACTTAATTACCACTTGCTTTGACCACTTACTGTGTTACGAGTAACTGCCACATACTTTGTTACGCGTAAATTTTTGTAAAACATTCTCTTCCGGATGTTACTTCCAATACAAAGTAAGTACCACATACTAGGTTTTGCCTATATTTTACTATTGAAAAATAGCATTTGCTGGGTTTTGGCGTAGAAAACCAAAAATTGTATTCTAGGTAGTGCAATAGACGCGGAATAAACACAATATCTGCTCGGAGTAAAAATTGAATTTTTGAGACAAATGTTGGATACTGTGTTTTGAAATGTGGCAGCCGAATTGCCATACTATGAATTTCGTTATTGTTCTTTTTCCCGTTTTAAAGTTGTAATGTAATATTCTCGGTGAACATTTCAAGCATCCCCCCGCATTATTTTATTTTTTTTTATTTCTGGAAATGTTTTTTTGAAAAAATAAAATCCCAGTTAATATGGAAGGAAATTTAGCCAAGTTCAGCGCTGCATTTCTCTTTGAGTGTCCCGTCCAATGACGTTTCACTTGTCATACGTTCTTATTTAGAAAATGTCGATAACATTACCACCTACGTTACGTGATCAATTTTTGCAACCAATAGGCTAAAAATGTCCGTAACAATTAAAATCATTTTTTAACATTTCATTGCCCATATGGAGATATTGAATTTATTCAAATTAGCGGAAACCTACAATACACTGTATAATAATATGATACATTAAGATTGCAATGATTGTCTTCTCTTTGTCTGACTGAGCTGCAGTGGGAGTGAAAACCAATGGAGGAGAAGTGACCGAGTTGCTGAAATAGCTGCGTACCGAATTGTGTATGCCCCCACTACAGCACAGTCAAACGAAGAGGAGACTACTAGTATAAACAGCCTGCCTTTTTCTAATTCATGCACATTTCCACCACAATCTTTAATATGACATGACAAATCTATTCTTACTACGTATATGTACAGAACAGTGGCGGTTGGTGATATTTCAGTTAGCCATATCTTGAAAACGACGCATGGGACCCACTTCAAAGGTTTAGGTGATGACTATATACCTCTTACAAAAAAATATTTATAGTGAAAAAACCGTCAACAAAGTTTGCGAAAAAATTTTCAAAAAACCTGGAGCACTCCCTGGGATCTCAGTAACGCTCTGTGGAATATTTGCAGTAATTTTTTTTCATAATCTAGAAACACATATAAGGAGAGGTTTTTTGATTTGTTACATTTTTTTTTTTCAAAAAGTTATGGTCATTTTAATTTTGGGAAACAAAATGTTCCTATAAAATTAAAATTAAAATGGCCATAACATTTTGAAAAAAAAAATATTTTGTAACAAATCGAAAAAACCTCTCCTTATATTTGTTTCTAGATTATGAAAAAAAATGACTGCAAATATTCCACTGAGCGTTAGTGAGATCCCAGGGAGTGCTCCAGGTTTTTTGAAAATTTTTTCGCAAACTTTATTGACGGTTTTTTCACTGCAAATCCTTTCTGTAAGAGGTGTATAGTCATCACCTAAAAAGTGAAGTGGGTCCCATGCGTCGTTTTCAAGATGTGGCTAACTGAAATATCACCAACCGCCACTATTACAGAACCTACTTCGTAATTTTGTTTAATATTGTATTCTGTTGTACTTAAAAAAGTCAAAATTATATCAATATATCTCAATTATATGTATTTAGATGTGAAATTTTCTTACCGAACCCCCCCAAATGATTGACTTTATCATTGTAAATTTCTTCATGGTCTGCAATGTTGTAGGAAAATTATTTTCACAATATTCGATATTGGAAAAAAAATTCGTACAAAATCAAACACGAGATTACTATTGAAAGTTTCATATTAAGTATAAGCAAAAACATAAAAGAATGTGAGGGTAAAAAATATTCCTTATAGAATATTTGACGATGTGCAGACAGTGCACGTAGGTTCATACATACGTCCTTCTATCATGCCACCTTAAATTTCTTCATGAATCATCAGCAATTCAGGAGTCTGGGAATGTGACGTAATGTCAGTCGTTCGCTTAATGTCCCGGCATCTGGCTCATATTACGGGACTTACGTTATATTTATGAACACGGCATGCGAGAGGTGAATGCGGGATTGATAATTTACCTCTATATTAAACTTTCTTAGTTCACCCCGAATGGTCATTTCATTTCCATTTTAATAAAAGCAGCTCGTATTATTCTCTTTACTGAAATAGTTCGGGTAACTCCGTTCAACTATTAATCACGTTAAAATTGCGCATTGAAATCCCGTTTCAGGATGAAAGATATTTAATTTAATTTTTAAAAACTGTAAATACAGAAATATTATATTTTGGTGTCATAAAAAAATAATTATTAGGATTAAATGTTAATACTAGCACTGTATGTTGTACATTGTGAGAAAATTAACGAATTTAAGATAAGTTGTAGAATGGTGGAATAAATTCTGGATTCCTCCCAGAATTTCTTACAATTTTTTTTATATAACTAATAATAATTGGACGTACACACTGTGTCAGAGTTATAATTTCCATTTCATAGTTCAAGCATATCTTGAGATTGTTGAAATATCTCTATAATCTCAAAATCTCTATTTCAAAACAACGAAAACCTCATAATAATAAAGTATGTATACTTTTTTTCATATAATTCTCCATTCAATATAAAGTGTTTTTTTTGTGACTGGCTGCACGGTACAGGACCTAAGGCGAAAAAAGTGTTTTAAAATAATTATACGGGTTATATGATTGTTAGTGGCGGTTAGTACTAAAAAATGTGGGGTTTAATTAAATGATTACTGAAACTGAAAATTTTTAATTTTTTAAAGTCAAATTTGAAAGTTAGAAATTTTAAGGCTCTTAAAGTTATTTATTTTCTTATGTACTGCACAAGAATTGGAACCTTCGTCGTAGAAACAACGATCTTTGTTTCATCCAATTTGGATCATTTTTGAACTTCCCCTTGAAAATGTTGCTTTTTCCAAATAGTCTCTTAGAGCAACGTCCACTGACCATTAAAGTTAGTTAATCCACGAAACACTCCGTAATTAAAGTGGACTTGTCATGTGATATATTCTCAATGTAAGTTCAAAAGCACTACTAAAACGCACACAATTAATCATATAACGTAAATTGTAGCGATTATGCCTCACTTTTTCATTGTGCAGTTCACTTCGATTCGCCGTGACTAGCTGAGCTACAAACTTTTCCAAAAAAGAGTAAATTGCACAACATTGTTCATATTTGGTCCCAATAGCCTTGCACTTAGATTGCAATCTGCTGGATCTTATTAACGAAATATTTACGCAAGGAAATCATGCGCTAATGCGGAGCTTTTCTGGAGCTTGTGATAAGCTGCAACATTAGCAATAACCGCCATTGCTTGCTAATCACAGTGATTGTATATTTACATTATAATGAGGATGCTTCACATTAATATAATTATGTACTAAAGTTTAAATTATGTATACTGACCATTCAACATACTTTTAAACTGAGGTAAACAGTAGGACCCCACTCGACTACCCCCTATATTTTGCAGAGGACAAGATAATTGAAATCTATATTAACATTTCAAATATAGCAATAGTAGTTAATTAGGTTGCAGAAATGAATACAATTATATTGTGTTTTATGTATTATTTCGAATTATGTCCATACACAGTGCACGCCTAAAGTATGGAATAAATTCAGTAAATGTGAAACAAAAAAATTTTTGCAAAAAATCCTCGTCGGTTTTGCAAAAAAAACAGGTCGATTTTGTTTAATAAAATCACACATTTTTGAGGGAACGTCTATTTTCAGATGTCATTTGTTGTTGAGTAATGACGTCATCAACTTATTTTTCAAATGGCAACCCCACATTTTTTTTAATTTAATTTAAGAGACCCTTTCATTGACGATTTAACGGTATAAAAATGTTGCCACCTTACATAACAACATTTTTGAGTAAATGACAATTGAACGTTACAAAATGAAAAATATATTTTTTCACAATAAATAAACGAAAATTTCTGAAAAAACTGAACACACAATACAACATAGCAAAAAATACGTTGCTAAGCAAAACAATGATCAGATTAAGTTTTTTGACGTATCCATGGTTTTACTGTCAGTTAATCAGAAGATTTGTCATTAAATTGTGCAAAAAAGTTAATGTAACGTGTTAGTATTTATAAAAATTCCAATTTTAATATGGCACATTTAACTGTGACACAAAGAATTGGAATTTTGATTTTCATCGGATGTGGAAATAAGACCAGAACTCAGCAGGAGCTATGTAATTTATTTAATGCAAAATATCCAGACAACCCAATCACCAAATCCACAGTTGGGCGGCATTTCGAACACTTAATTTAAAATTGTATTTGCTTATTAAAGAAATTTTCGTTTATTTATTGTGAAAAATATATTTTTCATTTTGTAACATTCAATTGTCATTTACTCAAAAAAATTTGTTATGTAAGGTGGCAACATTTTTATACCGTTAAATCGATAATGACAGGTTCTCTCAAATTAAATTAAAAAAAATGGCAACAAATAACATCTGAAAATAGACGTTCCCTCAAAAATGTGCGTTTTTATTAAAAAAAAAATCGACCTGTTCAAGGATTTTTTCCAAAAATTTTTTGTTTCACATTTCCTGAATTTATTCCATACTTTAGGCGCGCACTGTATAATATTCTGCTTTGGACAAACGGGCACTAATATTAAAAATAGGTACATGTATCATGATTAGAGTCCGGAAAAGTATACTGTAACGCAGTGCCGGTACTCTACAACTCTATAATAATTAATAGAATGTATAATAATTAATTCAATTAAATATTATAATATATATTAATTTATAATAATTAATACAATCAATACAATTTATACAGGACGCCTTAATACGATTTTTCCATAAGACAGCGAGATATTAGGATGTTGACAGGTGTTCATTTAGTTTCCTACCTGCCGTTGGTGTAAACGGATCGACCGCCGCAATGAAAACAATTTTTTTTCACGAGTGACTAATTCGTCAGTTCGTGTACTTTATTCACATTTTGAAATCCACACCGGATTTGGTGTGGATTTCTGCAATTTTGATGTAGCCTTTCGTGGAACGTGGTCGACAATATTTACTTTAGACGTTTTTTGCCAAATATGTATCCGATTTTCCATTGCCTAGTTGCCATACATTGCGTAAAACATATTTACAGAAGACACATCAACGTCGTGGGAAAGACTAAAGAAGATACACGCAATAAATTTCTGTGGCTGACAGTGGACGAAACAACAGATTTTTGCGGTAATAAGGTCGTTCATGTTCTGATACGAATTTTAGGTGTTTCAGATATTTCGCCCCCGATATTGATAGCTAGTAAACGGGTTTTGCAAACAACGGCTAAGAGTATAGAAATAGTAGTAACACGTGCATTGTCCTCTGTATACATGTAAAAATAATAATGTACTGATGTCAGTGACAACAAGCAACTGTTAGTGATACACATTGTGCGACATTCGTGAAAATAATGTGCCTGGTGTGTCGTCCTCTGTCCACGTGAATTATTTTGAAATTGCAAAATTAACTAGAGTAGATGTGGAACGATCATTTTCCTTCTACAACCACAACATGTACAGGCCAAATCGCTCACGTTTAACGTGAATAAATTCAAAAAGACTACTGGTCGTGGTAACGTACGCTTAAGCAATAAGGACAGTCGGTGTGTCTGAATGACACAAGCAATAGGTATGTTTTTTTGGTCTCTCATATGTCAACTTCCGTCAATAACATGACAAAGAGTCCGGTTCTGCGTTATAGCACACTCTCCGAAGGCTAATCATGATCATGAGCAGTCTATAGTGATAATTCATTAGAATACATACCCAGGACCTACTGCAATTTTATTTGGAAAATTAAAAAGAAGGAAGTTAGTAAAAACATATGCGTTACTTTCGCAGAAATGAACTCATAAAAAAAAGGAAACTAAAAACATAGTTTGAGACGCACGTTTCATTCATGAGTTGAACTCTGTTGTAAGGGTTCCCCTTTGATTACCAATTAAATACTAATTTATTTTAAGCAAAGAACGATTTTAGATTTCAGATTCATATCATTCATCATATAAAAATAAAATATAACCAACCGTGAGTCACCGAATAACTTGGAGGTTCAAGTAGATTTTATTATAATTAATAATAGAACGAAGTGACTTGTAAAGACAAATGTCCCTGTAGAAGCGACGCAATAATGAAGATGATCGTTACGAGTGGATGTTACAATTGAGTTTAAATAAAACGGGTAAATGATTTTATTGGCAATATACACGCGCTCTGACAATGGCGGGCGGCCGTCGAGGGTGTCGTTAACCGGTAATTAAATGATGTGCCGGATGGACTTTTTAAAACATTCCGCAATTAAATAGTTCGCGTCATAATGTAGGCATTCGAGACCCCTCGCGCTGAATCTGGTTCGCAACATAAAGTACATTTGGGGACCCACCCCGTCGCGAAAGGGCAGTAAATACACGATCTAATGGAGTCTCAAAAGCCAGACGATATAATGTACGTTGAGAAAATAGTTGTAGATATTGTTGACTCTTTTGTTACTATTATTGCCTTGCTGTAATGGTAGGATGGCGTGTACAAAATGCCCTGAGCAAATTAATATCTAAGTTTATTTCATCATCTGCCTTTCTGCCTTCGTTCTGTTTAACCGTATTAAGTATTTTATGTGACATTAATAAATTTCCACTTCCAAAAGAGGCAAATATTTATCGGTGTCGTATTTTACTTCAGTTTAATACCTTCTAGAAGTTTTGAATGTATACGCGTACATAAACTTCTTACTGTCTAAACAAAAATGAAAAGAAAAACTGCAAGTTTACATTTGAACAGTTTTCAACTTTTAACAGGACTCATCAGATGATTAAAGCTATCATCATATCCTGATTCAATCATCCAATGATGTCAACATGGTTGACGAAACGCTTACGTTGAATCCGCAAAAGTATTTCGGTATAAGCAGAAAATTGTGCAAGCATGAATATTTGTTTCTTGTTGTTTTCGAAACAGTAAAATTGTCCGAGGATTGGTTGAAAGCTAAACATCATGAAACATAGCTTGGTGTGCATATGCCTTAGCAAGTCATTGAGCCTTATGGAAGTTATTTATAGAATTCCTGCATTGACCCGGAAGTAAAAGTAAGCCTTCATAGCTCCTACGCAGTCAATGATGTCACCGTGGTTGGTGAAACGCGCGCGTTGAATCCACAAAAGTGTTTCGGTGTTAAGCGGAAAAATGTGTAAGCATGAATTTGTTGAATGAAGCTAAACATCATGAAACATAGCTTGATCTGCCTGCGCTTTTAGCAAGTCCTTGAGCCTTATGGAAGTTATTTATAGAACTCCTGCATTGACCAGGTAGTAAAAGTAAGCCTTCATAGCTCCTACGCAGTCAGTGTCCAGTTAAACGTCTTGTAGGTGGCGACTTGCATCTCCAGTTTAATTTGGAATTTATCCAATTTCATTTGGAGTTGAAAAAAGTTGTATTCACTGTCGGATATTCTCATTCAACTCAGAATACGGAGTTAATAAGATTCACGTTTTCTGGTATTTCATTCTATCCAACTTGCACCTAATCATGAAGAGCCTTTGGAGAGGCATTTTAAATTGTTAATTCAAGAGCAGCTATAGTGTCGCAAACCGAAAAGAGCTATATTTTTTTGTCAAAAATGTATCATTAACAAAAGTATTTGCCGGTATAGAATTTAAACTGCAACTTCTAGGAACAAACCTGAAGTGAACAAAATAATGGAGAACAACTAAATTCGTATTGGTATATGATTCTTGATATACTTTTCATATTTCCTCAACATATTTATACGAATATTCCATGTTTGTTGAGGTTTTACATTAGCGTGTGCATTTATTTTTAATTATAGCACATAAGAAAAAAGGACACGTTTTTTCGTCTTTTTTAAAAATAGATCACTATACATCACATAATATAAACGCAATGAAGTACGTAACAATTAGTATCATCATCAGTTTTCTCAAAGTTTCTAAACAGAAGAAACTAGAAATATAACATCTACATGGGTATCTATCTTTGTATTATTTTTTAAATTGCAAAGAAAATATATGTGAAAATTTGTTTTGAATGAAAATTTATACATGTCAGTTTTTAATGACTATAGTAGGTATGCTAATTTTTCGCTAAAAAATACCTTAATACTCTCAGTTCCTCCCCGCTAAAGTATTATAGTATTATTTGACTTGAAGACATAAAATTTGCCACCATGTTCAAAAGTGCCAGTTATTTATGCCCTACGTTTTGGTCATAATACTATTTAAATGAGGAAACTAATAACAATATTACAGGGGTTTCTAAAATAGTTTTTAATGGATCATACTATGGGCGTTATTTTGTTGAAAAACGGGGTTAGCAAGTGTTTCAATGTATGGGAGAATATTGGATTCTATAATTTATTCAGTGTAATGGTTAGGCGTTCGTATTACTACAAATATCTCTTACTACCGCACGCAATCGTCATCGCTGTTTTGATTTTGAGTAATTTGCAAAATGTTATTTTATTTTAACACCTACAATTGCAGATGAACCGTTAAGCTAGTGCAACAAATTAGAATATTCTTCAATTCATCAAAGCAGAAAATCAGTGGAGCAATAAATCAATAAATCGTATAATACTCGATATAACTAAAAAAAAAAGAAACACCGCAACGATAGCGTTATCTCTAATCTCATTATCTCATATTATCTCATATAGATAATTCTTAAACTCCAAAAGATATCGTATTTTTCCAAAATGTATATTCAAAATAGTTAATGAAGAAAGCTACGCCTAAACCTATTAACGTATCTATCAATTAAAATTGATTAAAAACTCAATTTTATATCGAGGTATTTTGTCTCTGTTCGACATTTAACTCCACGTCATATTTCTTTTAGCTTACGTGTTAACGACATCTCCGGCGTTATGTCTTTGAAGTGCAATAACTGTTTACTCATAATAATACACTCAGGATCAATTTCATGCTGAGGCTTAATGCGTTGATGGCTACATTATGTGGCACGACAAAAAATTGCTTTTGTTTTCCATGCCCGATGCGAAAGGGGAACTTGAATTACTATCTCGGAGAGTGACTTTGTTATTTCTGTTATTAACTGGCGCGGTATTCACGTTTTAATGTGTGTCATTGAGCGTATATTGATTTGGAGTTGAGAACGTAAAATTTTATGAACGTTATTATGTAGCACGACCGTTGAATTGAGTGCCATTGAAATAGTAATAATCGAATAATTGATCGTTTCTCTGGTTTTTGATTACGCATTACTTTAGTTTGTAGTGCTCCAATGACTTTATTTCCAACAACTATGACAATCGTTCGGTACCCACCAGATAGACGAGAGTTTTCGAAAATGCTAAAGTTATTTACAGATGGTAAATTTTATTAGACATAGTTTGCTCCATGTCTCAATAGTTTTCGTTTTCTACAGTGAATTACAGAATTGACCTTGTTAATTTCAGAGGTCAGCATTTACATATTTACGACATAGTATAATATTTTACAACAAGTCAACATCATATGTATCAATAAATTGTTGATTAACTGTTTTTTTCTTTCATATTTTTGTGTGATAATTGGTTTTGGAAATATGGCTGTGAGAGATTAGCCAAAAGATTGGAGTATTCATTCTTTAAAAGTAAACTAAATACTAATTACCTAATGGTTAACACATTCAGAGAGATTAATTTTAACATAATTCACTTGTATTTACTTTTATAAATTTCTAATCAATAATAATTAAGTAATTAATTTATTATTATGTAGTGCAAAAAGCTGTGCATTTTGTAATTTTGGTACTAGTTGCAAAGTTGATTTTTATTCAACTTTGTCTGTAATGTCTTGATCCATAGATCCATACTTTATTTATAGATCCATAGATCCATTACTTTTACTACTCATCTACCCATGAATATTTATCTACTATTAATAATGTTAAGTACCTAAATATTCCGTGCCTAAATTACCTATTCAAATACCAAACCAAATAAACACAGACACACGCGGAAAAAGGCAAAAATAATGTAATAATTAACGAGCTATTTTGAGAAATGAATATCTCCTAAAAAGGTGAATGGACGCAAACACTCATTTTTTCTTTTGATTTGTCCTTTCGCCACGTCCACCATATATATAGTCGCAGAGTTGTCACCCGGAACATCCCCTTCTAGTGCGAGCAATGGTCGTATCCTGTGGCATAGAAATCGCAGCAAGTAAGTAAAATCAGTTGCAATAAAAATCTAACTACTGCGGAGATGGAAGCAGAATCAGTGAAAATGTTGATTTACCAAAAATTAATGCGTCCAAATTTAGTACGAATTTTTAATTTCAATGTTACTTTGTCTACTGGCTTCCACTAAAAATGAGATTTAACAAGTAACAATTTCTTTCAAGTTTAAGTAACAATTTCTCACAAAGCTATCAAAAACTGATAGATTTTTAACTAATAGCACTAAGAGTCACGTTTAGAAGTGATATAATTTTTTAAATGGTAAAGTGGTGATTTCATAGTTCTGTGAAGAAAAAATCAAACACAGTACACGAACAGTAGCTTTGTCCTTTGGCCACAGTAAGTGGTCAAAACCTGAAATTGTGTTCATTTCTTTTGTAGATGCAGCCGTGAATACTTCGAGAAGTACAGTTTGTTATTGTTTGTTTGTGGGTATCTCATACAGTGGCGGTGCGTGATATTTCAGTTAGCCATATCTTGAAAACGACCATGGGACCCACTTCACTTTTTAGGTGATGACTATACACCTCTTACAGAAAGAATTCATAGTGAAAAAATCGTCAGCAAAGTTTGCGAAAAATTTTCAAAAACACTGGAGCACTCCCTGGGTTCTCAGTAACGCTCTGTGGGATATTTGCAGTATATTTTTTTCATAATCTAGAAACAAATATAAGGAGACGTTTTTCGATTTGTTGCAAAATATTTATTTTTCAAAAAAGTTATGGCCATTTTAATTTTAATTTTATAGGAACATTTTGTTTCCCAAAATTAAAATGGCCATAACTTTTTTGAAACAAAAAATATTTTGTAACAAATCGAAAAACGTTTATATTTGTTTCCTGGGTATGAAAAAATATACTGCAAATATCCCATAGAGGTACAGAACCCAGGAAGTGCTCCAGTGTTTTGAAATTTTTTTCGCAAACTTCTAGTTTTTCACTATAACCCTTCTGTAAGAGGTGTATAGTCATCACCTAAAAGTGAAGTGGGTCCCATGCGTGTTTTCAAGATATGGCTAAGAAAATATCACTCACCGCCACTGATCTCATATCTCTCGGGTATGGTCGTTCTACCTTGTACTACGTTCGTTGTGCGCAGTTCATGGGCAAATCTATTTTTTGGTGTACTGTAGTGATCTATACTTCAAATTTCTATTTAACTTAAATTTTTTGTGAAACACATTTTTGTTTTTTTATTCCATTTTATTTTTTGTTTTATTCTGCTTTACTTTCCATTAAGAAATAAGTACAAATGCATAACTTGACTACCATAAATTGAGAGGCAAATGCCGTTTCATAGCAGTACGTATAAGCAGTAAGCAAGCGATTTATAAATCGTGGCAACCTTGGTAATTTCAAAACTTGCTATTGCGGTTAGAATTACTAGTAAATTAGGGAAGCAAACTTCGCTGTGAAGTTGTGCTTTAAACGTTTATATTACCACCTTAAATTCGGTATAATATCGTACCTTAACCCGCTTTAGTATATTATCATTGCCATCTTGGAAGCCTTTCGTAGGTAATTATTTCTGGTACAACATCAGCGGCCTTAATAAAGCATTAATTATGCAAATTAATTTCCAGTTTATTAACATAAGCCGTGTGATCGTTAGTGTAGATTTTGGAAAGAGTCAATTTGTCAATAGCAGTTACAGGTTCCTTTACACCCTGTTCGATGTTTGTTCATACGTGGATGTGTAGATTTATCATTATCAATGAGTTATGAAATAGTCGCTTGTACATATGTAATAAAATGTAATTCAAGCGTGTTAAATTGAGAAAACGTGTCTTTAAAAACATAGCTTCATTGTTCGTGTTCAATGACGGATCAAAACAATACTATATATGTTTTTTACTTTACCAATACAATTAATAATATGTTTTTGTTTTTTAAATTATAAGAGCTTACCTTAGTATTGATCTATTAGAGTCTTAGGCTAGGGTGAAATAGTAAATGTAGGTATACAGTCTATCCCAAATTGGTTACGCATGCACTGGTATCTCGGTTACTGTTGGAGATATAAAGAAGATTAAATAGGGAGAGTTTTAGAGGATTTTATTTCCTCCGACTTTTTTTTCAAATTCGATTTATCTGTAACTGTTTGGAGATAATTCCAAAAAACTGAGAGGTGCATTTTAGAGAATGTCCCATATATTTTTAATTGCTGGACTGGCTTATTTCTAGCTAATTTTAGCGAGTACATTGTTAAGACACTTTTTTTAAGATGCATTCGCTGACGTTATCAAATTATATTCATGTGTTTCTGAGATTGCCATTAACTTTCATTTTTCTTACGGGCGCTATATTGGATTAATATGTAGTTAAATAGTACTCAAAAATTGATTTTCGAAAACATGTAAGGAGTAACATGTTTTTCTAGCATTGTGATACACTTATGACACACGCGCAATTAAAAAAATATATTTTTTTCGAAGTAGGCAACAATTTGAAAATTACAAATAAGAAATAATCAACTACTGAAAATAATTTTAACTAATTTGCCATCTGAAATCGATGAGGTAAATTAAAACAAATTGTGTATGTTTTTATTAAGAACATTTACAGCATCGATCATGTTTGACGGTTGTTTTCAATAGTGTTTAAAAATTGTGTCTTTAAGTTAAACTTAAGAAGCGAAAGGAAAGCGAACTCCTTGTGCAAAAATATTAATGTGTATCAATGGAAAATAATATTGTGCATGCGGTCAGATCTTCAAAAGTTGAAGGGTTGCTTAATGTCCAACAAACCTCCAGATTTTGCTGAGATTTTCATATTTTCTGTAACAACTGTCATATTTTCTGTAACTGTTTTTCAAATTTGTGTTGCATCATGCACGATCTGTTAAATGATCAAAACTAACTAATGCATTTACCCTAGCATTATGAAAGAATGAAAAAAGAAATACATATCCGTGTCATTCATTTGAAAGTAAAACAAGCTGTTGTTTAAAATGCCGAAGGCTATGAAAATGCCGAAGTTCAAGTAGTTAAACTGTATAGGTAGTAGAAACTAATAATACTATTGAATTTAGAAGTAGGTGTCAGTTAACTCTCGATATATGAATCTAATTCTGCAGTAATAAATTTCATCTACCTTTAAAGAATGGAAAAAATGATGTGCTCCTGTCAACTATTTCTCCTTATTTTATTAGGATTTGCTGATGAGTGGGTACAGAAAGTGATATTTCTCATTACTGATGGCCCACTGCCAGACAGGAAATTTTTGAAAGACGTCATGCTATTAAATCTTGAAAAACGCCTGCATCACAAACTGGATGCGTACAACGCATGCATGCAAGGTAATTACTTTTAAATCATAAAACTCAATGACACGTCGAAATAGACATTATTACAATTTTTACGAGGACCTACTTTTGGCGAAATCACGTAGGAAGTAAGAGGGTACATATTAAAACGTAAATTAAAATAATATTTAAATTACTATTAAGTTAAACGATTATTAATGATAATGATTTTTTATACATTATATGTGTATATACAGTATGATTTACAATTGTCTATACTGATCACAGAGGAAATTCAAGTTCGGACTTCAGACCCACCAAGCCATTATGGAAAATAGTCTGTAATATTACCGTTGTTGCACCCACGGCGTGTGTGTTCTAGTGCCATCTTGCTGGAAGTAAATAGTAGCAATTTTAGCATTATCCAACTGATTTACAAATGGTATATCGTTCAGCAATAAGAGTTCCATTAAAAAAAATGAGCCAATTGTTCACTTTCTTGATAGCACACCAAACACCAACTTTCTGTGTATGAAGAGGTCAAGCGCTTCGACAAAAAAATTGCCTGTCTGGTTTCTCGGAACTCGACATTCTCATACTCTGCAATTTCTGATAACCACTAAGATGAAACCATGCTTCATCGGGGAAGAGTATTTTGGTCGTTTTCATCGTGATTATTTAAAAACCAATAAAGAAAACCAAAAAAAGACAAGACTGCTCTACGAGGGTAATTAACTTCTTGAAGTTTCCGATAACAAGTTAAACGGTAGGAAAACAAGGGTAACTCTTTTAACCAGTTAACTTTTTTAACCAGTATGGCAGGTTAACCAGTATGGCAGGTATCGCAGGCAACCAATAGATACACTGGTTAACCTCGACAGAAGATGCAAGTCTTCCATAACTTGATGTACTTTCTTTCAGCTCCTTAAACATTTGAATAATGTGGCGACGAAAACAGTTGCACATATTGTAGTCACAACCACATCTGAAAACTGTTGTTGAAACTCCAAGTAACAATTTTCGAGAAAATACTTCTATCGTCCTTCAACTTTCTGTCCAATCAAGTAGGACTCTACCATGAAGGTATTTTTGTTGTTGTGTAAACATTATTTTAAGGAGTTTTTCGTAGAATCTATGCTGACTGTTTTGGTTTAGAGCTTTAACCTTGACAGTGTGAATGAAAGCTGTTAAATGTCATATCCTAGAAAAAAAATAGGCCTGAACCTATCAAAGACATTTTAATGGGTAGACCCTACTTTGAGGACAAATTTTGTTAATCTAAAAAAAATATTATCAGTACATCCATAGGGAATGTTCTACCTACTTATATCAAGTGATTTTCTCCGAATATTCCGATGAAATTCATGTACATACCTGCCAAGAAAAAGGAAGGGAAATAAAAAGCTAACTGAAAGACAGAGTAAAACAAATGTAATTGTTACATCTATCAGGCATGTCCCAGTCAGAGGACGCGGTGGAGCGATTCGCAGTTGTTGACGATTGTATAACCCCTATTTCAATGAGAACCAAGGCTCCGGACCGTGAAAGCCTGCTCTGACGTCACGGTAACGTCAGAGTCTGGCTCATTTAATGAACCTTTCTCTTCACATTTGAAGAATATTTATTTATACAATTGAAGATCTTGGTGCAAAAACCGGCCAAGTCCACTTCTGGGTGAAATTGTGTTTTTCCACTGGATATATAATTTAAAGCATTCTTGATCAATTGGTGTAAAATCAGAGAAGTCCAACGTAAATTAATGGTTTGAAATGCTCGAAGGACTTGGCTGACCATACTATTTGAGGCAAAAACCAGTCATGTCCAGGACTTGGTCGATTTTTGCACCAACGCTGATAGTCACGGAGTGGGGGACATGACCGTCGCCGATTGCGAGCTTCGCTTATTAGAAGGCAGACATGCTTTCCGACATGTTATTGTTTCTTATTTGTGTTCGTGCCCCGTGGACGTAGTCTGTTGTTTATATTGTATATAGTAACGTATAATAATACTGTGATTATATCACAAATGATGTCATCCGATGAGGAAGAACCTTTTATGTCATCAGGTAGTGAGTATCTGCCATCTGATAGCGATCAGCCTAGTACTAGCCGAGGAAAACCCTGAAAAATTAAAAAACAAACGAAAAAACGCAAGAAAATTGAAAATATTCCTTTGAATAATCAGTATTGACACCAGTTGTAAACTGGAATATTTTACCAGTCAACGTAAGTACTCCTTGTAGCAAAAAAGGAAAAAGGTGAAAAGTACACTACCGTGATAAGTGGAAAACTAATACCAGAGAGAAAAGTGGGTAATGACTGTGCTTGTCGTCGCTAATATTCTTCGAAGATCAATGCCGAAGAAAGAAACCAAATATTGCAGAAGTTTAATGGTTTAGCTAGTAAGGAAAAGCAAGATCTATACTTGGGTGTACCAATCCGAGTACCAACGAAGTATCGCCATCAACGAAGAAAATGACCCAGGTCTATCCTTTTCCAATCAATGAAAAAAAGCTCGCAGATTTGAAGCCTGTATTTAAGAAATATGTTCCAGAAATATACCAAAGTTACTACAGCAGAATATTCGGGGAAGTTGGAGAAGAACCAGGACCACAGCAGCCAATGAATGAGGTAGACGCCCGAGAGGAAACCTTAGAAGACGCAGCTTATGAATCAGACTCTTCTTTTATGTAGTTTTGTACTCGATTAAAAGTTTATGAGAGAAATAAATAATGGTTTTTCATGTTTGTGTTTTTTTTATCAATATTTTGGTGCAAAAATCAGTCGTCCCAATTTTCAAAAAATCACTTTTGGCGTGATTTTTACAAAATATCAATTTTATACCGAGCCAACATCTATAATGAAATAAAAATTTGGACCAATTGCAAGTTTATTTCCAAATTTAGGAAGTTTTTCTCGATTTCCCACAAACTTTGATTTTAGGACTTGGCCGGTTTTTGCACCAAGGTCTTTTTAGCTTACATACGGTATATTTAATACGTGTTTGGAATTGCATCATTGAAAGAAGATAAAGCATCCGTGTTTACAGAAATTTATTATAATAAATTAAGGCCTTTGAGATCTGAAGATTTATATATGTTGATTGTGCACTTGTCCTTGTCTGAGAAAAAAAATAAAGACGTAATGTCGGCTTTCTTTAAACACTTTCAAGGTGGCAGCTAATCGGCGATCGATTCCAGGACTGACGGCACATCCGCGGCTGATTACCGATGGTCGTCGATGCGCCAAATGCAGCGTGTAAGTGTGTTGTCTGATAATCGGGCATGAAATAAGCGAGCTTCCGAATCGAGGCACGTTCCGGGACGGCCCTTCGAAGAGAGAGGACGGGAGAGAAGGCAGCGGCGGGCGCGGCGTCGCGGGCGCCCGGAATGGCGACGCCAACGTAATCCCGCACCGCCGGGCTAAATTGAAAGTCGCGTCTCCACATTTGCGCGTACGGCCTCCGCACGCAATGCGTCCGAAATTATCATAATACGGGGGACACGCTGCGCCGCGGCTTCGGCCCTAAAAGCCACAGCAATACCATTTCAATATTAAAAATGGAGGCAGTCACTTACTCACGCCTTGTCAGAGGCGACGTCGCGCAATCTTCTGGATCGCGACAAATAGTCTTAAACGAAGCACTTCTTGCTCCTATTTTATATCCGGGAATTATTATTCACAACATTGTTGGGTGTCTCGTTTTACCAGGGTGAAATGAGAGCAGCGAAGGGATAAAGAGGAATGCAAATTTCTTTGTGAATGCAATATTTTCATAAAAGATGACGCTGAAGTAATTATGACTTATGTTGTCACTGGTTCCACTCAACTCTCAGTATGAATACGTTCACATATTTAGAGCACTTATTATAAGCAGGAGAAAATGATTCAAAAAAAAAAAGACGGTTCCAAAACAGAACAAGCAACAAATGGTACAAATATCTCGTTAGGTCTAGGAAATAATGTAACAGCATTTCAGGCTAAAGTGACCGCAATCCAATACTGTGCTATGGAAATAATAAGGTCCCTACCTTATTATTTCCCTAAATAAAGAACCAGCAAATTGTCATATTTTCGATTGCCAAGCAGCGCTAAAAGCAATCATATCTATGAAGATTACATCAAAATTGATACGGAATTGCTGGAGGTGTTAAAGGACGCCAAAACAGAGTGACTTTGGTTTGGGTACCACGACACAAAGGACATATAGGCTACATGAAATATACATTCATAAAACTGCATGGAATATCAATTGGTAAATGGATTAATAATCACAAAAATAATAAAAGTCACTGGAATGGTGAAAAATTTTTCTAAAAACGTCTAGGAGTCTACTGACAGTTTTAGATTCTAGAAGTCTACTGACAATATTGCCGACCAAATAGACATATGAGTTTAATTGGTTTGGCAGAGGAGACAACATGCAGATTCTGTCTGGAGGAAGAGGGAACCTCCGTTCACATGCTATGTCACTGTGAAAGGCTAACAAGACTGAGGTTTCAAACATTAGCGAGACACGCAAATGGACAATAGATATACTAAAAAGTCCACAAAGATGCTGTGGGGTCTGATAAAAAGGACCAATCTTGATAAGGTGCTCTAAAACCAGTGGGAGTGCTGCAACAGTCATTTAAGAGGTTGCGCTTGTTAATTCACTATCTCCATCTATCACCATCACTATCTCCATCTCCCAATATTTTAATCTTAATCTTAATCTTATTTCAAGCAGACGAATCTTTCTTTCTTATTTTTTCTTAAATGTAACATTTAAGGAATTTCAAAGGAATTGAACTTACGCGGTGAGAGAATTTAGAACGTTTATCTTTATTTCAAGATTTTGATCACTGTAACATCACCCACTATGCAATTTTAGTCATTCTAATGAGTGTTAACTCTCGTTTCTTGTTACACTGTGCGCTTATATAGCATCTATTTTCTTTTTGTTCAGTACGTAACTAGAAGCATGTTTACAGTATTAACTATATGTGCAGTGTACAGTATTTAATGTTAAATAGGTATAAATAATTTCACAAAACCATCGGGTTGGTGAAGAATGTTTTCCTCTAATTGCAAAAATTTTGATTACTACTAAATTGAAGTGTAAGTATTTCATTTGTAATCACAGGGGATAACAATTTATGGCTACCCAAAAACTAAAATTTAATTTATTGGCCCCATCTATCTCATTTGTAATGTAATCAAGAGCCAGTTGCTTCCTGCGCATGTATTTATTTTTACCAATTACTAAACGGAAAATAGCTGTTTGGTAACATCATATTTAGGACGAATTTAGATGTCATTCTATCATAATTCAACAACTGTGATAAATATTTTAAATTGTATCGTACCCTCAGAACAATACTAACACAATTAAAAATATGGTCAACTGAGAAAATTGCTTTTAAAGTATTGACTGCTCCGATAGAAAATTTTGGTATAAAAATATATTCTACTGAGGTGTATTTTTTTATACGGTTGATATTTACTTACCTTAATATGCCATTACAAATTAAGTAATTATGATATATATATATATATCAGTATTATGTCTTTTATTTAATAATTGTTAGTATGTGGTTGTGTTGTACTGAAATAACTTAATATTTTATTACAAGAGTTCGGAAATCCCGGCTTACCGCATGTAAAACTGCATTTACCTATCTAGCGTTCCCGCATGAGATCAGCGTACTACCGCGCAGACGTGAATCCCGGGATATCGTGAAGGATTGGTCAGTGGCGTAGGTATGTAGAGGTAAGAAATATCCGCGTTTACAAGGTGCTTAAAAATACGGTTTATACTTTCGTTATCATAGAGTTTTACAGTGTCGAGCCCTGCGTTGTAGCATAACTTTCCGAACTTTATTTATTACTATATAAGTACACTGATTAGATAATTAAAATTAGCTAGAAGCAAAACATTTTATAAAATAATTATGTTTTTAATGTAATACGTAAATAAATACCTCATTTATAAAAATAATAACAAAACAAAAGTTATAAAAAAAAGTAACAGCGTATAATAATTAGGGTCCGGAAATGTGTGATTCAACGCAGGGCTCGGCACTATAAAACTCTATGATGATGAAAGTATAAACCGTAATCTTTAAGCGCCTTGTACATTATATGAGCGTGTAATTCTTGCCTATGCGTACCTACGCCACTGACCGATCCTGTCCATGTGCCGGGACCAGCGTCTGCGCGGTAGTAAGCCGATCCCTTGCGGGAGCGCTGAAAAGTTAATTGCAGTTTCACATACGGTTAGACGGGATTTCCGAACTTTAATAATAACGTAATAATTTTACTCTAAATTTGTATTAGTTCCTGGGTGAGGTTTTTTAAATTTTTCGATGCTAATGTTTTATTGCACTGAAGATTTTAATAAGTATGTGTTACACTTATTTTGAATCCAAGAGGGTCTTAATTCAAAATCTGTTAATATTACATTCATTTTCTATGAAGCTTATGTATATGACTGTTTAAACAAGAACCCTAACTTAAAGTATGTTAATATTTAATTGAAATTGTTTGATAATGTAAAAACTGTTTACTGCTATTGTGAACATTAGACCAAATGTGTTGCTGCGTAGGAAATACTGATACTTGTCAAAGGCATGTTTTTCATATTTCGAATTAAGGTACGTTATAGGTACGTTAAGGTACGTTATACGTTAAGGTACGTTATACATTATAAAACGAACAATTATTTCAGTGCAATACAAAATATTAGGTTTTGTTGAAAGACGGGACGAGTTTGATTTAAGTTTGCGGTAATGTAATTTGGCTTAATATGAATAACTTGGTACCGCTAACTCAAAAAGTGTAGTTTTTGAGCTATGTATGTTTGTGTTGTTCAGAGAGTGCGGTATGTAAACCATTTTAACATAATTTCTTGCAATTTTCCCATTAAATGAATTATAACCTTTCAAGGAATCTGGAAGGAACACATTACTCATGAACTTCATGCATTCATGCATTCTATGACATATCAGTAATAGTAATCTTGATATATGCAGTGCCGTTCACTGATAGCGTTTACATACATTAATACGAAATATTAATACATTTGTGTTGCATTTTTAATAGGAAATTGGATTGTAAAACTAAACGCTGTAGCAATATACGTAAGCTTGGAAAATTCAAATAATTAAAAACAACAGGATTGACATGATATTCAAACCATTAACTTTATTTTATTTACATAACTACAACTTCATTGTCATACGAATATATTTGAACTCCATATATTTACTTTTAATGTACATGTGCAAAATAAACTTCGTAGTCTTTTTTTTTCAGACAGACACTATTACTTCCAACTCGAATGTCTAATTTGATGGCGTCAAATGTGGTCGCGAAATGTGAAGGGTGGATGCCATGAGGGGGTCAGAAACTAAAACCAGTAAATATAAGTTATGTTGACATTATAACATGCCCCATTTAATTTAGAATTTATTCTGTAATTGTATTTGATCGTGTGCTTTTCCTTAGTTTACACTCAAGCGTGTAGTTTTGTTCACGGATAAATGATTTTTTTAAAGGAACGGACATTCTAATTATATTCTAACAAATAATGAAATCATGCACTATGAAAAGTTATCACAAATCACGGCTGTCATATCATAGACATAGAAAACATCACGTTCGGATATTCTTCGACAATAATTAAGATATTCGGGGGTGGTGTAGGAACTTGGTTTATTTAGGAATAATAAAAGGACCCCGCACAAAACAAGTGGGTGAGGGGGTACAGTCAAATGGACTGAAAATTTAGTATGTTGTACTTCATCATATCCTGATCAAAAGTCCTCATGGACAGAACGCCTGAAAATCAATACTTTTTGAGATACGAAGTTGCAAAGGACTGAAATATTGCAGCACCTGCAAAAGGCATGATTGAGTGTATTATATCGTACAAGGAGTTGTTTAACACTATTATTTTACAACATTGATATTTATGAAGACATTTTTACTCGATAATTAAATTCACTCGAGAATGACCTTGAAATATGACTTAAAGGCGAAAATCAAGGTCATGTCAAGGTCAAGCGAAGATAAAACGATTATATAAATCCGAGAAAGTAGATGTATATGTTTTTGGAGTCGCTGAATCCAAATTCGGTGTTTACTTAATCCCTAACGGTTAACTAGGGGTCATTTCAAGGTCATTCAAAATCAAAACGAAAAAACTTGTGTATTCTTAACCCCAATAATCCAATATCATAGAGTTCACCTAAATCATCCAATATCATAGAGTTCATCAAAAACATCAGCTGCTGTAATCATGCTACCGTCGGCATTAGCATGATGACTTTGATTTTCGCTTTCAAGTCATATTTCAAGGTCATTCTCGAGTGAATTTAATGATCGAGTGAAAATGTCTTCATAAATATCAATGTTGTAAAATAATAGTGTTAAACAACTCCTTGTACGATATAATACACTCAAGCATGCCTTTTGCAGGTGCTGCAATATTTCAGTCCTTTGCAACTTCGTATCTCAAAAAGGATTCATTTTCAGGCGTTCTGTCCATGAGGACTTTTGATCAGGATGTCATGAAGTACAACATACTAAATTTTCAGTCCATTTGACTGTACCCCCTCACCCACTTGTTTTGTGCGGGGTCCTTTGTTGCTTTAGGGATATTGCAAAGTATTCATCAGTTGAAATTTAGCAACATTTATTTACAAAGGTTGTCTCGAATCTAATACACATTAATTAACTATGTAATATACTATATAATAAAATGCTCCATTTGAATAACCGATACTTATTTTTATACTTTTCTACGTCCGGCTGTCAACTGACTAATACGTATTACAGGATACCGCATCGCTTGCAACGTCCGCCACTGGCGATGTTAAATTACACTAAACTACGACTGCGTCTTTTTACCTGGATGGTGGATGACTCCTTTCATTATGTGTTTGTTAAACTATAACAACAGCGACAATAAAAATATGAGTGAATCCATTACTGAGTGACTGAATATCCAGGTCTCTTGACAAGAGTTGATCGTTACCAAGTACTCTAAATCTGGTTCTTGCAGCAAAAAAGCAGTTGGACAAGACATGTTCTGCAGTATCTTCAAACACAGCTACTCCTAGCCTGTTCAAGTGATGTTGAGTCTGTAGTGGTCAGTATAACACCACAAACAAAAAAAAAAAAGGGGGGCCCACCCACGCGGGGGGGGGGGGGGGGGGGGGGGGGGGGGGGGGGGGGGAAGGAAAGGGGGGGGGGGGGGGGGGGGGGGGGGGGAGAAAAAAAAAAAAAAAAAAAAAAAAAAAAAAAAAAAAAAAAAAAAAAAAAAAACAAGGGGGGGGGGGGGGGGGGGGGGGGGGGGGGGGGGGGGGGGGGAAAAAAGAGAAAAGGAAGGAGAAGGGAAAAAAAAAAAAAGGAGGGGGGGGGGGGGAGGGGGGGGGGGGGGGGGGGGGGGGGGGGGGGGGGGGGGGGGGGGGGGGGGGGGAAAAAAAAAAAAAAAAGGAAAAAAAAAAAAAAAGGGGAGGGGGGGGGGGGGGGGGGGGGGGAGAGGGGGGGTGGGGCGGGGGGGGGGGGGGGGGGGGGGGGGGGGGAAAAAAAAAAACGGGGGGGAAAAAAAAAAAAAAAAAAAAAAAAGAGGGAAAAAAAAAAAAAAAAAGAAAAAAAAAAAAGAAAAAAAAAAAAAAAAAAAAAAAAAAAAAAAAAAAAAAAAAGGGAAAAAAAAAAAAAATAAAAAAAAAGAAAAGGTTGGGGGGGGGGGAAAAAAAAAAAAAAAAAAAGGGGGGGAAAAAGGGGGTTGGGGGGGGGACTGTATATAAAATTGGTATGAAAAAAAAAAAAAAAAAAAAAAAAAACGGATTTAAAAAATTTTTTTACATAGGTCAATTAGAATTTTTAGGTTCTTCTGTCTTAGCTCTATTATTGTTTTTTACTTCTTGATTTCATTGGTTTTGTGAAAACTGATAAAGGATTTTGAATGTGTTAATCCCGCTAATGTATTCCAGTGTTCGAGAGTTTTACGACAACTAGTTGATACGACAACGACAGGTTCTGGTCCTATACATTTTGTTATCGATTCCTCTCTAGCAAGGGGGGTCAGTAGTATCATTGCCCTCTATGCTAGAGTAATACCTAAGGTATTCACTCTAATATCAATTTATTGTTTTTACCAATTTGGGATTTTGCTCATACAGAGGAGTAAGTTGGCATTGGTATTATCACGAAGGAAACACTATTCTTTAAAGAGATAGCTATGTGATGAAGAGAGACAAGATCATGAATCATGAAGAGATTAGAATGAAGAGATCACGAGATGTGATGAAGTGAGACGTTAAGATAAGTAAATAATGACCAGTGAAGTTAATTAAATAAATCTTTTCAAGTACTAATCACTTTCTTCGTTTTTGTTATCGAAAATTTTGATTTAAATTTTTTATTACAAAATCGTGTCGTACCAATACTACACTTGATTGTCATTTGGAATTGACAATATTAAACATAAGAGGCTTTTCCCTGTTTTAGCTAGATAACAATGAGACGCACAATAAATTTGACAAAAGTAGAACGATATAAATAATGTCATTGCATATGTAACGGTTTTTACCGATTTTGGTGGCATAATGTTTCCACTAAGCTAGTGTGATGCCTTCACTGAGGTAAGGTGGTTACGAATGTGGTTGTGAGGAATCTTTTAAATTATACTCAATAACTAAATAATATTAGCTAGCAAAAGACCAACAGTGCAAATCGGCAAGTCAAACTACTATGAACGCAGAATACAACATAACATTATTTACCGCGCCATGAAAGAGAAAATGTGGAGACATTATTGACGAAGTCATTATGCAACCCCATTATCAAATAATGTGATGAATAAAGTAGGCTCCAAAAAGTCTTTGGAGAAAACCAAACATTGTGTAAAGAACAAAGGTCCTATTTCTTCGAGAAATCAAAAAGATCAATAACGAGAGAAAAAATAGGTTTTTATGAAATATTATAGTACAGAGAACTATACTATAATATCTGTACATATTAGGTACAGAAATCTGTTAAAGAAATTTGATCAATGTGATGGAATTACTTAAACAATCTTATAAAGTACCTGTTAGTTTCTCCGTGGTTTTTGTTGTCGGTACTTTTATTTCCGCGTTTTTATTACATAGCTGTGTTCTATAAATAGTCCAATTGATTCTCATTAGAAGTGATACTGATGAACCATAATTACGTTCTCCCCGTTTCAGCTAGACGATAATGAGGGCACCTCTGCGCGCAATAAACTTAACAAAAGCAGAAACGGTATAAATGATTTTATTGCACACGTACCACCGTTTACCAATCTCGGTGGCACATTATCTCCAATTTAGCGGTAAGCTGGTGTGATGCCCTCGCTGAGGTGAGGCTGATTGAAGACTTCCCGTCCACCTCCGCCGGTGACAATCACGGCCTTCCTACTGCCGTTTATCTTAATATGTAGCGAGCGGCAGTCATTAATGGGATTTCAGCGCGACGTACAGCGGGTTTCCGTTGTCCGCCTTCTGTTCGCAAAAGAGCAAAAGATTCACGAGGTGCGTCGGTGAATTCAGTTAAAATACCGTCTAGACCGATGGAATTACTGGGCGAGCTAAAGATTTGATTGTCAGAGATTTGTTTGGTTCCACCTTAATTTCGTGCTGCAGCCACTCGTAGTCCATCTTGATTTTGTGCTGGTGCCGCATACATTTCCTTTTACAATATTTGCTTTCTTTTTTATTTCTTTTATTCTCTCTTCTTCCTGAATGGCATCTATTTCCGGTGTATCTGTCAAAATTGCCGATTTTCTTTTTTTTTTTGTCTTTTGGTTTTGTATTCGAGGTCGAGCTTTAGGGTACGGCCATAACTGTTCAGGTGTGACTACTGCAGAACTGGTTGATGGAGTGGGACTGGTGAATAAAGACTTTTTAATAAATCTAATTAAAGTCATTTTATCAATGGAAAATTGTGTGGCTGTGTGAATGTGACAAACGAATACAAAAAAAGATAATAATATCAGTTATTTCAAATTATATTGAAAATATGTATCATTTTATCAAATTTTCTGTTTCCTGTAAATTCAAAACAGATGACATTCTAAAAGTAGAACGTGATGTTCCGTACTGAATATGATAATTTTCATATCGTTGCCAACCTGAGTTGCCAACGAATAATTATTACTTTTGCTGAATGATGTCAATGTGATATTCAACATTTTTTAAGGAAATGGCATCTGAGAAATTTGGAATCTGAGATGTTGATATTTTTTTAATACGCTATAACGATTAGTGGCAATAAATTTGTAAGTTGTATTAATGGGGTTTAATACGTATACTAATCATTAATAATATTATGGATTGAGTTCAGTTATTTACTAAACAAGTACATACTCTTATTTATTAATCTAATCAAATGATCTGTAGAGGTCATTTGCAACTTCATAACTAAATGACCATTTTGGTTGTTCAGTACATAAGTAATAAGTTAAACGAGTATAGCATTTTAATTTTAATTTATTCATCCAAAAAAAAGTCATCAACTCTGGCTATGAACGAGTGAGATGGAAATAGCGGTCATGCCTAAGCTTTTCGGTTATGTCAAACTTTTGAGAGTAACTGTCACAATTTGTAAAATAGACAATGGCTGTCATATGATGTGACAGTCTTGACAAGTAAATAAGGTTATAAATTCGATTAGGACTAGAAATCTCTTTTTTTTCTTGGCCAACTTTGATGATGTTTTTTTTTTTGATGGCTCTATAATAAAGCTACAGATAATATTAGAAACAATTTACATGACTTTTATTTTTTTCCATTTGCAGGTTAGTCTTCCATACAAAGGTCACTTGGTAAGCATTTTGGAAACATACATAGATAGTAATTTTATCGTTTTAAGATCACTTGTTTAACATTTATTTGACATGACACAGTATTTCATTTTTTATATGGAGACATCCAAAAAAAAAACGTCATCCAAGTTGGCCGAGAAAAAAAAGACGTATTTCTATTCTTGATCGAATTTATAACCTTATTTACTTGTCAAGACTGTCACATCATATGACAGCCATTGTTTATTTTACAAATTGTGACAGTCACTTGTCAAAAGTTTGACATAACCGAAAAGTTTAGACATGACCGCTATTTCCATCTCTCTCGTTCATAGCCAGAGTTGATGACGTTTTTTTTGGATGTCTCTATATAATATGATTAAACTACCTAACAACAGTCATCAGCAAACGTATTCACATACCCACTTTTTTAAATTCTGATAATTTTGGTACTACAGTATTTATTTTACTTCTGATAGAATTACAGCTTGTGAAATTCTGCGTCTAATAAGCTTAAGTTAAAGGCTATATGTCGATTGTGTGAAAATATATCATTAAAAAAGTAAAATTCTGAGTTTTCAAAGAACCGTGAATAATCCGAATATGTGATGCGGTCTGTGAAAAGGTACCAGATGTCGGAAAAGTGAATTTTGCGCTACAGCCCAAAACGCAGTTTCAAGTCGAAAAATGTATCGCCCATACTAGCGATACAATATATATATATATATATATATAAAATATGGATAGAAATATATCGCACATACCTGCAGGATCTGTAGGTACATATTCGCAGGATATCTATCATATCAATATTTCAGCCAGATTGGAGCAATAGAAGACGAGATATGATTTTTTTATTCTCAAAATTACGATTTTAAATATTGAAACTTTACCTGCTTCCAGTTCGAGCTATATTAACGCTATAGACTTCTTTTTTTTTAATGAAACGAAATTTATGCTCTATCGAAATCTGACCCCCACCCGAAAACAGTTTTTCCGACATCTGGTATAGGGATGGGCACCTAACATCGATGTTTCTGAAATATCGATGTTTTCCACTGAACATCGATGTTTTTTATGAATTTCGATGTTATATTTTCAACATCGATGTTACTTGTAAACATCGAAACATCGATAAGTAATACGTATCCCACAAATATCATTTAATATTTCAGTACGAACATTTTTAAGTTGCTAAAAAAAAAAACGAAAAAAATTCTAATTGATTCGTTTTACTCTTTGTACATTGTGGCTTACGCGACATATATCCGTCAAGGCAGAAAGTATTAAATTACAGCAAAGATCTCATTTATTAAACTACAGTAAGCCGATATCTGTAGGCACATTTTCTAGTTCTACAAAACTTTTTTTCAGAGAACATAAAAATTAAAATCACTGGGTGTAACAGGATTATGGTACACCCCCCCTTTTCTCCTTTAGTTTTCAAGATAGTTAATTGAAATTTGGGATATCCTATACTTGTATATATACATATAAGCGGCACTGTCTGATATACAATGATCATACAAGCGGCACTGTCTGATTATTTTTCCACTTCCGGTTTCGCCGGAAGTGACACTAACTTTCGATTTTTAAATGGAACTCCCTTTACATTATTGCATTTTTGAATTCTGCATAATTTTCTGAATCCAACGATACGAAATAAGTGACATTGCAAACGTCAATATGTTTTACAATTATAATTTTTAGTTTTCCATTTAAGTGGGCCATGATGGTTCCGATTTATTCTAAATGTCCCATGTAATGCTACAAAAATCAAAATCCCGTCAAAAATACTAAATTATGTGATTTATGTGCAAATAAAGTTCATCAATCATTTCTCTTAGCTGTAATTTTGTTTGTATTTATCGCACATATTAATACGACATAAGAATAAATTACTTATTAATAGTAATAATAAATTGTACTACGGTACCAATATGGTTCCATTTGAAAAAAATTGAGTTCTGCTCCAAAAACAATTTTGATGAACTTAATTTGCTCATAAATTACTTAATTTAGTATTTTTGACGGGATTTTGTTTTTTTTGTAGCATTACATGGGTCATTTATACTAAATCGGAACCGTCATGGCCCACTTAAATGGAAAACTAAAAATTATAATTGTAAAAAATATTGCCGTTTTAATTGTCACTTATTTGGTATCGTTGGATTCAGAAAATTATGCAGAATTCATAAATGCAATAATATACAGGGTATTCTATTTAAAAATCGAAAGTTAGTGACACTTCCGGCGAAACCGTAAGTGGAAAAAAATCACTTGTATGTCAGATAGTGCCGCTTATTATGTGTAAGATATCCCAAATTTCGATCAATTATCTTGAAAACTATAGAAAAAGGGGGGTGTACCATGATCCTGTTACACCCGGTATATATTATTTTGAAACATCGATGTTTCACAACATCGATGTTTTCTAGCCGATGTTTTTACTATCATCGATAGTAGGTACCGATGTTGAACATCGATGTTAACATTTTTTAAAATGTGCCCATCCCTAATCTGGTACCTTTTCACAGACAATATTCGCATAACAATATTAATTTTTTTTTTTCAAAGTTCTTGGACTACATTAAAGGGAAATCTTCAGATTAGTTATCTAATTTACCGAGCCATTTTGGATTTTTTTTCCTGAATATTCTAAAGTTGGGAAATTTCTAAAGTTGAACCAAAAATAAAATATAAAAATTCAAAAAACCCTTCGTACGTCACACACAACTGCCAATATTACCAAAACTATAGTAAGGACGGTAGAAGTTTTAATTTGTATGATGTTTTTGGTTGAACTTTTGAAAATTTTTAGAAAATGAGTGTTTATGTCTGGTACATACACTGAAGAGTTCCCTTTAATATAAGTCCAAGGAATTTAATTTAAGAACGGAAAGAATTTGATATTGTCAGAGTTATTCATGGTTTCTTGAAAACATCGCAGTTTTATTTTTTTAGCGATATATTTTCACGCAATCGATATATCACCTTCAACTTGGACTTATTAGACGCAGAATTGTACAAGCTGTAACCCTATCGGAAGCAAAAAAAACCATATTTTAATTTTCAAAAATTAATAATTTATACCTTCAAAAAAATAGATATATGAATACCTATTCTAGCTGCTATATGACTGTATGTATGATTTGAGCCCTGCAAAAAAGGTACTTAACCTTTAGAGTCCCGGGATTGTTCCTAAGAAATGAGGTATTTTTTACACAAAATTCATATATAAATAAAAGCAAAATCCACTGAACAATTTCCAAGTTTGCTGTTGGTCCCGAAAGGGGCCACTCTGGGACGCAACGTAACAAATTATAGTCAAAATTGTCAAGTTTTCATCTGCATCGGTTCTGTAGATTTTTTGGTACCCCTGATTACGATTCCGATGTCAAGATAAAGAAATTTTATGTAAAAATATGCATTACGAGGCCCTTTTTTTATTCGATTTTTTTTTGTATTTACTTTTTCTTTTAATATTTTTTTTATGTTTAGTTACTTTGAAATTAAGGCTCAACCACTACTCAAAGATTCAGCAATTCCAATATTTTTTTCTGAAGAAAAAGTTTGTAAAAAAAAGATATGATCGGTCAAAGACTGGTTATGCCATGTTGGCATGCCTAATTTTTCATATTAGGTAACTATTAGTCCTTGGGATTAAATTAAATTAAGTTTATGTCAGTTTATAATTTAGAATCTAGTAGGTCCAATCTTAAGGGACTTCGCTAGTTATTATACGGTAAAAATGGTGATATTTGCGTCCCGTTTTCTCAGCAACCATAGACGGCAGAGACATAATTTTTGTTTTGTTTTGTGTGTTTACATCTTTTCTATAAATCAGCATTTTTTATATTCATGGCAATACATACGAATTTATACAGAGAGTATGTCCAAAGGTACAAATGTGAACTTTTTTGTATTTTTTTTAATCAAACTTTACAAACCGTTTCTTGCTATTAAAAAATGTCAAACTATCGGCAAACTACTAAGCTACTAAATTAAAAAAAAAACAGGCTGATAGCTCGTGTAGTTTCTGAGAAAAATGGTCGAATGTACGCAAAAACGTTGTTATGAGAAAAATGCAAAACACGTCCCTTCTAACGTGATTTCGTCACACGAATACACGCGCCCGGACACTTTGTATGTTGGACAAATGCGTTTTTTAGTTAGTTTATTTCTTCTCCGTGGCTCTTAGCGAAGAAGAAGAAAAAATTACTAATTTTACGTCACTTCTGTGTTCGAAATAATTGTGTTGTTTGGATGGTAGCATTCGCTTTCCCGAGATCATCCATTTTCTTCTGATTTTTCAGGGCGTTCATTTCTCAAACACCCAGACTCAGTGGCGGTGCGTGATATGTCAGTTAGCCATATCTTGAAAACACCATTACTTGGTGATATATAACTCTTAAAAAGATTTAAGTAAAAAACTAATCAAAAATTTTCAAAAACTCCTCCAAAAAAATATTTTTAATTTTGGAATTATTTTGTTCAACCTAAAAAAAATGTTTCCTCATTTTTTTAGGTTTTTTGATTAGTGAGGTCCCTTATCTGGATGTCGAATTAAAAACATCAGAGACCAACTTTCTAAGTTTTTGCCTCTTGTTATACAGGGTGGTCCAGGTTAAACGTCATTAATTTTGATATGTTATAGAACATCAAAAAAAAGTAGACTTTCATAAGAAAACTTTGTTCAGAAATGTTTCCTAATAAAGATACAGGGTGACAAAGTTGTGGAAAGAAACTGTTTTTCTCGTTATAACTTCTAATACACTCGATTCCATCAAATTTCGCACACAGACTAATGTAGTACATCTCTAAGTAATGATTAAAATCATTTAAAGAAATTCTCCAGTGGCGTAGATATTGGGGTTCGGCACCCCCCCCCCTCCCAATCTTCGGCACCACTGGATATTTTACAAAGAATATTCGATTTTTGGATTCCCTGTAGATTTAATTTAGAAAAATAAATACTCTTGCAAATTTTCGATTTATGGCTTCGTTTTTGAGATATTTATTTCAATTTAAGTGTTGCAAGCAGGCCAAAACTTATGACTGAACTACCAAGAAAATACGATATAAGAGGCCAACATTTTTTTAAACATTTTATTACTTACTAGACATAATGTACATCAAAGAAAAATAAAAGCAAATAAATTACAATAATAAGTCCTCAAAATATCCATTTGGAACCAGCTATTCTGCGCTGAATTTCAAAAATCTAGTACACCTTGATTTGCCAATCTGACTAATAAATGATACGAACAAGTGACTCTCAATTTTTTTTGACATTTCTGATACATTTATTACTTGATGTATGTTTGGTAGAGTGTGGGTACTCGATTTCTTATAAATATCCAAATTTCTTAAAGAAAAATGCCCCTGTTTAGCAATGTTGAGTATGCAGACATGCATTTCATTTATGGATTTTGCGATGGAAGTGCAGCGGCTGCCGTCAAGGAATACCGAAGACGGTATCCAGACCGAAGGCAACCAAGTGCTCGTGTTTTTGTGAGTATCCATCGCCATTTTCGAGAATTTGGATTGAAACATACTCGAAATACAGAGCGGCCTGGGAGAAGAAATAATCATGAAAATGCCATAGATACTGAGAACATTTGACAATAATCCTCGATTGAGTTATCGACGGGCAGCATTACGTTTGGAAACATCAAAATTAACAGTGTTACGTGTACTTCATAAAGATAATAGGAAGCCATACTATTTACAGCCTGTTCAGAATCTGCTCCCTGGTGACGAAAACCGTCGCATGACATTTTTTAACTGGTTACTTGATTCAATTGGAAGGAATCCAGAATTTTTACAAACCATTCTTTGGACAGATGAAGCTACTTTCACTAGAACAGGGATTTTTAACCACCACAATTGTCATGTCTGGGCTCAAGAAAATCAAAGAGAAATGTTAGGTCTTATCAACATGAGTTTAGCGTTAATATGGCTGGGTCTTATAAACGGTTATGTTATTGGTCCATTCTTTTTACCTCCACGGCTTAATGCTAACCTTTTTTTGAACTTCTTAACCAATCATCTTTTTGATTTGTTCGATGTGTTCAAAGTACCCATCGCTACACAAATGAATAGCTGGTTCCAAATGGACGGTGCTCTCGCGCATTTTGGAAGATAGGTAAGGGCATGGATGAATGTAAACTATCCAGAGAGATGGATAGGGCGGTTGACACAAATTGATCAACCAGAAGTTGGAAGGGGGCCAGTGGCGTGGCCTCCAAGATCACCAGATATTACGCCTTTGGAATTTCATGTGTGGGGATACTTAAAAGACATTGTTTACGAAACGAAAATGGAAACACGAGAGAAGCTAGTGGAACGTATTGAAGAGGCGTGCCGTCAACTGAAGGGAAATCGTCCTCAAGTCTTCGCGGCAATTAATTCCGTGGCCAAAAGAGTTAAAAAATGCATTGAGGTTGGTTGATTCCGCTTTGAGAACTTAATGTAATTTATTTGCTTTTTTTGATCGTTGATGTACATTATGTCTAGTAAGTAATAAAATGTTTAAAAAAACATATCATATTTTCGTGGTAGTTCAGTTATAAGTTTTGGCCTGCTTGCAACACTAAATTAACATAAATATCTCAAAAACGAAGCCATAAATCGAAAATTTTAAAGAGTATTTTTTTTCTAAATCTCCTTTGTAAAATATCCAGTGGTGCCAAAGATTGGGAGGGGAGAATGGGGTGCCGACCCCCAATATCTACGCCACTGGAGAATTTCTTTAAATGATTTTAATCATTACTTAGAGATGTACTACATTAGTCTGTGTACAAAAATTTGATGGAAATCGATCGAGTGGTTTAGAAGTTGACGAGAAAATAAGTTTTCTTCCACAACTTTGACACCCTGTGTCTTTCTTAGGAAACATTTATGAACAAAATTTTCTGATGAAAGTACTTTTTTTATGTTCTATAACATATCAAAATTAATGACATTTAACCTGGACCACCCTGTATAACTCCCGAGATTTTGGATACCGCAAAGGAAAGACTATCAGACGTTTGCGTAATTCCTGGTACCGAGCGTCTCCAATCAACGGAGTGAAAATATCGCGGCCGAATTTATCGCACGAAGGGGGAGTGCCCCGGAAAGGGGGGCGCCCGTCCGCCGTGCGTCGTCTCGAGAGCGAGCGGAAAACCTGGCGTGCCCCTAAGATTATCGTCTGCCGCCCGGTTCGCCCGCTCACGCGGAGAAGAAAGTCGGGCATCGCGAATGGCGGCCGGGAGTCGGGCTAAACCGAATCAAAGCCTGAAGTTGAATCGTTTTAATTTTCCTTTACATTTCTCTTTATTCCTTTAGTCGGAACAAGAATTAAGTTTGGCTTTTGTAAATTAAAACAGCAGCTCAGAGTAGTGCGGGAAGGCTGCAGTGGTTTTTAGTCTAATTAATTCTGCTTATAAATTCCGATTCCGGGACGCCCGGCCCCTCGCCGCCCCCCTGCCGCCACCCCCCTGCCGGTCTCCGCCCCTCGCTCCTCCGTTATTGCTCGCTCGGCCGGTGTGCGCTTGATAAATTCACTTTTCCGCGCTTAAAAACATTAAAGCAAAGACGATTGAAGTTATGAAAGCTCAGAAATTAAATCTAGTAGCCGGACGAGCCGCGCTCAGATTATAGTAAATACAGTAGGAATAATTAGATTACGTACGAATAACTCGCTTTTAATACGTCGTTATAAATCGGCGGGCGGAATTTAATTAATGGGCCCGGCCCTGGCAGCGCACTCGAGCACCTTCTTCGCCTTTTCCCGGCTACACCAGGAGGCGGGACGAGAGGCTCAAGGACTAAAGACGATCGAATGGTTAAGCCAATGTACCGCAATACGTTTTCACTTTCTGTGTATTCCGCGACGTATATACGTTTGTAAAACTTTTTTTTGAAAATAACACTCACTTGGCACTCATACAAAAAAGTGGAAATTACAGTAGACTAGCCTACACTACATTGTTTTACTAGTTTTTAGACTATATTACATGTTTTTTGGGTAGCTGAATACGAATCCACAGTTTAAACCCATTACAACATAACTCTATACTTAACTTCAAAATAAGTTCAAAATAACTTCAAAACCTAGTTTAAGATTTAGCTATTGTAGGATCGTCGCGTCATATATAATAAAGAGAGATATAGGGGGGGGGGGGGGGGGGGGGGGGGGGGGGGGGAAAAAAACCATTTGGGGGGGGTTGGAAACCCCGGTTTCGGGGGGGTTCGTGACCAAACGCCTTGAAATCCAATGCCCTGAAGTCCAAGAGTCAGAATCATCAGACTCAGTTACAACATAACCCCATAACCCATACCTTGGAATTAAATAACCCAAAAGCCCAGCAGTTGCGTACGAGTATATAAATATGAACGTAGAACGTATCTCGGAATTCTTGTAACAGAAAAGTTCAAACTCAAAACCGGTAAAGTCTGTGAGCAAAGGTTCTTAAATTTAATAAACCCTAACCTCATTCATTCAAACTTAATCAATGATGGGCATCAATTCACCATAGAAAATAATTTCATTTTCACTGAATGTATAACTTTGTAGCTACCTAGCTGTATAAATCGATTTCATTTGCATTTACTGCAGACTTTTAACATACACTCGAACCCCTCTTAATTCACCAAATCCGTGCATCATCACCTCGCTTAAGTAGCGAAATTTAGTCTCGCTTAAGTCGCGATCATTACATAGTATGTCTTATTTAAGTTAGTCTAGTGCTATATTTTTTAAGTTTGTATAATGTATGTATGTAGTTTATGTATTGTACTATACTTGTCTGTATTTTTAATGTATTATAATAATATATAACACAATTAGAGATTAGAATATTGACTATTCTAGGCTGTAAAAGTTTACAGGAAAATAAACTTCTTTAACGTCAACTTTTTCGTGTTTTAGCTGCAAAAAGAAATATTTAGAGATATACCACAGCACTTGTTATAATGAAAAATGAGCCAACTGAACAAAAAAATAAACGTAAGTATACCCAGTCGTGCGTGACAAAGTTCAATTTTCCACTTGAATGAATATTTTAAATGTTAAATGTTTTTAAAAGACACCTAACTTATTTTAAAGGTTAGGTGTCCATATTTAATGTATTACACAGTCATTTTTTTCAATAAAAATGGCATTCATGCGTGAATCCAATTTCCAAACATAGTTCTAAAACTTTTACAGGCGGCGACTTAACCGGGACGGTTTCGCGACATAATAGGGGGAAACGTGGTGAAATAAGAGAGGCTGTGAATTAAGCGAAGGTGAATTAAAAGAGGTTGGAGTGTATTCCTGGGGATTGGATTGAAGCATCGCTGACTCTATAACTCTATGTCCTTAAACTCAATAACTTCATACTTGGTCTAAGGAATTTGCAGGTCCGAGACGTAGAAACCATGTATCCTAAGACCAAATAACCTTAAACTCTATGATCACCTGCAGAGGATTTATAAGCGAATGTTCTCAAATTAATATTTAAGAAATGGAGTTGACGTTTATTGAATTAGAAAACCTTTGCTTCTTTAGGAACCACAGATCTTCAGACTATGAGGTTATTGGGTTTGGGGTTATCTACTAAAAAATTCTTCGATATTCCTCGTTTCTATTTCTATATACGAGCCCAGTCGCATATGAATTAGTCCAATGAAATTAATAACACAACTTTATATTTCTCGATTAATTGACAATAATATTATTGACTAATTACTAACACATAGTATCTACTAGTATCACATAAAGTTACTTTTATTAAAGTTACCATAAGTGTTTAAATAACAATTCGGAAATATAATAATAGATCACATGTTTCCTTGGTTCAGTACATTTGTAACTGGTCTCGTAATCGAACACAGTTACCTGGCTATTGAGTTATTTGATTTATGGGTATGGGATTATTGAGTCTGAAGATTGTGACCCTCAGCGTAATGGAGTTAAGAGTTGGAGGCTGTCTGCTCACGAACTGAACAGGCAGACTAAAGAAGTATTGGATTTAAGGGTGTGGGGTTATAGGGTTATGGGTTTCTGTTGATTGCTAAACGGTATCTTATAACAAAAAATGTCCCAATATATATTTTTATTCTATATCATGATTCTACATTCAACCTTATAAATGAAAAAAGAGACCATTTTTGAGGTTAGGGATGAACTATTAAACTAGGTGACGAATTTAAACCGACTGCGGATTTGCATTCACCGATTCAAAAAAACATGTGGGTGCAGTGGTGTAGTCAGACTCATCTGTAATTTTACTTGAGTTTTTTTTCTTTTAAGTGTAGACACACTCCTGGATTTTGTAGTGTTTCTCTTGAAACACCCTGTAACACTATTGTATGCATAGGTCGTGGTTTTGGTTACAAAAATTTTTTTTACGCAATTTTAGTGTCCAAAGAAATATTATATTCCTCTATTCCTCTAAATTATAGCTCGTTGTTCCCAGATTTTTACTAATCGTTTTCTTGCTGTAGAGACAAACTGAGATGGTAAGGAAATTTTATTCAAAAAATAATAATCTCTTTCGTTTTTACAACTCTTTTGCAAGTTACAATTATTTTGTCCCAACTTTTCTTAATTTTTGACAGTTGTAATAACATTCAAATGAACAGTAAAAGTGAGTTTTGCCTTTGAGGAGCACTACATTCACTAACCGGTGGTTGGGCTGCTGCTACATATCTATTCTGCACAGGTTCATAAAATATTTGTTAATTAATTAATTCAAATCAATGTTTTTCTGGGTTTTATTCTTTATTTATTTTTCAATCAATAAAATTGGATTTATAAAAACTTGTCCAATATAGTTTTTATTGTAATACGGTTTATTGATTATAATCTACATGTAACAAACATGAATACATTTGAGAAACATAATCTTGAATCACTCTACATAAAGTAAGACTTTCGTCTCTTTTTTTTAAATACCTAGATATTTAATTAAACGTTCAATATCAGCAAGTATTATGAATTTTTAGTAATTAATTTATTCTTGGTGTAACATTCATTATATAAAAGGAATGTATTCATTTGGTGGTTATGGGTAAAACATCACATAATACGTAATTTTACATAATAATGTAATAATACATACTTAAAATACAAAATATTTCCCACAAATACAATATTTTTCAAACATGTTCCATGTTTGGGGAATGCACATTGTCTTAAATATTTTTTTTCGAAAGCCTTTTTTGAAGTTGTTTTGATACAACAATTTTGTACTTGGGTTTAATAATAACTCGCGAAAAATAATGCAGTGTCCTACGAGTATCCTACGCTTCATTATGAAACTACGAGAATTTCAAATTCTACCATCCGCCACTGATAAATACTTGTCAGTGATTATCGTTGGTATGCTACGTGGTACTACTGTGGCTAACACACTATAGACAGTTTTTCAGCCAGTGCCGTCACTCGTCAGCCCTAATTTAGTAAATAAAAGAAGTTATGTAGAAACTCTACTGGTCGCCATTAAATTCATTAATAAGGTACATCTGCTCCTGGTCATTCTAGGAACGGAGAATTAGCTCACAGATTCTTTTTCTGTGACCGCTATTGACGAGAATCGTTTCTCGGAAGATCACGGGTATCTAAAAGTGTAGTTTTATTCGATTTTCTGTTTCATACAAAGGTTAATTGTTGCCAGACAACGTCGGCAATTAATTATTAAATACAATCAGTTTAAAATAATGACCTTATAAAAAAGGTTGGCAATGTTACGATAGCCACGCCACGTGCGATCACGGAACGAAGTATAATGTGATAATTCAATATATTGATTAGGTGGATGTCATACAATAATATGCTAATTAATAGATATTTTCATAACATTCATGTGTCAACGATCGATTAAGCATTCTTAATTGCGATTTTAATATTTTTTTTTGGGGGGGGAAAAAAGGAAAAATTTTTTCCCCCCAAATGGGTATCAAGAAAAAAAAAAAAACCCCCTAGGGTTGTTTTTAGTGGGAGCTTTGGGAAATCCAATTGCAAATTTGAAATTCACTTATGAATGTTCTAAATTCCAAATTAGGACTTTGATCAGAACTTTATAATATACCTAGCAGTCACTACAGATACAGAACGAACATAAATTAATATTAGTTACATTAGTCTACCCATTAGTTAATAGTCTACACTCTAAATTCTTACGTTGATTTAATTTGTCTTGGGTCAAGAAAACTTTAAAATATTTTCCAAAAACGATAAAATGATAGATACTCGTATGCAAAAGAGATTATTTTAAGCTAGTTTTTTTTGACTTTGTCAATATAGTTTTACAAATTTAAGTAATCACTAAAGTTGGCAGAAACGAGATTGCGAATTATTTTATTATAAGATTATATCACACTATTCAATGTAATGCATACAGCGGATGGTGTATAACAACATCAGCTGACACGAAGTTATCGCAATCAATTCAAACCGAGGTAAACACCATCACATGCCAACTTTGGTAACCACTATATGATACCCTGGTGGCACTATAGGCGACACCTTAATATGTAGATCTGTATACATTCAGAATGAATTAAATCATACTGTTGTTGGCTACGTGTTCTCGTCAATATCACTCGCAATTATTGGCCAATGCTACTCCGACTATTGACAGTCGCTGCTTATACATAGTTATGTTGTGGCATACCTGTTGCTGCTGGCATATCTATTCCTAACGTGCGTATAAATGCACTGTGTTGGTCTAGCGTACAATGAACACCAAGACAGTGTTGTGACTGAATACGAATATACGCTCCAATGAAGTACAAGTAAAAGCACAGAATACTAACAGACACTCAACGAGTCAAGCTCAACAATCAGAGTGAATAAAATAAAATGATAGCCCGTATCAACTGGTGCTGTTTAGATAGAGGGAGAGGATCCACACCTCACGCTCACTGGTGACGAGACAGCAGCGTATCAGATATACTATATTATATAATCATTATAGTAACATCGATTCGAGTTAATTGCAACGTTATTGGTCCTACAACCTGAGTGCGTACTAAGATGACGCTAATGATAACGATAATGTTCTAAGATCTAGCAGATAACTTAGACGCTGCATCCTCGCACATCGCCGAGTTATATTTACTACTGGTTAGCGCGTCAACAAAAAAGTGCATCTCACTAGGCCGCCATCAACATTTCAATCGCTCACTTTCTTCCCACTTAACATCCTCTTTCCGCGGCAGTTACGCATCCATAACTCTTCATTTGTCCCCCAGACATCCATACTGATTCCCCGGACCACTGGATGGAGACTAATGGGCGCAATTCGAGGAGCTGGCGCGGCCTCCTCTACCTGCGTCCCGGCGTTATGTGGTGTTTTCCTTGGCAGGACGGACTCATTTCTCACCGGTGACGGCGGCAATTCTCCTCCGTTCTCCTCTGTCTCGACCTCAACGACTTCGACTTTGTTAGGGTCGCCTCTGTCCTCTCCGCTACTCGCAAACATTTTCATTAGCTATTTGTTACGGCCTTATACCGGGCTATATTTTCTGAATTCTCCATACCGGAACGGTATTTGCTCTAGTACGATGATGAATGGGGGCGTCTTTTTTGTGCTACATCGGAAATGCCACGTATTTGTTTCAATTAGGGTCGGCCTTAATCGGAACAGTCCTTGGCGCGTCACGCGGATACGAAGAAAAAGTTGGTCCGAAGGTATTTTTCATTTTCGTCGATAAATATTTAGGAGCATTGGATGACCCTCATGGTTCTTCACCAACGTTGTCTCATATGGAGGTATAAAAATGTTTCAATAATGCTACTTTTTCTTCCAGAAAGCTAGTGAATGAAAATATAAAATTACAGGCGCACAACCTCATTGAAAAATACTCGTATGTACTTCATTTTAATAGGTCTCTTTTCTAGGTTGCAATTACATATTGTGTGTAAAGCGACCCCTAGACGATCAATATTATTGCGCAATATATTATGCAATGATATTACTTGTCCAACCCAGACGGTGCAGTATTATGGCACAATAAATTAGTTCACTGGTGATACTTGTACCGTCACCGTGTGTAATATAAGAAGACAGCAAGTTGTGTGGCCATAGCTTAGTTGCCAAAAAAGAAGAAAAAGAAGCGCAGGTGGATTATAGAATAGTTTATAGAAAGAGATAAGTACACTCATGAAAATCTGTTACGTGAACTAAGAATTAATGAACCAAGTGATTTTCAGAACTTTTTGCGACTGGATAGTGCACTATTTATTGAACTCTTGAGAATGGTTTCGCCCGAAATTCTAAAAAGCGATACTATAGTGCGAGATGCTATGGTAGATATGGTAGATGTTTACTCCAACACGGTTAACGCAGAACTGAACCAGTATTGCGCAATATTGCTTACAGACGATGCAATATTTACGAGATTGCACAAGAAAAATCAAACTGTTTTTGATTGACTCAATATATTGCGCAATCTTTCAATGTGATCTACAGACGTTCAAGATTACTGTACAATATACATGTGCAATATATTGTATTATTTAAATTTAAATTATTGTCAATATATTGAACATTGACGTAAATATTGATCGTCTAGGGCCGCTTTACGATATACTATACTGTATCAAATATTAGTACTCTATACGTCTTGCGCTCCATGCGTGTATTTATTACAGTATGTGTGACAATACAAGATACAAATACAGATATGGAGTGCATATGAGTACCCGGCTTAATTTTTATATGCATAGGTGGAAAGCAAAATCCAATGCCATTAATTTATTATTCAGGTAATGCAGATTTTACTTTTTTATTAAGGGCCTTTTTTATTAGGGACATTTTTATTTATAATTTTAAGTGTACAGTTATCTTATGTTGTCTACTTTGGCAGGATATAGTTTAGAATTATCGCATTACATAAAAAAATATTTCCGTGGGCAGAATTTGTTTACTTGTTTTCCTTAAATAAAAACTAATTCACGAAGTTATCATGTTCCTATTCTTCTGTTAAAAGTAACATGCGCTAGAATTCTGCTTTATGTTGTATTGATAGATTTACCATTTAAAACTATTTGTATTCAGATTACCACAGCGTTTTATAATTATTAATACCTACTAGGCTTTTTTATGATTTAAGCTGAGAATTGATGATTCTAAGCAGTTAAAAGCAGTTTTCCAAATGCTTCTTCAATTGTATAGATATTAACATTTGGTGGTATTAAAAATTACCAAACAAACTGATTTGAACTGTTGTCAGTTATAAAACAAATAAAAGTAACTTATTATTATTAAACTACTCAACAACATCAAAAATTCTAATTTATCTTCTGTTAGTCCGTTATACTGAACTGAGTTTAGGTACTTGGCGATTTTTTAAAGCACGCTGTATCTTCTTAAAATATGGTAGTTTGTTGCTTTGTCTTAACTACAGTAATAACCGAATTAATCTACAAGCGATTCTCAAAACGTATAACTGAAAGGTAATCTACGTTATGAATCGCACACGCTTTAATTCCTCTCCTCTACGTTGCGGCTACGTACACAGCTATTTCGCATTCGAAATTCCCCATTTCCATTTAAATATCCGCATCAGTTTTCGTGGAGAAAACGAGAGACAGAGAACTCCTCTAGCCCTGGAAGATAATAATAATGATTGATGACGGTTTTTAAACAATTAATTTTATTCTCGATTGCTCGCGCTGCGTTTATGAGTTGGAAACAATTTTAAGAAATACTGTCAACGTGTTAGATAAATGACCGAGATTTCCGCGTGTGCTTACATAAATAAGCGGAGGGGTGCGCAAGGGTCGGTGCTAGGGTACCTGGAGCCCCCTAGGCAAAGGAAAATTCATGCGCCGTTTACTACTTACATAGTCATACGCATAGCTAAAAGTACCTAGAATAGGGAAATATAAACAAATTTAATCTAAAAAAGTCATTTTTTTTTTTTAATTGACGAAACAATTTTAACGTTTATTGCATAAGAAAGGAAAACAGTTATTATAGTAGTTTTCATTAACTTATAACTTAAATCGGTGGCATGGAAGATTAGCCTCTAGTATGCCTAGCTGTGACTCCTTGAGTGCCTGACTTGTTTCCTTGAGCACATCACTAACGGTATATTCATTAAACTAATGTAGAATGCGAAAACTCCCGTTCACTTTTATTTACCACCGGAGACCACAGATCCGTATTTCTACCTTATAAGATCGGATCAGTCGATAAACAACTGTAAACGAGAGTCTGACGAATAACAGTGAAAGTTAATTATCCTCATTCAATATTAGCAGACTTACTGTTAGTGATGTGCTACCGGCAACGACATCTAGTGGTTGCTGACCGTGTCCTATTTTGGCACACTAAGAGGGCAATCTTCCATATCATCTTTTTACTACTGGCAAGTAAATAAGTCGATGTTTTCGCTCATTGTTGTTCATCATCAGATCATCAGATATACGTATGTTTCACATTGATGAGACCAATGAGATTGAGAATCGGATCTGTGATTACCGATGAAGAATAATAGTGAATGGTAATTCCCATTCACTGATATTAGTCATCATACATCATCATTTATCTTTCATCATAATTTTAAGATCAAAAAATCATTAAGTAAACTTCTTTCTGAACTGATGATACGAATCTGAAACCTAAATTGGAAGTTATTTCAAATTCTCGGGTAGATATTGTAAGGCAATATTTGATCACGATTCGAATTGAAACAGATGGTAACATTCTGGCAACTAAGACAACTGCGATAAATTATATCGAGTCTAGGAACTATCAACATAAGCATCCAAGATTTAGGAAAAAAGCACGTCAAACAATTCAATATTGCTACAATAATCATAGAAGAATATATAAGTACTAGAACGTCAACAACTGTTTCTAATCGAAATTCATCGAAATATTGCATTGTAGTAGCATAAAACACCTACTAGAGATCTTCAAAAAGCTTGCAGATTATTTTTCAGATTATTGTGATCGAGGTAAAACTCTTACATATGTACATATTTACAAGAACAGGTAATTACATGTAATTATATGTACATATTTATAAGAACACCCTAAAATTGAGCAACTTTTGTCTACACCTAACCAATTCACATTGTAGTCAGGGTACTACTCAAAGTAGTGCTTTTAAGTTGATAACTTATTTACCACATTTATTACTGTCCAGCATTCCGTACAATACTATTCAAAAGTAAACAAAAAGGGGGAGATTGACCGGTAAATAAGTGAATTAAAAATGTTTGGCTTCTTTTACCTCCGAGCGGCTGAGAGAGAGAAGTTCAATAAACAAATAGCGATTTCGTATAATAGACGATGAAGCAGTCTATTGTTCTGGTGGCCCGAGACGGTCGCATAGAGTTGCCTAATGGTAAAACCGGTCCTGGACGCGGGAAAGATGAAGAGCCTAAGGATCGCGCGAACAAAGTGTTCACCGTACCAACATGACTCAAGTAATGATTCGTACACGACCGCCTGAATTATTCATTGCCGCCCCTCATCTTGGCACAATTTATACAAGAACTCCGAAATGTGGACTTACGAGCCGTATCAATTATGACGAGCACCGCCACTGGCGAACACTCAAGGTGCATAATATCTTTTGGCGGAGCTATTGTGTGGAAGCCCCGTTCGGGAGTTAAAAACACATCATTAATTTAATATTTACAACCTAATTCAGCGGAGCGTGGCTAAATATTATTTCCATATGAATTCGAGACGTTTCTCGTCTACATATGACGATCAATCATTTAAAAAAGATATATTTACCGCCTTCTTTTGTGCTTTTTTTATAATGCAGTTGTGCTTCAAAACGAGTATCTAATTTAAGACAAATGAGTGATTGGGATGACAAGAGGAAAATACATCTGACGAAAATATGTAACGTAACAGTTTCGACGAAATTCTGTGGGGCACTTTTGGAGACAGTAAAAAGTTATTCGACGTATAACAAATAGCACAGAAGTGGGATAAAAATTGCTTATCTAAAATTATCAAAATATTTTAAAATGAAAATAAAATACAAATGTTTGCTACACTGCAACCAGTAGTTATAAAAGTAGTAATACATTTTAAAACACTGGTATAATACATCGATAGCATCTTTTTGAGTCTAAGCTGTTGACGGTTCTACAAAATAACTGCAATCATTATTTGTTAGCGAACTTCTACATTTATAAAAAAAAAAACATATTTTCCATGAAGAATGAAATACAGTTTATAACTGAATATATAACATTTTTGAGTTGTATAGAACGTGTTTGGAGTTGATTACTCCAAAATACGATACCTACATACCTTTGTGGAAAAAAAATAATACAGGGTTCAGCAGATTTTTTTTACCTTTGAAACATTTTAGAATCGAATGGATTATTATTAAACTTTTTAAAAACTAAAAATATTAAATAGACCGTTATGAACTAAACATTTTGGTAAAACAGCGAGGGCAGTGAAAAGGGAAAAAACTGAGAACCTAATGAACTAGCAAGCAAATATCGGATAACCTAGCCAAAACAAACACGTACAGGATGAGTTCCTGAGAATTTCCACCCCCTTTTCTTCGTTATTTTTAGAGGTACATAATTTATTTTTTTGAAATGTTAGAATATGCTTTCAGAAAAAAAATATGGAAATAAATATATAACAGCTGTTAAATTAACAATATTTTTTTTTTAATGGAGCACCCCATTTTATTTTTGTTGAACTTTGGAATGAAACTGAAATTTGTGAAAAATGTCTTAAGACCTAAACTCCTTGATGTGATGTATGAGTTGTATGTTAACTATCGATACAAGTATCGAACGTTCGGCTTCCTCGGAGACTTTCAGCTTTTCACTTTCCCTCCCGAGCTAGTGGGCCAAGAAATGGGCCGGTCTCCTCCCGCTTATGCGTTCGATGTAATTAATTGCGGTGCAACCGCTCACTCAAAGCGACGACATCCGCAGCGCTGGAAGTTGCGCGGACGGGGAACTCTGAATGGTAAGTTGTAACGAAGACGGCCTGGCCTTCCTATGCCCCGAGTTTAAATGTTAGTTCAGAGATGCCGGAGTTCTCAAACAGGCCGAAGACGTTAAGTCCACGAATAGTTTCCCATAATGCCGGCCGGTCAGCTAGAGTTTACAGCGCGTAATTAAATTGTGCATTCGGACTCGGGGATTTGCGGACCGAGGGCTGTTTGAATTGGTCGGGCCTATGCATGCATACTAATGCGTTGTTGGCCAATAAGGTAATGTAAATTGCAGTTCAAAGGTCGCGCCTGCGACATTACTTAATCATCTTAAGATAATCCGCAAACTCCTGGAACGGAATTTGCGAAGGTAACCGATTTAGGTGGCGAGGAGTCGGGGCACTATTACGTCCAATCGGGAAGTTTGTCCTGGAGAAATTACATCCTAAAGCAATAGTGTAAGGTAGCCTAATCTGCAAGTAAATTTCGTTGCACACCGCCGGAATATGCATGGCCGTTTACACCACACGCAAAAACATTTTAGTTTAATAATACTTGACTTATACTGATTAAGTATAGTTAACTGAAATATATACATATTTTCTTTGACCACACAGGATCACAAAAAAGGTGATTGAGCGAGAGGTATAAGTATTTTTAATACTCAAACAAGTATTACAATTACCTCCGGGTTTTCCCCTAGGTGCGAGAAATCCCTAGAAAATCTCATAGCATGCAAGTATGTGAAGCGGATGGGAAAATTCGTGACCAAGCAACCCCAACCTCTATAACCCTTTAGGATAAAGGTTTGAGGAGGGACATATTGAAACTATATAACCCCATCACCCCATAAACTCAAACCAATAGGAACATCGCACTTACACCTCTTACCCAACCACTTTTTTTGTACTCTTGTACTATTAACAGGTAAAAGTAGACGTCTTCCCATTTTCAGTTCCAGAGTATCAAATATTGAATATTGAATGAGATGAAACATGGAATATATGAAACGTGGAATAAGAAAAAGGTGAGGAACACTACAGCGCAAATTAATCACTTCAATATACATACATTTTCCACAGTCTTTGACATGTAACGAGCCATCCAAAAAGAACGTCTTCAAAATTAGCCACGCAAAAAAGACGTATTTTAGTAAAGACGTATCTTAAATTTATAACCTTATTTAATTGCCAAGGCTGTCACATTATGTAAGAGCCATTATTTGTTTTAGAATTGTAAAAGCTACTTGCCAAAAGTTTGACAACAATAAAGTTTTGTTTTGAGCTTCCACATAACCGCTTTTTCCATCCCTCTCGTTCACAACCAGATTTGATGACGTTTTTTGGATGTCTCTATAGAAATAATCCAAAGCATTTAGCTATTCATTTAATATATTTTTTTATTTGCATAAAGTTATAGTTATCTACCTAAATTAAACCCTAAAGCGTTCTCAAGTAAGTAATCGTGTATATAAAACAAGAATAGCAGACACATTAACAAACAGACAATATTTTTTTTGTATGTCACATGCATGTTCTCGATGTATTGTCTGGAGAAAAAAGTTTGGAAATAAATTCATAATACCACTACCAACAATATTTTGACAAAGCCCTAGGGCGTGTCGATTTCTGATTTTAAATAGCTTTATTCTTAAGCATATTTTTGAAAAACATCTCAAATGTTTTTCGACATATGACGTCATAATCAGGGTTTTTAAATTGAACCTTCCATTTTTTAGATAATGAAAAGTATCTATTATCTATTGGCATTCATAGAACCAACCAATACGGTGCTCAAATTTAACCCGTTTTCTTCTAGACCATAAATTAGACGTGAAATTCTTTAAGGATATTTTGTATAACATACAGTATTCCTGTTCGATCTCCTATTAGGTCATCAATGTTTATTGGTTTTGTTTAGACTTTAGATTTCAAGTAATCCTAAAGAAGGAAATCCAATAATGTGAAGTTTAGAGATCGTGCTGGCCATTTTATTGTCCCTTTCTTATCTAACCATCTGTCAAGACATACATACATGTATGTATGTGTGTATGTCATGAAGGTAGGCTCAGATAGGTAAATGGAAATTTGATTCTCATACTGTTGGAACCATAGTGTGTGTCAGAACATCTAATGAGTTACAACATTGAGTATAGAGTTGCATTCAATTAATGACAAAAATATTATTGACATTGCATAATACGAGAATTGAATAAATAGTGTATTATACTGTTGAACTCTAATATTTTCTTCACACAAAAGTAGGGGATTCAATTTAAGAAATCATAATGATGTCGTATCTGGAAATGCATTTGAAATATTTTTCAGAAATGTGCTTGAGAATAAAGATATTAAAACAATCGATTTGTCCTAGGATTTTCTCAAAATAACGTTCGTAGTTGTACTACGAATTTATTTACAGGAATTTTGCTTCATACTGTATATTATTTTAAGAAAAAAGTAGAACAGCAAATTCACTTAAGAAGAGAGTGGAAAAAAAATGGATATGGTGTGTGAAGGTTTATCTTCATTAAAAAAAAACATATTTAAAAAGCTACCAGTGATTAAACAATATTGGATATAAAATAACCGATTTCGCAAAATTTGGATCACTACAAGATTATCGCTACTAAAAATTACATTATTATTATTATTTATATTTGTTTCTAGCTTCATAAAACAAAAGTTTTAAACATTATCTTTTTCAAGCCAACCACACTTCAGCGACTCATTTATAAAGCGTAGCGGATAACTCGGGTGCTTTCTCTTATATTAATTTTCCACTTTTATCAGCGCATGAACTGCCGTTATCCGGCGTGGAGTGTTATGCCCTTGTAGTTTAATTTAACTCAACACGTTGGTCTCTCGAGAGGCGAACAGAAAGCCAGATTGTCGCTACAAAAAAAGCTCTTGGACTTACACGACGTTACTGTTCTGTAAGTGCTCCACGGAAAGGCGTTAAGTAGCTGGAGAGTTGAAAAATGGCATTTGTTTAGATAATCGGCGGTGTCAACGGCTCCCATCGAATTAAATCCCCTAACGTAATAAATAAACATAAATCAGATTTCTGGTTAACTTCCTTCATTTCATTAACCTCTTGGTTCAATTTCAAAGGGCTGCGGCTGGTAAGTTTATCTGTATAGATATTTGAATAATCGTATAAGCAGAGCCCAGTCCTCACTCTGTTTCCATTTCAATTTTTTGTTGCTGTGTCATGTCTTGTGATTTTCCAAAGTTGCATACAATCAGTTTCTGTTTAAATTGTACTATGCAATTTTCGTCAAAAGAGTCAACCATATTGTGTAATGGCGATATTGCTATGTTAGTACTGTTTACTTATACAGTTGGCATTTGCAGTTATATTCATCTCTGTTTATGTTAAACAGACAAAAAACATTCATAAATTGGTATTCTTGAAAGTAACAATTACTCCAAGTGCCTCCAAGAGAGGAATATATGTTATTATCTAATTCATTGTTAATCGTGCGTACAATTGCATGGAACTAATTTCACGCAATTTGTGAATGTGTTTTATTTCCTTGCAACTCTGTTGCATGCAAGTTGTAGCATTACATATTTTAAATCCCAAATTCGAATAAGGATTTTACTGTAAAGTGGAAATCTTTCCCAAAATTGCGTTATTGTTATGCAGGTACAGGGTTATGGTTCTTTTTTTTTTTTTTTTTTTGTGGTGGGGGGGGGGGGGGGGAGCGGGGGGGGGGGGGGGGGGGGTGGTGTTGGGGGGGGGGGGGGAGAAAAAAATAAGAAAAGGAAAGCAGGGGCGGGGGGGGGGGGGGAAGGGGTATTTAGGTTTTTTTTTTATAAAAGAAAAAAATATTAGGGGAAACCGGGGAAATAATATAAAATTCTTGATAATATAATTAACCCCCCCCCCTTTTTTAAATTTATAAAATACCCGCCTATGTCGCCCTGTGTCGATGGGAGGGGGGGGTGGGGGGGGGGGGTGGAAAAAAAAATAGAGGGGGGGGGGGGGGGAAAAAACACCCCTTTCTTTTGGTAATCATTTAATCTTCTTCTCTCTTCCTCTGTGCCTGTAGTGATAAAATTTAAAACACGAATGAAAATTAAAAGGTGGGAAAAGGGGGGAAGAAAAATGGGGAAAAAAAGGAATAAAAAAATATAAATAAAAATATAAATAAAAAATAAAAATAAAAAAAAGGAGTGGAAAAAAAAGGGGGGGAGAAAAAAAAAAAAAAGAGAACGGCGGGGGGGAGGGGGGGGGGGGGGGGGGGGGGGGGGGGGGGGGGGGGGGGGGGGGGGGGGGGACGCCGGCGGGGAGCAAGGGGGAGGGAGAGGAACCGTGGAGCCGGAGGGAGGGGGGGGGGGGGGGGGGGGGGGGGGGGGGGGAAAAAGCGGGACCCCACCCCAACACCTCCAACCAAACACCCCCGCCCCCCCACAAAAAAAGGAAAGAAGGGGGGGGGGGGGGAGGGGGGGGGAGGGGGAGAGAGGGGGGAGGAGAAGGGGGGGGGGGGGGGGGGGGGGGGGGGAAGAAAGGAAAGGGGGGAAAGGAGAGAGAGAAAGGAAAAAAGGTGGGGGGGGGAAAAGAGAGGGGGGGGGGGGGGGGAGGGGGGCCGACGGGCGGGCCACCCCCCCCCCGAGCCCCCCCCCGGGGGGGGAGGAAAGGCATATTATAACCCAATTTTAATAAAATAATTAACCCACCCCACAAACGCGGGGGGGAAATTGGGGGGGGGTTTTTGGGCGGGGGGGGGGGGGGGGGGGGGGGGGGGGGGGGGGGGGGGGGGGGGGGGGGGGGGGGGGGGGGGGGGGGGGGGGGGGGGGGGGGGGAAAAGGGGGGCCCCGCGGGCCCCCCCCCCGGGGGTGTTTTGGGGGGGGGTGGGGGGGGGGCCGGGGGGGGGGGTGGGGGGGGGGGGGGGGGGCGGGGGGGAGCCCCCCCAGCGACTAGTACAAAGTGTGGGGGGGGGGGGGGGGGGGGGGGGGGGGGGGGGGGGGGGAGAAAACAAAAATAAAAAAAAAATAAGAGAAAAAAAAAAAATAAAAAAAGGAGGAAGGAAAGAAAGGAAGGAGGGGGGGAAAGGGAGAGAGCGCGCCCCCAAAACCCACCACCCCACATAAAAAAAAGAAACGCCCGGAAGGCGGGGGGGGGGGGGGGGGGGGGGGGGGGGGGGGGGGGGGGGGGGGGGGGGGGGGGGGGGGGGTGGTGGGGGGGGGGGTCTGTCTTAGTTGGGGGGGGGGGGGGGGGGAGAGGGGGGGAAAAAGGGGGGGGGGGGCGCGCGGGGGGGGAGGAGGGGGGGGGGAAAAAAAGGGGAAAAAAAAAAAATATTTTATAAAAATAAAAAAGTAAAAAAAAAAGGGGGGGGGGGGGGAGAGGGGGGGGTGGGGGGTTTGGGGGGTGGGGGGGGGGGGGGGGGGGGTTTTTTTTTTTTTTTTAATCGTGGTGTGTTTGTTTTTTTTTTGAAAAAAAAAAAAAGGGTGGGGGGGGAAAATTTTTTGGGGGGAAAAAAAAAAAAGAAAAAAAAAAAGAGGGGGGGAAGAAGAAGGGGGGGGGGGGGGAGAGGAAAAAAAAAAAAAAAAATAATAATATATAAAAAAAGGGAACAACAAAAAAAGAGAGGAAGCGGGGGGGGGGGGGGGGGGGGGGGGGGGGGGGGGGGGGGGGCCCAAACCCAACCTTTCCCCCCCCCAAAAAACAGGGGTGTTTTTTTAAAAAAAAAATATAGGGGGGGGAAAAAAAGGGGGGGGGGGGGGGGGGGGGAAAAAAGGGGGGGGGGAAAGGGGGGGGGGGGGGGGAAAAAACCCTGGGAAAAAAATATTTTCGGGGGGGGAAAAAAAGGGAAAATTTCCTTGTACAATCACTAGGCAAATTTGGACTGTAACAGTTAGTTACCTAAAATTGACACCCCATTTATTTATCTTAATTTTCATTGACTAAAAAATTCAAAAATTATGTAAAACTTAAAAAAACATATAAAACTAAAATAAAATAGCTGTGAAAAAAAGTTTTAAACGGAATACTGCACTTTTTTACTTAAAAATATTAGGTATATGTAGTTTTCTGATCACAAAAAAAGCACTGTTTTCGAGATATCTTGTTACGTATTTAATACGATAGATATTATACGATTACAAGTTTAACATAATACTATGGTCAGGAGAGCTTTATCGATATACTTGCTCAGAAATAAGTATAAACACAAGATATTTCGATACATGTATGACGAAAACAGATGAAGTAATTATATAATAAATATACATTTTTGTGATCAGAAAACTCCGGACTAACACCGTGCAGATTTGTTATAAGGATTGTTAGAGAAAAACATGTGTGTTGCGTTGTAGATATTATAAAAAAAGACTTTAAATCACTTTAAATATGATTACTAATTCCACATCCTGTTTACGTATGTAGTACAGCGTATTTATGTTTTTGGTCTTACATTTTGTGCTCTCTCAATTTAAATACGTTATGGCGACGTCATCATTTATTATCCAACACTGGATTTTAATGTCTTTCCGTCATTCTCCGGAAATAATAAAAATATATTAAATTAAAATTAAATAATTTTATTACTTAATAAAAAAAAGGATTTCCTTCCTTGGGTCAATTTATTATCAGATCGGTATATTTGTCTAGGTGACTGTAATCGTTCTCTAGGTCAAAAAGTAGATTCCATAATTTATATTCTACAAATCAGCGTCTGTACACTTAAGGCCCCTCCCTTAAATTAAATCCAAGATTGCCAAACTTTGGACTCCGGAATCCCAGAAAATTATTTCAATAATCTTAGTAATACTGCCGAAGATACGCAAGGGTATCAAGACGCAGGATCATTTTCCGCCTATTAGGGCCATCACCGTCGCACTTGCCTCGCTGTAACGGGCAGTGGACATTACGGGAAGCCGTAAGATAATGCCTCCCCACAACAATTTCTTCAACGGATGAGTGTACATTAATCTGCATCTCTCTGCGCGTTAGGGTTTTCCGCACCCCGGCGCGGGAGAAACGGGGAGGCAAGGGGCCGTCGGCCACCTTCAAGAATTTGCTCAAGTAACTAAGGTCCGGCACATAAGGAAATTACAGCGAACTGGCCCCGAATTCCTGGACCGTTTAATTTCAGACCAGGAAGGCCCGCTGAACAATGTTACGTTTGCCGTTCCAATAAACTGTACGCCTCAACGCACAAATATGAACGTAATTAAAATTACTGGGGGGCCGTCTTACATTGTAGATTCCGGTAAGCACTGCTATACTTTAAAGCAGGGTCTAGTTATAGGAACTGCAAGGAGTATCGTCCAAGTAGTCGAAGTGTTGGTTTTATCGTCTTGACATATTTTACTTTCACGTCCAAGTACACTCGAACCCTTCTTAAGCCACATTCGCTTAATTCACATCCTCTCTTATTTCACCACATTTCCCCCCTATTATGTCACGAAACCGTCCCGCTTAAGTCGCCGCCTGTAAAAGTTTTAGATCTAATTTGGAAATTTATTTAATTTTAAAAATTTAAAGACCTAACCTTTAAAATAGGTAAGGTGTCTTTTAAAATATTTAACCTTCAAAATATTCACTGAAGCGGAATGAAAACAATTTTTTTGGTTTCTTGTTTTACTATTTGCATATATTATAGGGGTATATCCGTTCTCAAAAGCAATAAAACCATCATTATTAATTTACAAAATATTTATTTTCAATTGCACCATCTTCTCCATCAAACTGTCAAGACTACGATTTTCTTCGACTGTGACTATTTTGTTTCCAGGACGCCAACGGCGAATCTGCAAAATCGATGGCAATACTTCATCTAGCGATGGAGGAGGAAAGTTCGGTGACTCTTCATCTGAATCCTTATTGTTATTGGAATTCAGTAATTCTTCTTCGGAGTCACTTTCTTCTATCCCCCCTTTGGCAATTTCAATCAATTGCGAATCATTAAAAACTTTATACGGCGGTTCATATTGATCTTTATCTATCCAAATATCGATTTCCTTGAGAGACATTTCACCGCAGCCGGGAATACGTCGTATCACTTCAAGTAATCTTGCGACGGGTTGCGTTTGTACAGGACCAGCAAGATGAAGCTGTAGTAGATTTTTCCACGAATTCTTGATTCCAATCTATTGTAACACTGCCCCAGGCATTTTGTAACAAATGGAAACAGTCTCGGAGATTCCATTTTTTGATGAATTCGTCTACACTTCCTTTCTCTTCAAATTCCTTGGCTAAGAGTTAATTTAAAAACATGGTCTTGTAGCGTCGTTTTAAAGCCAAAATTACGCCCTGATCCATCGGCTGAATAAGTGAGATCGATTTCGTTCAACTCTGTAGACAAAGGATGTGCTGGTGCATTGTCTAAGATTAAGATGAATCTAAAAAAAAAGAGTAAACATGTCAAAATTTTTCAACTTTCTTTGTTTCTGACGTATTTAATAGTACATTACATTGACATATTTTATATAGTCCCTGACAAATTTCACTCGCGTGGCATCATCCCTCGCCTTCGGCTTGGGCTGATAACGCCACACTCGTAGAAAATTGTTTTTTCTCCCTTGTAACGTACAATATTTTTCATTATATGTACATGGGAAGGCGTTTTCCGAGTGCGCAACGCGAGGAAAAACGTCTTTTCCATGCACATATGATGAAAATAAAGTTGTGTACTTACTTTGCTTCGGGGTCAGAATTTCTTTTCTTTATGCTGGGTATGAACACATTCTTGTACCAATTAATGAAAACGTTCCAAACGTTCTTGTACCAATCCATCCAACTTTTTTTTGTGCCCTGTAGACAATTGACGTGGACACATTTTCAAACATCGAGGGTGTTCTGACTTCCCAATGACGAACAATGGAATATTATGTGTGCCCGATGCATTCGAACAAACTTGTATGGTAACACGATCTTTGGAAGCTTTTCGACCTGGTGCTTCAGTTTCGTTTCGACACACAAAAGTTTTGGTGGGAAAATGTTCCCAAAATAACGAGGTCTCGTCGCCGTTGTATATGTTATCGAGTTTATATCCATGATTTTCAAGGAAAGCCTTTAACCCCTCTCGAAACGCACTGGTGTGGTCTTCATTTGGTGAAAATTTTTTCTCCTTTGATATTTAAACATCTTATCCCGTGACGTTTCTTAAATCTGGCAAGCCAGCTATTACTTGCCGAAAAATTGGAGTCCATGTTAAGACTTGCATGCAATTGCTTGGCTTTTGCTTGTAGAACAGGCCCAGTCACAGGTTCGCCGAGTGCTCTCTTCTGACAGAACCACAAAAATGTACATTTCTCAAAAAAACTATCGTGAATCGTATTTTTCCATAGTTTCCTTGTGTTGTAGTATTTTGTCTTTGTTGTGAATGATTTTTGAGAAGGCCGAGTGGTGCACTTTGTACTTTTCTGACAGATCCTTGTTTTTCATCCCATTTTTAAAATATTCGATGACTTGTAATTTCTCTGCAAATGACAATCTTTTAATAAATCTTTTTTCCTGAAAATTGAATTATCTCACTACGCAACGGACTCAAGGAAAAAAGATTGAATCAACAAAAAAACAATCAAATTGAACTTTGTCACGCACGACTGGGTATACTTACGTTGATTTTTTTGTTCAGTTGGCTCATTTTTCGTTATAACAAGTGCTGTGGTATGTTTCTAAATATTTCTTTTTATAGCTAAAACTCGAAAAAATTGACGTTAATGATCGCGACTTAAGCGAGACTAAATTTCGCGACTTAAGCTAGGCGATGATGCACGGATTTGGTGAATTAAGAGGGGTTATAGTGTAGTGGAATGGGTGTTGTAGGTAGAGTATCGAAGTAAAAAAATATAGTTGTAACATCCAATACAATAATATAATAAATATAACAATAACGTCGATATTTAAGTTGACGTTGTTCGAAACAAGATCCATTCGGTGTGTATGTCTGTTTATCTGTTTGTCTGCTGGTTCGTAGCATACCTATAAAGAGTTGAATCTGATATTTTGAACACTTACGCATCACACCGAGATCTGCAACTGATCATATTGAATCAGTTATGGGCTTGGAAGATGAATGGCATTATTACAACTTGAAGCACAAGTATAGTAATCGAAAGTCCGTAAATGTGTGGATTGTCGAGTTAATACGTTTATGGTGTTGAGGAGATTGAAGGGGATTGATTTGAAAAATTAACGAAGTAAATTGTCTAACACAAATTTTTTAGCATATATTATAGTCTACAAAGTTCTAAAAAAAATACTAACCTCTTCCTCCCTCAGGGCATACGGTGGAATTAATAGTGCCAATTCTATTTTTTTATACATTTAAAGTAATTCATGCTATTTGTAAAGATAAAGAGGTAGAGACAGTTAAGGGGTTATACTACCCAGCAAATTTTTTTCCATATTTTTTTATTGGCTTAAATGATGCATAAACTATTGTAGAATGATATGCAAAAACTATTACGTCGAGGAAAATTCGATAAACAATTTTCAACAAGAAGTCTTCAAGCGCTCCGAAATGTTTGAAAAGGCCGCTCACCTGCGCGCGGCATTTTAAATGTATTATAGCTCTGTTGGTAATTTTTGCCGGTACAAATCAATTATATTTCTTAAAAATATATATAGATGGCGTGAGTAAATCTCAGAGAAGCCATATTGAACGCTATAATAATCGTTACTGTCGATAAACACGCAGCACAAAACGTTTTGAAACTTTAAATGCGTTTTTCTCGAAACCACGTTTTTCAAATTGGCACACACTGTAACTCGCTCAATTTTTGTCGGATTCACTTGAAATTTTAACTGTGACTTCTTATATAAATTATCTAGGAAAGTACACACGATTTTTTAAGATTGATAAATAGTTAAAATTTCGATTTTTATCGAAAATATGAAAAAAAAATCAAACTGACGTCTTTTTGCGAATTATAGAAAAACAATTATAATCGTGGGTACTTCCCTAGAAAAACTAATGTAGATTAACGACAATTTTTGTTTGCTCTAAGTAGTGTTCGGAGACTGATATGGTGTACGCCAATTCGGTCCTCTGAAAAAACACATGTTTAGGTTACCAAGTGCCAAGACGCCGTATTGTATCGTAAATTTTAATATTTTTTTTTGTATACTTCAAAATATGTATAATAAAGTCTCAAAATTTCATTTTGAATCCATTGAATTGTTTTCAAGAAAAATTCCAAAAAAAAAAACAGGTTCATTTTTTCAGTGCACCTGGGTAGTATAACCCCTTAAATACAGTTCACAGTATTACCACATTTATTGTGACAATACATGCTGAAAATTCAAATTCGACTTCTGTTTTAGAAGTGTTTAATCTGTTAATTTTAATAAATAACTAAAATGAAAATGTAATGCAATTTACTAAAAACTGATAATAATTGTAAATGTAATGTGAGAATATTTTCCTAAACCAATTCCAAATAACATATGAGAGCAATTACTCGAAAGGACTGTACTGAATTAAAATTGATTTGAAAACAGTTTCCACATAATAATACATTCTAGTATGATAAAGATTCTAAACTTGGTAAAATTATTCAAATTAATTAAAAGCTCCTTATAAACCACACGTTAGTTTCGGTTGACTTAGTTCCTAATTAGGTTATAGTAAAAATCACTACCCTACGATTAATTTATTTAAGGACTAAATTAATATAAAATTTGCTTTAAAATCTTTACAAACCAAAAACACAGTGTTGAAAGTAGCATAGCGAAAACTGCGTTTTTAAATTTTTTTCAAACTTAAAACTGTTAATATTGTTATCCTCCATTTAGGATTGGTTTTACAATATATGTATGCTACAAATCATATCCATTTTGGATAATGAAATCCATTCGAAAATGTGACTAATCATTTAATTTATTATTCTGTGTGTATTTCTGGTGAAACACAAAACTCCTTTGCTATAATCTGACGTCACAACTCAATTATAAATCATTGGACGGTTGAATGTGGACAATTTTGAGCACCTTACTTCGAAACATGGGATTTACTAATCCCAAGGATTAACACTTTTATGTTGTAGTCTAGCTTACAAAAACATTTGAATACTGTCTACGCCCATGTTTATTACTCTACTTTGTTTTCTAGTGATTACAATTGCTGTTCGTCTTTTTTGCAAATCCTGACAAAATTAATGTACCTGTATTTTGAATATGAAAATCCTAAATGTAGGTATGCCCAATACAGGAAAATTGTATTTTTTGTGCAAAATATTTTGAAGATATCTACTTTTTTTGTATTGACAAAGATTGGTTGATTTGATGTCAATACACCAAAACAGAAATCTCTGCTCATATACTACTGTAGCAAAAAGTTAGAATAGAGCCAACATGTAAGACCCTAATCTTTAAGGTAACCTCTTTAACCTTCCGTTAGACGCACTGCACCTGAAACGGTCTTGTGACAGTTAATCGGTAGATTTTGAAATAGTTACCACGAGTTGGCAGTTGTAGAAAAACACTCCGTAGGTTCAATGAAGATCCTAAATGTAGGTATGCCCAATACAGGAAAATGGTATTTTCTGCAAAATATTTTTAAGATATCTACTTTTTTCTCTGCACATGTAGTGCTGCAGGCAAAAATTTCACTAATGTAGAAATCGCAATTGTAGAAAAAATGTTTTGCAATTGTAGAAAAATACCCCATAGGTGCAATATGACTACCAAAAGTAAAAATTGTTGTCTCTATAGTATACTGACAAAATGACAAATATAATTGATACAATATTAGACAAAATGTAAATGTGGAAAGTGAAGACTGAAGTTCATAATGAATTTTGTTTTTCTTAGGTATATTGCTTAAAATGACCATAGAAGAAATAAGACTACCGATTTTAAATTGAGCCATTGAATATGATTAATAAGTCAGTTTATTTTGCTAGTTAATATTTTATTCAACAAATCCAACCACTCAGCAAATACTACAAAAATTTTGTACACAAATTAGTTCTCTAATATAAAAATTTTAAAAAACCTATCAAATACTTAATACCACAACTATGTACATGTTAATAATGGGCACACCGAGTATCAATCCTAAATTATATTTATTTATTTTTTTTAAATTAACTCTACTTTCCTTCAAGTACAAAAATAAATCCATTCCGAAACTTTGTATAAATAAAATCAAATTAAAATACAAGGTTTTTTAAACTACCAAATAATTAAAATGTTTTTTTTTTTTATGCTTTCTAACGCAGTATATATCTGCTTAGTCACAGATGGATTTTCTTTGATACATCAAAAATCAAAATCAAAGTAATAATGTTAGAGATAAAACAAATATATTTTTTTTAAAATTCTAATAACTAAGTAAACTAGGTCTTAAATGATGGTGTTTATGCATGGTTTCGATTTATTTTTAATTATTATATTGTGTAGGGGGGGGGGGTTTTTTTTTAAAAAAAGGGGGGGGGAAAAAAAAAAATAAAAAAAAAAAAAAAAAAAAAAAACTTTTATTACTTATTTTTTAAATTTACAGAAATAAATAATACATTTTTCCTCCTAATAAACAAAATAAAATGTAAAAAATAAAAATAAACTCGAAACCATGCATAAACACCACACATTCATTTTCCCAAATAACAGATAGATTACATGCACTAATTTCATATATGACTTTGTAGCCTATTGTAACTTTTGTTGCCTGAAGATGGTCATTTAGTGACCGAAACCGGTAGCAAGTCAGAAATAAAGGATTTTTGAGAAAAAGGTCCCTCTTGTCATTTCTTTCCAAATTGAAAAAATGAACTCACATTTTGCCATACTACAAAGAAAATATTAATACTGTTTGTGTGAATCCACGTCGTTTCAACGTCATTAAAAGAATATAATACAATTTTCGTTATCGTGAGAAGTAAGGGCCCAAACTACCCTCGCATCCTGGACGTCCTTCACAAAACTACCGTCCACGGACTAGGGCGTTCACGTTCGTTCGACTTCCCGATATTTAGTTATAACGCGTATTCATTTCGGGCAATAAAACCGATTCAAAAAAGCGGGTTCAAGTTGCCGTGATCCCCCCATTTCTATTCTATCGTTTCGGCACTAAACATCCGCCGTCCGGAGACAATCCGCCAACCTTTTATATGTAAAACGAAACTGATATGTTTATGGTGGATTATAAAACTCCATGACTTGTAAAAATCGTGAGTGACAAGCGCCGGAACATGTCGTCGAAGAGGAAATGAAAACAGGAACTCGAGTGCGTGCGGCCGGGCGGATGGGGGGGGCCCGAACAGAAATGAAATAAATGAAGCCTTAAGAGAAAATGATGATGATACGGTGGCGGCGGCGACGGGGGCAGCGCCGCAACGCCGAGGTGAACGATGACGAACGCCCTCCGAATTAAATGGCGGGAGGGCTGGTGAACAATCTGTACGAGGCGTTCTGTACTGATTTAAATTTTTTAAATATACAGAACCCATTAGCCCTTTATTGGTGCGGCGGGGTCAACTTCGACCCTAAGAAAAATGTTTATTCAATTTGTAGAAAAATCAGTGGACCTGCGTGCTTTGACTTTTTTATGTATGGGGTCAGATTCAACCCTACCATACGGTTGGTAGCCATACCAAAGTGATAACGTTTTTTTATTATCATGGCACATGTGGGCGACTTGAAAAGACCTTTCAGTATATCGGGATTAAAAACTTCAGCTGAAACTATTTTTGATAGTTATAAGGATGCCTGAACATAAGTTAAACATACCTCAAAAATTGTGCAACGTAAAATGTTGTCCCGTAAAATACTTAAAATATGTCTGCCATTTGTTTTTCTGTGCTATACTTTTCAAAAAATTCAGTGTTTCATCATTTAGAATTTTATGAAAAATAAAAGCATTTGTCAATCAATTTTAATTTTTTAGTGCTGGATTTTTTTTGCCACAAACAATCTCCGATTTTTTTTTTATAACCTATAGTATAAATTTTTCGTATACAAATATTGCGTTCTTTCAGTATGGTATTCAAAAAGAAATCACATGGTGTTTCACTATGTAATTCCTATACATAAGCGGCAGCCTAATGCGTACATAGATGGATACTAAATATTCATATTATATGATACATTTTTATGTTATAGTTAGGCGAATTTACTACTAGCGTCTAGCCAGCACCAGGTCACAGGCGATCCGACCAATCAAACCGAAAAAGAAAAACGCGCATGCATCTAGACAATTTTACTGCTGAGAAATAAAATAAAACTGTGAATGCTGTAATCAATTTTCATTAAATAATAAGACAATTTTTGTCTGTATTTCCTTAAAAACTGAATTTTAATATCAAAAAAGAATCAAGCTAAGTTAGTAAGGTGATTGTTTTAAACCTTTCATATCAAAGTTTTGTGACTTACTGACTTCAAGTTTGCCGCCTTCACCGCGTTATACAGGTATTTATCATTGGCCAGGATCACCCGTGACCTGGTACCGGCTAGACGCTAGCCGTTTGTTGTCGTACTTGTCGTTTGGTTAATTTATATTTTATATTAGTATGCGAATAGTTGTTCGAAGGAGATGTGCTGGCGTATGTGTTTTAGCTTACACACATATAAAATCATTGGCAAATGACAATATTGATTGATGATACGCACTTTTCTAATCAGACACTAGACCAGAATAAAATATAAAATGGTATTTCAAATTTTAACTCAAACAGCCCTACCGACAAACCGGATGCCTTTCATACGCCTGCGCTAGCGATTGGATTGCGATTGGTTATCACCTCATGTTTACATCTACTGAACAAATAAGTTAAATAATCAATTGCCCTTCATTCGACTATGTACGCATTAGGGTGCCGCTTACTGTATAATCACTAAGGTCCGGGAAAGTATCCTGTCACGCAGAGCCGGCACTATGATAATTAAAGAATAAACCGTATTTTTAAGCGCATATTATTTTCCCTTGTATACCCACGCTACTGGCCGTGCAGAGAATGTTATCCCGAACGAAGTCTTCGCGGGAACCCGGGATTTCGTAATACACTTTCTCCGTAAGACGGCGAGCTATTCCGATAGTGTTCTACCTGCCGGCACGGTGTAAACAGGTCGACCGCCGCATTGAAAACAATTTTTTGTCGCAAGTTAGTCTTAAAGATGTATTTACATATTAGATTGTGTACATTTCCATATGCAGTCATTACATTTTAATAGACTTAAAAATATGATTGAAAATTACAAGGATTTTACAATAGACGGGTCACATATTTTATGTATTCCTTGCAATCGTCGATATATATTTCGTGATCGCCGAGAGTGTAAAACACATTTAGATTCGAATATCCATAAAAAATATACCTGATACGGTTAGAAAAGAGGAATTTTGGTTCGATTTGTGCATAATGTTTTGCTCGTGTAGCCTTGCGTAGAACGTGGCCGACAATATTCACTTTAGACATCAGATTTTCCATTGCCTAGTAGCCATATATTGCGTAACATATTTACAGAAGACATGTCAACGTGTCATGGGAAATATCAAAGAAGAAATACGTAATAAATTTCTGTGGCTGACAGTGGACGAAACAACAGATTTTGCGGTAAAAAGATCGTTAAGGCCCCCGATATTAATAGCTAATAAACGAGTTTTGCAAACAACGGCTAAAAGTATAGAAGTAGTAGTAACACGTGCATTGTCCTCTGTAGATGTAAAAAATAATAATGTACTGATGTTAGTGACAACAAAAAACTGTTAGTCCTACAAATAACTGTGCGAAATTCGTGAAAATAATGTGCGTGTTGTGTCGTCCTCTGTCCATGTGAACTATTTCGAATTTGCACCTTTAACTTCAGTAGATGTGGAACGATCACCCCTCTACAACCATATATGCAGACCAAATCGCTCACGTTTACAAAGACTACTGGCAACGTACGCTGAAGCAATGAGGACAGTCGATGTTTCTGAATGACACAAGCAATAGGAATGTACATACATTTTTACTCCTGTCTTTTGATCTCTCATATGTCATCTCCCGTCAATAACATGGCGGATTATGAGTCCGGCCCAGCGTTACAGCAGATGCTCAGAACCCCTAATAATCACTATCGCTTTTCAATATCACAATTGGATATGGAAGAGGTGATTCCTCCGACAACTTTTCTTATACCTCATATTTTTACAAAATTTTGAATTTATTCGGGGACTATCCAGCTAGGCCAGTTAGTACCATATTTAGGTTAGAAGAAAATACTTTCCCTAACAAGATTTTATCCAATATGAAATACTATATCAAACCACTCACCAGCCCTTAGACTATAACGCGTAACAGCGAGGTGAACAATGACAAATAGCGCCCGAATGGTAAGTGTCGTCGTCGTCATCCACGCAGAACCGACCGACGAACGGCATACTCTGATTTTGGATACTAATATGTCGAATGTCGTAAAAGTTTACGAGCTTCGCAGTCGAAATATCGTAAAATTATAATATACGAGTATTACCGTATATAAAATTAATACTTCCACAGCGATAGTAGTAAAATATCTTAGATAAAATTTAAAAACTTAAATAGTAAATACAATATAATCAGACTTACACAAAAAAAAGTTATGTATGTACAATGTAACAATGTATTTAGGTACCTATAACACCAACAATCTAATGAATAACACAGGCCAACGATGAAAAAACGTTTTCAATAATTTTACCTAATTCCTGTGTTATGGTGCCCACTCACCATCACCCACCAATTTATCACATTTTAATATTAAAAAAATATTTTATTATTCAAAATGTGAAAAAAATATTTTTAATCATTCAAATGTTAGGATGGCTTTTTTGGGGGCCCCCCCCCTCCCCCCTTTTTTTTTATCATTCAAATTTTATTTTATAATTAGGTTGGCAATAAATTATAATCTTATAAGGTTGGTAATAAAATCAAATGTTACTAGATTGGTAGTTCTGGATAAATGGCAGAGCTGTTTGTTTCCTTCCAGTTAATATAACCTAGCATTGCAGTGTTTAACCTATGTGCTTTTAATTCACACTTTAAGTATGTCTAATCGTTGTTGTAAAAACTCTCCTAACACTTTTTTGTTCTATATTAGGTGACTTCGTAGTGAAAAAACGTCAAAGGAACATTACTGACTTTGAAACAAGTGTACTTTGCATATTTTGGTGTAGAAATCAGTGATAAAAAAAAGTTCCTCACAAAGTACCGTGGATCTTAGAAAATGGTATAAGAAAGAGAAGAAAGCTTTTAAATTTGCAGTACCCATGGTATGGAGAGAGCAAAAAAATCATTCAAATGATTGTTATTTTTGCAGCATTGATGTTTTTGGATCCAAAAATAAGAAACTAATTGTCTATCCTAACCTTACGTCAGCTCATCGGTAGGATATGGACCGGGACTTCCTGTCACTGAGCCACCTCAGTCTATTGATGACGTTTTACAGTCCAGTCCCGAATTTAATGAAAGCCAATCGAGTGATAATGATTGCAATGTTCTCCATAAAACTTAAAACCACAGTTATTTACATAAGCTGAGTTATATGATTTAGTGAGAGATTTGGGTTTGACTAAGGAAAAAGCAGAATTGCTTGGTTTTAGACTGAAAGAAAAACATTTATTGGAATCTGGAACATATATTTACCATTATAGAACAATACATGAACAGTTTGCTTAATTTTTCAAGCAGGAAGAGGATTTGGTTTACAGCCATGATATTGACATGAGTTTAATGAATGGATTTGGCATTGAGTACAAGAACGAAGATTGGGGACTTTTCATAGACTCATCAAAAACTAGTTTAAAAGGTGTTCCGTACCACAATGGAAATACTTATGCTTCATTGCCTGTTGTTATTAATTTTTATGTATCAAATTTTCCATATTTTGGATATATATATTCATGTCATATTGTGAGAGAACTGTGGGTGATAAAAAAAATATCCCAAATACGGTTTCAGCGCCCAAAAGTACATAAGATTTAGGCAAATTGGTTTAAAAAGTTTTACAAACATTTTTTTTGTTGGCCTGTGTAATTTGTACTCTCCTTTTTTATACAGAGAATGATACATTATCTAAGTTATGGTCTCTCTTGAAAGAAGATACAATTTTAATTTACCCAAACAAAGACTCTCATGGACAAACTCTGTTTTACATTCATAACCGACAACTTTAGCGACACAATTGCAAATAGCGTTTTCAAGGAACATTATATAGGTTATGACAATCTTACACCTTGGATATGTGTAACCGTAATGAAAAACATAATTACCACTTCAAGCAGATCAGTAATTCAAATATATTGGAAGTGTAAAAAAATTCAGAATAATATTTTTGAAAGCAATATAATAATAAAATTAAATGAGGGTAACAATAACAAAATTAATACATTATTAAGAACCTCTAGCACATATTCAAAGGCAAGATTAGGAACAATGGATATATGTACCTACATGTAAATGAAAAAAACAAACGTATAGCCTAGAGGAAAATGAAATAAAAAATTGAAGATTTGGTGGTGAATTATTGAAGACTTAAAGTTTCGATTATTGCAAAGCAAGTTCAGGTATCAGAAAAAAAAACAGTCTATAAAATTTTACATGAACATTTTTTAGGAGTGAGCAAAGTGTCGGCAAAATTATTTCAGACGCTTCTCACAGTAGAATAGAAATGCGTCAGACAGGAAAATCTGGATGCGTTAAACCAACACTATGACTTTGTTTCAAAAATTATTAATGACGATGAAACCTGGGTATATCACTGGCACTCCAACGAAACAAGAATCAATAAATAAATGCATAAATAGTTTCTACCTTCAAAAAAAGAAAAAACTAAGTGTGTGGCGTGAAAGTTGGTAGCATAGGTATTTTGGGATTGCGAGTAGATACTGTTGATAGAGTATCCACCCTATAGTCCGGATCTAACGCTCAGCAGTTTGAAATTTGAACTCTTTATTGCATAAACATTGGAATAATTGCATAGACCTTGAAGGGCCGTATTTCAAAAATTAATTTGGCTTCGTTGTTCTCTGTCTTTTCTTTAATGGATTGGTAGATTACATGAAAACAAATAACAAATTAAGTTAAACTGTGAACTTAAACATTCAGGACGTTAATGACTATATAGAAACGTTATTTGGTTTTTCAAACTGAGAACAAAAATGAGAATTCAATGTATACGTAACTAGTTACAGAATGAGATGAATATTCACAACAATCGCATAAAATCAAACTTAAAATGTTTTACAGAAACAATCAATGGGAACCACAACAAGCGATTCGTTGTGAAACACTTTCAATTTAGTGCACCGTTACTGGACCCACATTATGCTATACAGAAATAAAATCCTCCCCCTTCAGAGTATATTAGACATCATGATCAATTTTAAGTACATTCTCAAGCACATCGTAAACAAAATAATGACCTATAAACTAATCCGAATAAATTTTAATTATTACACTTTTATGCACTGTAATAATTAAGCTCGTTACGGTCCAACTAAAAGAGGCTGTAAAAATAATGAGTTGCACCTATTGTGGATAAAGCCGAGACTGCGGCAACACCAGTTAAACAGGATATACGTTGCGGAGTTATGATCCCGAAGGAGATAAAAACATCCCGGTAATCCTAGGAGTACGTTTTAAAGCGGCCACTTTTCTTAAGCTGATTAGGAGTGTAAATTGAGATAAGTCCGCAGTATTTATGGCACTTACATGGTAACCTGCATGGGCCCGCGTCGCCGTCCCCTGAAAAAGTTTCGCGACGGGGATTTTTAGTATAAACGAGGAAGTGACTATAAAATGTCGCTGGCAGGGTTTTAACTTTTAACTTTGTCAAATTAATGGACTAGTACCTTTTAGGGTAATTTGTATTCCGAGGAAAATATACGAGAGGAAGGATGCGAATGTTTAATACCTCAGACGCTTGAGTTGAGTTTAAGTAGGTTCTCTCAGTTAATAAACCATGGCACGTGTTGTTTATCATTTACGAGGTGTGTAAATTAAGTAATGAGTTTTTTTTTTATTTTTTTTATTCGAATAGAATTAAAATTCTGTATTGTCTCCTTCATAAAAACTTCCAAACCTTTTTGATGTTTGGTCTCACACGCATGACCCTTTTTAGAACTTTTTTAAGAACCTCTCTGCAAAAGTGCTGATTTACTGTTTGGCCTGGAGGCACAAACTCTATGTGGACAATTCCTGGCTATAAAAAAAGCAAATCAGCATGCATTTGATCTTCGACTTGCTCATTATTGCTTTTTGTGGGTCTTGGAGAGCTTGAAGTGTGCCATTCCATGTTTTGGCGCTTGGTTTCCAGGTCGTACTCAAACACCCAAGTCTCATCACACGTTCCATAAAATAAAGATTTTACTGAAAACAAATGGCTCTAACAAGTTCAAACTTGTACTGCAGGTGCATTTCATTTCATTTCAACCTACCGCCCTTCCAGGTCCCGTCTCCGCAGTGTTGCTAGATCGGGCACTACGTTGCAAGTCTTATTACTTAATTTACACACCGCGTAAAATAGTGGTGAACGTAACCTTGCTTTTTTTTTATCTTACTGATCTAAATAAAAAATTATGCATGCAATCAGTGCATAAAGCATTGCACATATTGGGATTGCCTTCTAGGGCTCTTAAATGGAACTTGATGTGTTCCGGTAAGTCTGACAAGGCCAGCAACCACTGGATGTCGTTCTCGGGAGCATACCACTAACGGTAGGCCTGTCAAGCTAAACTAGAATGAGCATAATTTCCGTTAACTGTTATTCGTCACCAGAAACCACAGATCCGAATTTCGACCTTATTAGGAATATTATTACTAATATGTCACCGCTTTATTCTCCTGGCACGGAAATAAGCCGAGACTTCCGTACATTGTAATTCGGCATCATACATATATTTCATACCGATGAGACCTAATAATCCGGATCTTGAGTTTTGGTGACGAATAACAAGTGAACAGGAATGAGGACTGGATCCAATTTTGGCGGAATTAGACATTAAAGGCATTCAGGCTAACTGTTTACTGATTCAGTAACTAAACTATGACGAGACGAGATTTTCAAGGCATATCTAATAGAATTCAAAACAATTTAATAAAATGTGTGGCAGATGTTCTATTATGCAGCGTTAAAAGAAATGAAAGATGCGTAGTATTTTTATTTGACCTAACACCACATCAACCCAAAAATATTGAGCATAGCTCACAAATCGTTTACTTTTACAAAATTAAATAGGGACATAGCTACATAGCTTACAAAATTAAAAAAAGCTAGGCCATACCTTACAAATGATCAAATAATGTTACGTCATTTTTGAAGCACTTCCCCATAGTAATATCTCACCACACACCACTGGTTTGAATACTACTGAAACACTAATTAGGTATAAGAAATATTTACTGCAAAGTGACAAAACACAACGATTTAATCTAAATTTGACAGGACATTTTCTATAGCATAGCCTAGTGGAGAACTTAAACTGGAGAAAGAATGACAAAATAAAAAACTTATTTGTATATGTATTCTCCTTTTGCATATTACGGTTATGTCTTAATTTTTATTCCAGCCCTATTTTACAATCGTTATATCTCCTAAATTTGATGTTAATACATTGACTTTTAGGTTTTGAAATTAGCGGTATAAAAATGTTTTATTACAAAGGGATTAGAAATTAGAATGATTATTTACTTCCTCAAATGCGTGATTCGAATAGTTCTTTATTCTCGAAGGTGCGTAAAACGGTTTGTATTTATTAGATTAGGAATAAGATAAAAATATTTCATAAATATTTTGCAGCACGTTTCCAAGCTGTTCTGGGAGTGCACATATTTTTTGCAAACATTTTTCATGTTTCGTTTGCTATTCCAGCTCTCTATTTGGATCTAGTAATAACCCTCTAAAATCTGGTGTCGGTCCCATGTTCCGAAAATACGGGAATCTCAAATTCAACCAGCCGCCATTGGAATCGCATTCTGAACACGGCTTTACGATTTTCATATTATATTATCCTATAAACCAGAGGCAATAACGCAAAGTATCTTAAGAAGGCGGCATCGCTGCGGTCAGTGGTAAGTATAAGCGCAATCTAACAAATTTAATTTTAATGAACGCCGGGCATCGCACCGTACCGTCCGACGCCGCCAATTTCTCAACTTAACCTGAAGATCGTGGATGTCTGATAAAATGTTTAACATAGTTGATCGCAGTTGCCCGGGGCGCTACTTGGAAGACGCTGAGTTCGGTGAGTTCCAACTTGGAACTATACAGCGCCGGCGAAATGCCTTCGGTGAGCAACTCCTGGCTAGCGAGCAGCTTCGAAAGTTTATGTGGTTGACCCTCCATCTTGGGGTTTCATCTAGATACTCGTACATGCAAAACTCCTTTCATGTCCCCCCGGCCGCGCAGCTCCCGCTTACGAGCCCCGATCGCCGAACTGTCCCCGACTCTAAATCGCGATGTAATGTCCCGTAATATAAACCACTTGCATCTGTGTAGCCAGTATATATACACCGATCGGATAAGCTTACCGATCCTAAAGCATTCTTTTCAATATGTTCGAATATGGATATCTCGGTCGGAATATTGATACTGCGTGCCTGTGTGGTTTATGTGTTAAATTTGCTCTTTCATAAAAAACTTTGCAGCGGCCGAAATGCTGTTTCGTTGGGGTCAGTCCCTACAAACTCTTCGTCGTGCATTTTAATGTACACGTACATACATAGCGTTTTGATACCTTTTTTTTACTATTGTTATACCGCAAGAACGAAATAACATCAGCGCAAAAACATTAACAGAACAATATTTTATATATCGGTTTGTCAAAAGAAAGTCTTTTATCCGTAACTTCTTTTTAATTCAACTAGTTCTGGAACTGCTACACTTCCATCATCAGGCAAGAAGTATTTTCAAAAAAAAAGAATAATAATTTTTAAAGACGTATTAACTAGTAAATAATTATTAAATAGTTATAAATAACTACAACGAATACCGAATTCAACGTCGTGTCAACAATGCATATGTTGTGTTTTCGTGTGACACGAACATTAATTCAGTATCCAATTCGTATGAACAATGTATTTTATTATTGTGGTTGTTTATGAGGTAGGCAAGCCCTGCGCACTGAAGCTGATGCTTATTGCGCCCCTAATAATGTCCATCATTCCATTAGTTCTATTTTCTTAAGGAATTTAGGGACAGTTTCCAATGCAGCGTCTGTTACCTCATTTGGTTTTAGTGTTGAAGCCCCAAGGATCGAATGTCTAACAGCTACCAAAGATGGTCATTCGCATAATATGTGAAAGAAAGTTCATTCGTCCTCTCCACACCTCCTATAAGCATCGCATGAACAGTGCCCTCTGAATAGTTCCACTGCCCATCACAGCTGGATTCTACCCAGTCTAATTAGATTTTTTGTTTTACTCCAGGATGGTTTGTCCAATGAGAGATATGTTTTTGTGTTCATGGGTCCTTTATAGCCATCCTGGCTGTCCAGTAGGCCAAACCACAGGCCAGGTGGGTTTTGGCCCTATCAGTGGAACTTATGCCCCTTTCATTGCGAGAAAGTTCGTTATTCCGTTCTCTTCGCGACCCCGGTGTACTTTGTCCTACTTGAAAGTGATGCTTTTGTGTTCCTCTAGTTGTATTAGAGAATCCATACAGTCTCTAACCTAGGAGTATATTTCTACAGCTTCTAGGGCTTTAAGTGCTATTTGGCTATCAGTGATGATTTGGATTTTTTAATTTCTATAAGACCTTCTAACCATATCCTACGCACAAGTGGACACTGCAATTATTTCTGCCTAAAATGGCTGAATTCACCAGCTTTATGCTGGGAAATTCCCCTGGATCTTTGTTCGCATCCTAAGCCTGTTTTTTTTCCTGTAATATCTCACCTACATGTGAGAGATCTCTGCGATGAAACCATATTACTTAACTTCATTTTGCCCCATATTTGTGCATATTTTATTTCAGTCCAGAAAGAAAAGGCCAAAAGGAAAAATTCAATGTTCGGGAGATTATGTATTGGTGTGATTCTGAAAAATAGATATTGTATGTGTGTTCGTTATCATGACTTCAGAGGTGTTATCTATATTTGTATCTATTGTAACAAATACAAGTGGCATTTTTACACACGGAAACTGTAAGCCTTCTTTTCATACATTGAAACAGTTTCAATCATGTATGAAAAGATAGACTACTACTAGATAGAGTTCATTTATTAGCTTGATGCAATCTAATAATGTTGTCAAATGTTGTCAAATAGGAAAGGCAAGATAGAAAAAAGAATCAGTTGTAGATATCATTTTTATAACCTATTTGGTTATTTTGGTTAAACCTAGTTTTTGGAAATAGACACCTTCAAGACTTAACGAAAAATGTCACAATCACACGAAGTTGATAAATGAACAGACAGTTGACAAATCGACAGTTCCACAATTTACCTCAAAAAATATAGCAATATTCATTCAATATAAAAACTCCCTTACTTCAATCATGCCTGTGTATAGAAATCTTAAATCTAATTTGTTTAAGATTCCTTTTCACTTCATCTTCTAGTAAAATAATGCTGATAAAAATGTTGTTAATAATAAACACGACAACGTGTTTGTTCAGGAATTAGGGAAGGAAATAGTGCATTGTGAGTTAAAAACAGAAAATAATAATATTAGTACAATTTATGAATTTTCGATTAAACGAACGAGCTCTAGGCCGTATGCCGTAATTATTGTATCTTTGTTTGCCGCTAGGCTATTATGCTCGATGCTCCATCTACTGTGACTGGCAGATTATAATGTAATCATCAGCCAATCCGAATCGCTCAATTCGACAGGTGCGTTGTAGCAACTTCCTGTCCATATTTGTGTTTAAACGCAATATTACTCCTTTTCATTAACCAGAGGTGCAACATTGAGATTTTAATTTTTAAGTAAACAATAATAATTATTATCGGAAGTAAAAAGTATTAAAATAATTCCTAGAAAATAAATAGCTCGACGCTTCGAAATGTTGAAAGCAATTTTCAACAGCGTGAGTAGATTTCAGAATTATTGAATAAAGACTAGGACGCTTTTGCCACAATTTCATACATGTACTAAGATTTATCCCATTTTTAGATCTTGATCCCCAAACGCCAATGAATTAGCACAGCCGACAGACGAACGCGACCAGAATAACTGATTTATTTCTTGAAGCGCGAGCGTACATCCAGCGCAATCCTGTACCAAGGACGATCCCCGGAAATAAAGTAACGTGTGCCAGAGGACGTGCTGTGAGCCCTGGGCCGAGCAAAGCCGGCGACATAGTTTGAAAATACATAAAGATGAAACAATGCGATATGTGTAACTGAGTTCGTACGTTATCATTCCATTTGTCTCGCTTCCTTCGTCTCCGGCAAGGAGCGGTGCAGGTTTCCGGAGGGCGGAGCGCCTTCTTGCCACTGTTTGCGAGTACTTATAATGGTTTTGCTCGCCGTCTAGATTGGGCGCGTTACGATGTTATCCCTCCCGGGCGATGTCCAGCGTTATGTATGATTTATATACACGCTCGGCTCTCCCACTCGACACGGCTAATTAGATCATATTTCCAGTTTCATTGCGTTAATTGAAAAGTTAAGGCGACGATCTGGACGATGCCATTATGGAGGGAAAGAATTATAATAAGCCAGCACACAATATCCAGGGCGTGTGTATTAACTTCAAATGGAATTTGTTGATTTTTTCATTTTACCGGTCTCTTATCTTTTGACACGTTGTATTAAACAGTAACGAAAACGAAAATGTTATACATAAATATTACTATTTAACTAATAAAACTAAACTATTGTTATCTCAAGATAGTCCTTTGTTGTTCTCAAGGTGTTTGTCAGAGAAACAAATTTTCATTTGAAAGAAAAATAACACCCATTTCTGTTCATGCGTAAACATAAGAGTACGAGGTGTGGCGTGTATGGTGATATTCCCTGAGCGCGCTGGACAAGCCAGTGGGTAACTCAGTTTGACTGTAGCAGTCGTTTGAATTAATCGACGCACCAGTGACACGTCGAAAAAATGTTAAGAGTTCAGATGGAGCAACGGGTGAAGCTCAAGTTTCTTGTTAAACTGGGGGAAAACTTTTACAGAAGCTTATGCAATGTTAAAAGAAGTGTACGGGAATTAATGATAATCCCGCACACAAGTTTTTGAATGGTTTAAACGGTTTAAAGAGGGACGTGAAACGACCGAAGACGATCCGCGCCCGCGACGGCCCTCAACTTCAAAAACGGACGAAAACATTGAAAAATTGGTAAAGTAGTCCGCGAAGATCGTCGTCTAAGCATCCGAGGGCTTGCTGAAATAACAGGAATCGACAAAGAATGTGTTCGCCAGATTTTGCATCTCGTTCCAAATCGTTCCAATGCACTGTTCCAATCGTTCAACAAAAATGGTGCCAAAACTCCTCTCTGCCGAGCAAAAGGAATCAAGAATGAACATTTGTGCTAACATTCTAAACAACATTGACACTGATTCAGACTTGTTAGACACGGTGACACTGAAGAGGACAAGATTCGAAAATATGGAGCGGTGTAAAGATCGCCAAGGGGAGTACATTAAAAGCGAAAAAGTTGCTGCTTAATTGGTAACGAATAAAAAGTGTTATGAGAGCAGTTCGGTTATTTAATAGCCACAACACACCACCACACCAATAGGTTATTTAACAGCCACTATGTATACAGTGCGGTCTTTATGTACGGAATAAATTCATTTGGATGGGATTATGAACTTTTCGAAAATATCCTGAAAAAGGTCCATTTTTACATTCAAGTTTACATTTTCTAATATGAAAATATTCTAAATATTCTAAAAAAATGTTAAATTTAGGAAGGGGGTCGTGCGGCACCTCGTTTGAAAGGAATTTTGATTCTATTAGCAAAGATTAGATCCGTTATCCTATTTTTTTAAATCTTCGATTTTGACTGGCTGATTAGAACACACTTTTTTATTTTAAATTCGTTAAAAAAAATGTGGCTTCATCCGAAAAATAATTTCGGTTATAAACTGTTTATCTGCTAGTATTCTGTTTATGATAATTCACATCAGGAAAAAGTCTTAGCATAGCTACCCCTTACGACCCCCCCTGCCATTAAAATAATTTTTTAATGTCATATTCGGTTTTAAAACGCTAAAATGCATAAAAATACACATAAATATGAAATTTTTATAAAAATTTCAATTTTAACCCCCAGGGGGTCGTCGGGGGGTGCTAGCGGAAAAATTCAATAGTCAAAATCAATTTTTAATGTCATAATCGGTTTCAGCTCATCGAAATACATATGGATTGGGGGTCTACCTTCTGGGTTTGACCAATGTGGGGCTCAAGCCCCTGGGGGTTAAAATTGCAAGTTTTTATAAAAATTTCAAATTTATGTGTATTCTTATGTATTTTGGCGTTCTAAAACCAAATATGACAATAAAAAATTATTTTAGTTGAACCATTTTCCATTAGCATCCCTTTACGACCCTCCTGAGGGGTTAAAATTGAGGTTTTTATAAGAAAAAAAATGTATGTTTTCTTATGTATTTTAGAGTTCTAAAACCGAATATGACATTAAAAACGATTTTAATGTCAGGGGGTCGTAAGGGGGTGCTAGCGGAAAATTCAATAGTTAAAATCAATTTTTAATGTCATAATCGGTTTCAGCGCATCAAAATACATGGGGAAGAGGGGTCTACCTTCTGGGTTTGACCAATTTACTCACCTCATCAAATCAATCAGTGTCATCAGACATTAGCAAAAACATATTGGGAGATACAACAAAACTGGCTGAAAAAGTTCATTTTGTGACTTTGAAATCGGTGTAAAAGTATTTTTATGTCTTTTAAAAATACAATTCGTTTTGTTTAAACATTTCAGTTACCTAGTACCTTTGGAATTTCTTTCTTTTCAAAATGATGTGGGTGAAAAGACTCCTACATTAATGAGAAGATTATTTTTTGTTTAATTTTATTAACTGTACGTTATTTTTATGGGCATACTTTTTGAAACAGTCTTATGTTGCTGAGAGTAACCACAAGCACGTGGTGACATTACATTAACTTTTTCAGTACTGCATACATTTACAAGTATGAAAAATGGAGTGAGGCGGTTAAAATGACACAAATGAATAATACATTCACGATACTCGTCAAGCTTGAAGAACGTCGTTTTTCCTCTTTTTAAAATCCTTCCTTAAAATCGTGCACTCACGTTAGAATAAACATTTACGTTCAGTTTCGTTTCAATGCCAGACCAACTGTACGTCTACTCCACTAACTAAACCGCTTAACCTGTTAGCTGAAATACTAACCCGGAAACTTCTTGAAAACAACTTCTGTCACATAATACACATACCTCGCGCGAAAAGGAATGTACACAAGTAAGTTTATTGCGGGAGTTCATTAATTTCCATATCGCGCGCGGACGAAGAAGAAGAAGAGGCCGGGGTACGTCCTGAGGCGAGGATAATACATTACAATTCCCAACAATCCGAAGATGTTTGAATTTAATAGCGGCATAGATCATGAGCGCGAAACTTCACGTAACAAAGTGTAAGTTCGGGGTGGCGGTCTGCGGGGCGGATATGAGCCGGAATGGATGTTGGCGGCGACCGCAACCTCTCGGGACGGACTCCCGGGCACCGCGCGGCCCCGAGGCCCAAGAATTCCTCCTGCAGCGATATTAGGAGCTCGCCGGACCAGCGCCTCCTCCTCCTGCATGTTCGGAACGCAACGTATATAAATAGAGTTAATAATGATGTCTGGTTGTATCTCTGGGTGTATAGGAGATCTTAAACATAAAAGCTAGATATAAAAAATCACACAAAAACACCATAAAGCGCCACGTCAAGAGATTCGAACAACCTCTCAGCGAAGTACACAGCGAAAACTATAAAACTATTGTATTAAACTAAGGCACGACGACAGGATGTTACGATGAGCGGTGTAATTCAGGCTGCTCGCCTTTATCTGCATTTCTTTTATCTGCTTATCTGCATGATTCTAACGTTAATCTTTGATAACGGAAGTCTATTACATATAGATATCTAAGATATAGATATTTATGCCTACTACATTCGTAAATTTGCAAAGATACAGAGGATTGATATTATTGTTATATCAAACCTATACCGTGTGCGTAAAGCCGACATCGGCCAGTTATGAAAAAGGACAAACAGAAGTGAGACAACAGATAAGAAGCAACCGTATACGAAGGTAGTGGGGTAATTAAACCGGCCCTCTCACCACGCTACGCTAGTCGTTAGAACGAGAAGTGTTGAACGAGTGAGATTTGGACTACACATTTTTCGGTTCTTTATATCATAGACTTTGCTGATGAATATTTTGTACGATCAAGAACAGACAATATAAATTTTCACGTAAATACGCAGCACCTCTATTTTATGTTTTTAAAACATAAACATTTGTAAATAAATACAGTGGACGCCGCTTATAAGACTCGAACGTGAACGTGAACGTGACTCGTGAACGGATATAAGGTTCAGTCGCCTACAAGACTCAAAATCGCCAAAAACAGTCCAGACGTATCCGAATACATTGAAAAAAACTCGCTTATAAGACTCACCACTTCGGATATAAGACTCAGTTTATGAAAAATACATAATTGAAATGATGGAAAATAACAAAAAAAAAAAACACAAAAATAAAAAATTTCTTTAAACCATCTTAAACTTTGAACTGATTATGAACGTTTGTACGTATGTATTTGAATAGTTACCTTTTTTTATAAGTAAATAACACGCTATTATGTTGTATTATGTCTATTCACAGGTAAAATAAAGTTTGTGTATTACATACATTCTAAAATCTTGTTTTTCCCCCTTAGCTTATAAGAGTTCATCCGCTTATAAGACTCACTTTTTGCCGGTCCCAAAGTGAGTCTTATAAGCAGCGTCCACTGTAGGTTACAAATGAAATAAAATGATTACTTCAAGAAGTAGCTACATCCTATATACAGCTAGCCTATATCAATCTTTTTCTGCTATGCTATATGCATACTCGTATATCTTTCTGACCAACGTGGCCTCATAGCTCTTCATCTTCATCTTCGCACCTTATGTTTCTTTGGCGCACGAAGAAAGTTTCATGTATCTGTTTCAGTTCTTTGAAACTAAGGTTTTGTTAAATGTGCCACTGTTTTTATATTTTCTCACACCATAATTTCACAGTATCAGATTCAAGTATACTTACATGTATTATACATCTTAAATTAATTTGTTTAGTCTGTGTTGTTGCACAATTTAAAACATGTATGCCTTAAGCCTTTGGCTATATGTGGAATATCGTTACAAGAGTTCTAATATTGTCTGTCTTCAAATGATCATTGGTCTTCAACAACTTCCACTACGACGGAAGTGAAATGACTTAAGACTAACTTTTTTATATGTTCTATACTATTTTCCAAATTTCGTCATAAAGAACAACCATTATAAAAAATTATGTATATTTTTCAGGTATAATTTTTGGTTATTATCTTATTTAAAAAAAAGATGGCAGATGTTTTATTTTTATTGCAAATAATATGTACCTATAGTCTTAAGACTTATTCTTTCTGTGGAATCGTTGAATATTAAATCCGACATTTTGGTTTAAATGATCAAACCAGGTGTTTTTAACTAAATTAAAATTTAATATGTAGATTAATAATATTATTAAAAAACTTTGATATGCCCTAAGAAGGATATAACAAGTATCTTGTTTATAATATTTGTGTTGAACTCCTAAATTCTTGCTTTTATCTGACTAAAAATTAAAGCGTAGGTTGCTCATTGTCTTACCTTATTAAATAACTGCAATATTGATACTATTCGGCTATAATATTCATAAATTAGGTCCATTGATATCACATTTATTAGGAAATTTCCAACAAATTTCAGACAACCTTGTGTTTATTGATCTCAGGCCCGCATCTTGTCCTGAACTGTCAATATGTTTGAAAATATGTAAGTTCTACGACACTCACGACTGACAAAAGATAAAAATAACCTAACAGTATATTATCCTTAGCATCTGCTTCCAAGACTGACTGTTTTTGCTTATTCCGCGAACTTAGCCAATAAGTGCCCACTTAAAGTGAATAATTATCCACTACAAATTGAAGCCGTTAACATGTCCACGTCTACTTTTCCTTAATTCCAGAACAATCGTAAATTAGTAATACGTTAAGGAGGCAGACGCAATAAACTCGGGTTACTACTGCGTGTTCACTAAAAAGTATAATTGACTACATACAAATGGTGGGTCAATAAGGAAGTATCACGCCTCAGACGGTCGAGTCGAGTTAATAAAGCCGATACCTAATCGTATAACTTAACGATGGCACGGAAAATAAACAAAGTACGTTTTAGAGGCGAGGAGGATCCTCGCTTGCATCAATTGTTAATGAACTGTTGAAACGTCGCATTGTTTATCGTGCAGTGCGTTCGGAAATTTTCAGGTTCAAGAATATATAAACACATTGCAATAAAACCGTTTACTGATAGTAATTTGGTATAGCAGCGACATTCCAAGGAATAGCAGGAAACCAAGGTTTTTGCAGATAAAATGTAACATGTTCAGACGACTTTTATGGCATTGTAACATTGAAACATTTCCAAAAAAACTTGTGGCCGGTTTGTGCACTTCTAGTTAATATGACGGATAAGTTCATTGGATACAAACAATATGTAAAGACACTGGACTAAACACGAGGGGAATAGGTTCAGTCAACCATAAGGGATACATTTTTTTACATTAATTTGCAGATAAAGTTATCGGCTACTTACCTAGATGTGAAGATCAACGATTGAACATTTCCTAGCTGGTTGGCAAAAATCTGAATTAATAATTGTAAACAAATAATACTATGTTATTGCCTAAAACAAGATGATAAATCTGTTAAATACTCAAGTTCTTTGGATTTTTTTGATTAACTATGTACTAACTATGGAGATTGATGATCTACGTATGTTATACATATTTCTTTGTGATTTAATAGTGATTCAAGCCCATGATACTTAAAATAATTGTATTACTATTAAAGTCGATATTATGACTATGCTCTCATTTAACCACGCGCATATAGAAGTAAAATCATTAGAACAAGTTTAATAGTGTGTTTCTTCCTTCTTCCTTAAAAAGTCATAAAATCATATGAATATTTTATATCATCTAAAAATGACTTTTTCTCAATAGTATACTACGGTAAATATTAGACCAAGGAAGAAATATTATTTTATTAATCGTCTTTATATTCTTGAGTCGCAATATCTATTAAATTGAAACAATTTTTTCCGTGTGTATTAGCCAATAGGTCAAATTACAAGCGTATCATTCATTAAAGGGGTTAGGATCTTTAGGATCGATAGGATCGATACTTGCAGTCATCGTCATTTAGCTTATTCAAGTGTCAAGGCTCCTATGATACAAAATTAAATGGAAATAACTCACTTAATATGCGTTTTTTGGATCGCTCAATCCAAATCCGTGATCGGTTAACCTCATCTGAAATTGTAGGTAATGTTATGATGATATAATATAGGTATATAATGATATAATGAACATTGAATATTGATGAACGATTTAATAGTTTCAGAGAAACAAACTTTTCTCTGAAAACACCCCCTCAAAAGATGGTTTCAATCTTACGAATAGCAAAACTGACGACAATTTTTTGAAGTTAGGGATGAATTGCGACCTGATATATTTAAATAGACTACTATTGCGCATTCAGAATCATCGACACAATCCAATCCTGTGACAAGTGACACAGAACCCGCGCTGATCATAGGTTTTGAATTAACCGCCATCTTCCAACTGCCGCTTTAATCACTGAGCTGTCACCGCGGCAAAAAAAAAACACATTTTCTATTTTTGATAAAAAAAAAAATACGAAAGGTTTAAGAAATATCTGTAAAGCCTAAATCAAAAGATTAGTCAATTTAAAAAAATTGAAATTTTGATAATAAAAAAAGGAAAACAAAATTTTTGCTTATTTTCATCATCTACAGGTATGAACTATAAATAGTCGATCCCCCCATACACGGGTGGTCAAAATACTCTCCCCCTCTTACAGCCCCCCTTAAACCCATGTACGAGGCACATAATGCTTCTGGCCTTAAAAAGTCCACCACACGGTCACGCATGCATGCATCCATCCATGATGTACATCTGAACCACCTCCCTCCTACTAACCACCCCTATACGTCTCTAATAGCGCAAGTCTATATAATACAAGTACGATTAACACGGAGTAACAAAAAACAATTCTGTTTTCCATTAAAACCCTCCGTAAACAAACCACCAGTTAAAACCTCCTCCTCTCCTCCGTTTTTTTTTTTATTATGAACTTTTTTTTTAATCATTGCTGTTTTTACTTGCATCCTATCTGCTTCACATAAAATAACAAGTGTGTCTTTGCAGCCTATGTTAATGCTTGCCAGTTAGAATGTTACATACATGTATCTTTGCTTCTATTGTAATCTTGAAGTTTGCAACTGATATTTTTAATGATAGTCGATGGTGGAAGGGGTAATGAGGAGGGAGATGAGGAGGGAGAGGAATCTTTTAACTGCTGGAATGGATTGTTTACAAAAAAGATAGTTTTAACGAAAAAAGAAATATTCTTTGTTTACTCCATGTTAATCGTGCTTATATTGTATAGGCTTGTGCTATTAGAGAGGGGGAGGGGGTTGTTAATAGGAGGAGGTGGTTCAGATGTATGTATGTTATGGATGGACGCATGCATATCTGACCGTACTCTGGACTTTTTAAGGAAAAAACATGTCAATAGATATGTGCCTCGTACATGAGTATGTTATGGTTTAAGGGGGCTGCAAAAAGAGGAGGGTATTTTGACCATCCGTTTATGGAGTGATCGACTATTTATGGTTCATAGATGATGAAAATAAACAAAAAAACTGTTTTTATTGAAAAAGCAAAATGGGCCAAAAACCTGCCTTAGACACCTTACTCCTTTGTTTCTGAGGTAGCTTTGCATTTGGACAATTTGATGGCTTTGTGGTTACAGGTAGATCTCAGTGAGTTTAGGTTTTGGAGATTACATTGGTTTAAATCGGTTAAAAAACAAGAAACTTACAGGGGTATTATAGTCTTTTAAAAGCGATACACTCTGTAGAGAGAGGAATGTTTCCAGCTAGTATCGGCTCTTAACGAACTGTAGGAACATCGCGTTGTTTATGTGTCGCGCATCGGCATTTTTTCCGGGACCGGAGGCAGAAGAATCCGACATTTGCCAAGCTGGGCCATGAAACATAAGGTTATAGCCGCTGGATTTCAACCAAATACATAACCGTTTGTCAGGGCTAATGTTGACTAGGCTCTTGTATCGCGTCTGAGAGGGCCTCATGCATACGCAAACTGGCGTTGGTATATCGGCGGGTCCCGCATACAGCCTAATTTATGGTGCCATAATCCAGAAACTGGATTGCCGCTTTGACGCAGCTCCACTAATTCCGCGAGCACGCCCACTCCGCGAACCGTTCGCGACATTTTATTGGCAGCACGTAAAATTACATCCGTTTCTTTGAAATATTCTGACTAGACGAGCGGATAACCTTACAGCAAATTGACTAGAATTAAGCGGGATTTATTATTGTGCCGGCCTGCTCTTTGCATTGTGCACAGTAATTATTCGTGATTTTATTTTATCCGTTCTTGACCTATTTCTGGCGCTCGGCAAATTATGGCCGCCCCGAGTTTCCAGGAGCCACGGCCTCTTGGGGCACTCTAATACACGGGGATCAAGATACGGAAATAGCTAGCAGGGAAAATTAAATTCTATATATAAACCGTAAACACACCTGTTGAATTACAATTTGCTTTGATTTGCCGGGAAACTAATGACGTCTATGTGTGTATATAATTTATCAAATTTTAATAAAAAGAACTGGCAAACAAATAGAAGTACAGAAATATTTATTGCAATGAAAATAGTGGTTCAAAGTATAAACATACTGGAAAAAAATACTGCCTAAAGAATCACTTCCACATCTACTTTTTCAACATTTAATTAGACTGAATCTCTAACAACATTTTGAAAGTGTGATATTTGGATAAAACCTTTATGACCTTTATAATATTTATGGTCTTATTTATGATATATATGACCTGTGCCACCTTCGTGACCGTAATCGCCTGTATGACCTTTACGTTTCTTATGACATTATGTCATTATCACCTTTGTGACCTTTATGACACATATGACCAAAGTATACTTATGGCATTAATGACATTTATGGTTTTATGATAAATAACCTATTTGACCAATAATGGAAATAATATTGACGTAAAATTCTAAAAAAAAATGACTTCCACCTCAATCTATAACACTATTCGTCACATGAATATTTATCTTACTGAACGTTAAGATATAACCTCCCTACTGCCCTCTTCCCGTGATACAAATATATAAAAATCATGATTTGGTAGCCATACACATACTTACCTATTCACTCTAGTTAATCTCACATTCCTTGAAAGAGGCGAACAAAAGTTGGAAATTTACTGTTTACTTACCAGAGACCTGCACGATTAATTGCGGGCTTGTGCAAGTATAAGTACAAATACTCATTTGATGATTACAATCATGCTTATTTGAAATGGCGTAAACGTCTACGTATGTGACGAGTATAAATCGGAATCGTAGCTGACAAAAAAATATTATAACGTTAACATAAAACTTTTACAACGTATAAATTTTGAATTTTTCGAAAACAAACTGACAGAAACCAAAAAAAAAAATAGTATGTTACTCGATGTACAAAGATATTTAATGGTATCACTTGATAAAAATACTTTAAAGGATGAAGATAACTGAAAAAACTCTATTGCAAAATATTCTCCCTCAAGAATAAATTTGACGTCTCCGAGCGTTTTTCCAAATTTTTACTTTAACTAACCAAAAACTCGTTGGTCCACCCGATATATTCTTTTTTCACTAAAAACATAATAAAACACAAACAAAACAAAACTATTTTTCATACTTTACGGTTGTGTAATGTTGCCAAAGTGTCGACATAAAAGTCAAAATGTTAAAAATGTAACATATGGTGGATATCATTTTATTTCATCAGTATCATCAGTACTTTTATTTCTAGTCAAAATGTTACGGTGATTTTTTGACGTACTACAGTAACATCAATAATAGCAAGTGTTGTCATCACTGCCAATTTTAGAAGTATACTGATGAATCCCATCAATCACTTCGTATATTGATGGGATCTGTAACCTGATCTAGGGTAGGTTCATCGAACTTTGAGAACAAATAATCACAAAAAACCCACCAAAAAATCTTTTACAGTTAAGTTTAATCAAAAAATCATCTAATAATAACACCATTATATTACAGTTGTTACAATAAACAATATGAAATTGGACAGATTTACTTGCAGACTTTTTTCCGGTTACATGACGAAAAAATAGTCTGTTAAAATGGTCTGAACAGATGATATTAAGTCTGTATACTAAAATAAATCCCCAGAGTTTATAACATTCGTTTTTCGAAATTCGTTATGTTGGCAGTATTATAAGTTGTATCAGGCAAAAAATATATAATAATATTAACTCAAGAAGACTACAACTAAGGAGACCCAAGTCGTTCGGTGTCATGGTTCATATCTATCCGCCTCCGAGAAGGCGCTGGTAAGCAGTGCTGTGGTCGACGTCACGTGATCTGCGAAAGTCACGTGATGAGCAGCGGACCACATGTGACTGTTTAATGGATAATGCGTATGCTTACATGCTTTTTGGCTTTAATAAAAAAACAATCCGAATATTAAGATAAATATGGTTAGAAAGTGCTGTGTTGCATTATGTGATACAAGAAGCATTCCGAAGCGTCAGAATAACCGGACATTATTTCAAATTACTGATGTATATATGAAACGAAATATTTTCCTTTGTTGTATTGATAACGTTGAAGCACGTAACATGAAATATTTTGAGTATATTTTCATATTGATAATTACGAAAATTTGTAATTACGAAGATAACAAATTAACGAAAAATATCGAACGTATGCCACATATCACTGTATTCGCACCGCGGACATTCACACGGAATCTAACGCATACAGATTAATACAGAACAACACTGCTTACAGCGCCTCTGGAGATGGACATATTCGAGCCCCTCGCATTACACAGCGAAAAGCGCAGCTCTGTCTCCTTAGTTCTAGTCTTCTTGTTTTAACTAGATAACAAAGAACATTTTGTCACTTAAAACAACATAAGCATACTATGTAGCTCAACATGTGTTTTACATTGACCATAGTATAACATTAGCGATTTAAAATTAATACCTAAGACAGAAAGTAGACAGATACATTTAAAAGTCTAGATCTGGTTAAATTTGCTTAAAAATTATTTGTCAATATAGTAGCATAAATAAAGACAATAATGATTCAACACCTAACGAGTTAATAAACAATGACAAATGTGATGCTTCCCCAAAACACAACGTAAACTTTAGTATACATAATAGACAGTTAGATTTGACGTTACTTTTAATCACCTTCTGATGATACAAACATTGTTGGTGAAACGCGCGCGGTGAGTGTAAGTGAAGTATGTCGATGTTAGTGAAAAATAGTTTTAGTTTGGTTCTACGACGAAGATTCCAGTTCCACTCCAGTATTTTCGAAATACTGTGGACTATAAAAACTTCACATTGTCCTATCCACCAAGTCATCTTGTAACCGCCGTTGCGTTCCGATAATTCCAGCCTCCACAATGCTTTCGCCATTAATTCAGCGGCCGTAGTTGTATAGTCGCAATGATCACTTGTTGGCGTGTTAATATTTCAAGCGTACTTAGTCGAGGCCTCATTCGCGGTCATCCTCGCTAATTGTGCGATACGTTTTACCGGCACGGATAATTGATGGCGATAAAGTGGGCAGCTATCGGCTGGAACGAGTTCTCCTGCTGGACACCCAGATAAATTTACAGTACGTGACCAGAGGTTTGATCCGTAAAATCACTTATTAAAATGTCTTATATCGATGTTGAAATATGTACAAGTGCACAAAATTACAAGGTTTCTACTAAAACAACACTTTTAGGTACCCAACAAACTCTATTTTCAGCTTTCGATGAAGTAGGAAGGGAAATGTAGACTAATTTTGGAAGAGATGGTGTAATATTTGAATGGCACAACGCTTAAGATGGCACAATGGTTGAGATGGGCCAACAGTTAATATGGTGCAATAGTTGAAAAGGCGCAGTATGACAGTAGCCGCATAGCTGAGTAGTTCATGTAGTTTATGCAGTCCAAACTCCAGTATATCACAAACGTGTCTAGATACGTGTGCAGCAAAAACATTTTTTACTAAACTTAGGTTTTACACAGAAGAAAACACGTGAAACTTAAACTACTCACAATAGGGCATTTTCAAAAATTTACGCAGGAGCTGTAAGTTATTATATAACAATCAATTATGGGGCACGGGTAGCCGAGTGGGTTAAAGCGCCGTCTTTCCAGTCGCGATACCTCTGTGCGCGTTGTTCGAATCCTGGCCGGGGTAGCGATTTTTAATTGTCTCGCTTTCTCCGTCAGGGCTTGATATGCAACCACTAATACACTAGTGTATACAGGTGTGGATGCATAGATGCCAATCCAACCGCACATGCCCTAGATTTGGTAATGTTCTGAGTTTTCTGGGTTTCCTCAGAACTGTAAAGCAAATGCGTTACCGAAATAATCTTAAGTCGCTCCCAGTGCGCCATGGCAAATAATAATAATAGCCACTCCCTCCCCGCACAGGTCCCTGAGAGGACCGAAGGGGTTACTCTTCGGAGTAATTATAGGGTGAGTATTGGCAGTGTAGAGGCCGTGTCCTTTAGATTCTTCTTCTAGATCCAAGGGTCTCTTTCCTGCTTGATGCAATTTAATCACAAAATACAAGAGTTTGATTTTTACACTTATTTACTTTACATTTGAGTATATATGACTATTGAGAGTGACGCCGCTTAAGTCAACTATTCTGGGCTACTCTCAGTCTACTATTTTAAAAAAAGTGTTTTCTGCCCCCCATAGGGGTAGGAACACGCGGCGCTGCCGCGTCGCGTATGGGTAGGAATCCGCGGCGTTGCCACCTTTGGTACATATTTTACAAGATACATATTTTGAGGTGGGCCTCAACAGTCAGTATCCCTTTATACATGTTTGATAAAAGAAAACAGGTATTCGAGATAAAATAACTAGTGATGTCACCCTTAGCATGATACTGATGTTAATACTTAACCCCATAAACCACCGAAGTACATTCACAAAAAATTAAAACAGGCTTAGAGAAAAACGGTCACTATGACCATTTGGGGAACACAAACTGAAAATGAAAAAAAAAAAAAAACAGCAAAAGGCAAATACAGTGGCGACTGGTGGAATTTGAGATGCTCGCATTTTCATATCATATCATATTTTAGGGGTTATTTCTAGGCTTAAGCACAAGGCTCTCAAAAAAAACCTCAAACGAAACTTGAAAAAAAAAAATATAAACGTTTGCCTCACCAGATTATATTGGAAACGGCTTGAAAATATAATATTTGTGAAATATTTTTTTCCAAAATCAGTAAGTAAATACAAAGCCTTTTTATACATGTGATTTTTAGAAATTTCGAGGTCTGTAGTTATAATAATTTGGATTTTTATTTCATCCTTGCATTTTGAAATTTTGAAATAGCTACATACTTAAGTAGAATGAAAATTTTGTAAAAAACAGTACAATAAAAAAGTTCTTATATTCGCTGGATGATTCTGAAAAACATATATTTTTCAAATATTTTCCAAGATCTGGCGAGGTAGACGTATTTTGAATATTTTTAAAACCAAAATGTTTCATTTGAAGTTTACTCTAGGTCTTAAGACTCCTAGGTCGTCCTCTACAATATAATGTGGATCCCATGTTTCTCACGAAAACACCAGCTCCAAGAATTTCAAATTCCAACAGCTGCCATTGAGTAGAAACTATTTTTTTTTGAGAATCAGAGTTGTAATATTTCTTTGGAGGATTCTACGGAAGGTATCAATATTTTTCGAAAAGCTTCTGAAGAAGAATATTGAGGAGGATGCAACGGACCACGTACATCAACTAAAACGTAGGAAATCTGACTAAAATGCAATCGATACATTATGCATCTCGTGTAACGACACATGTTTGGAGTATCACAACTTCGTTTATACTAAGAAAAATGTTCTTTTTTTGTGCAAAAGCAATCTTCACCTTTAGAAGTATTAAAGTTTCAAAAGTTTAAACTTTTGAATATTGCGTTCAGTTTTGCTTTAATAAAACGGAAATATTTATTGAGGTTACAGCACCGAGATATTGAGATAGAGGTACGTTATGTACATGAAGATGTCTGGCCTTCTATGCTAGAACCTTTTAGATCTATTTACGCAATTGGAATTTAGTCTATGTATGGAAAGCATGACAAGTAGCGTATACTGTTTTTTTATTAACGTATACTGTTTATACGCGTATTAAAAAAACAACATTCTTTGAATTATAAGTATATGAAATATCTATGATGTTACTTCTACCAACTGACAGTATTTGTATACTGTAATAATCAGGTTTTGAAACTGGCACTAGTCGGCACATATCTTATATAAACTACTGATCGCATGCTGGTCATCGCTCACTTTTAATGCTCGGCCATGAAATATAATTACGCCATAGTGACAGTGATATTGTACCCGAGAGGATGGATTACCAGATCTAATTGTTGGAAAAATTGCGGATTTATTGGTCACGGTAGAATAGCGACAGATAAAAATTTAACTCAGTAACTGGTCAAGCTGATAATGACGGGAGATGCTGATCCCTCTAATTATAGCTGAGGCCATATTATACGACAGGGGCTACAAGATTTACGGTTCATTAGCTTTTGTGATATATGATTTTATAAGGGGTCCTTTCTCCCACAAAATAATTCCAGATAACACATTTTTAGATGCAGAAGATACTTCAACCAAAACCAAAATTAAGAAAATTAAACGCTCATGGTTTTGGGTAATCCATGTATAATAAATATTAAAGTCGTTTAGTATATTAAAGTCGTACCAGGTATAGTTTTATTCAATCGTTTTTCAGTAAAAAAATATACTCAAAATACTAAATATCAGAATTCTCTCAGAAAGGTCTCAAGAGTAAGATACGTCAGATAACACCCTTTTAAACTTTATAATTATCAGGAAAATGGTAAAAATGATTTTAATACACGTAAATACTATAAAGTTATTAATTTATTAAACTGCCACAAAATTATTCACTAAAAGACTCATTTCCACATGCACAGATAAAACCAATTTTATTATGTATTTGTCCGTCCATCGTTTTCTCATTTATTAAATATCCATCTGTATATTGGATGGACCTAAAAAACCTTATTATGAAAATTCCCAGACTTGTTCCAATAAATATTATAGTTTTGATCTTTTTCTTGGCTTGTTTTTTATTTGGTCGTGAGTATTAAATAAGTATTTTAAAAGCGCATCCATGTCAAAATATGAATGCATTTTTTTGTTATTGCAAGCGCACAACACTACCCATTTCGGGCCTCTCGTATGTTAGACGCGAACAGTGTATAATTCGCTGTGTTGTGCGAGCTGTTATTGAAATTGATTATTTTACTTTACTTAAGCTTTACTTAAGTATATAACTGCCTACTGTAATATGCGACCTGATCTGGTACTTTAGGATTTACTAAATTTTTCTGACAATCGTAAGAAAAAGTGAGCATTCCGGGCTTTTCTTCTCGCAATATTTCAAAAAATGTTTTACTCCGTAGTTTATGAACTCTCTTTTCCACTATAAGGTTGGCTTTCAGATCATTATCTTTCTCGACTTGTATTCTTTCGGTCAGCTCAATGCAACATGAACATGCATCTGTAACAGGAGCCCCGAATCCAATATTATAGTCGCAATTGAAGATTTTTCTGAAGAAACCCCTCTTAACTTTTAGCTCAGCAGGAGCGTTACTGATGTATGCTTCAAACATTTTTTTAATATTAACATCGCTTGGTAAATACTGTCTTTTAGTTTTCTCTCTACAATAATGAACCTCACTACACTGCAGTTGCTCAATGAAGTGCTTGACTGCCTCTTTTTTCTCAATATAAATGGGAAGAATCCTTGCACCGCCTCTTTTTTCTATTGGAAGTTGTCCTGTCTTCAAATGTTGACGTGCAATTCTTTGAATCCGGCTTTTAGAAACATTCAATATATTCAGAAAAGATTTTTTGGCAAACCTGCATTTGAAATTTTTTTCAGTATTTTTAATTTTTACAAAATACTCTATTGATATAGTCTTCCGAGAAGAATTCTCTTTTTGTGCTCTATCACGTCTAGGCTTCTTAATGTTAATGTATTTTAAAAGAAAAGCATCTTGCTTCTCTTTAACAGTAGATGAATAGAATGCAGAATGGAACTCTCGAATATCCGACATTTTCAGCATTCTCCAACGATAAGTTTTTCCCTGATTATTGCAAGTTGGATAATGTGGGGGTTCTTTAGCAGAATATCTACAAAAAAATACATCATATCACAGCTATGATGAACGGTCTAATTATATCTGTTTTAAAAAAAATCGTCAAAAATGTTGCAAATAGAATGTGCCAGAAATATTATTCTTACCTCAAGTTCTTAGCTATAGTTTTTTTCCACTTAGATTTGTTTGCTATTTTCTTTCCGCCACGTCCAGCATCTGATGAAGTTATAGCTATTTCCATGCTGACTTATCAAAAAGCCAGTCTTCATAATATTAATTTCATTATTATATTATTTTAGCACACCGTAGGTATATCAACCACCACTTAAATCAACGACTTCTGAATACCTACTAAACAAAACAAACATCACCAGTTTGCATCACGTGACAAATTTTTTTACTGCCATTGGCTATGCGGAGTAGGCAAATATTGGAACAAAACAGCGAATGGATAAGGGCTGTTTTGGCATGGAACCTAAATTTCAAACTCATTTTATGTGGAATTTGACCCATTTTGGAACAGTCTATTATAATTCGAATAATAGGGATTAATACAGAGAATATATTGCTATATGTAGCTAGAATTTCATCAAAAGTGGAGAAGGCCACTTTTGGAATGACCCTTCTCACATGGTTTGCATAGTATTTCACATACAATGTCCTTTGACCGCACCAGGGGAACGGAGCGTAAAGATTCTCCGTGACTTATAGTCTTATTAGAGAGTTATAACATACTCGAAGGACTTGGGTTATGTGATTATGAAGTTTTGTGGATATGAGGTGGTAGAGTTATGGGGGTATGGGAGTCTATATCTATACTAACCCAGATATTTCTATTCTAATACCTTTGACAGACCGATGCATAAGATCTATGTGTCCTCAAACCCTTATGATTATACATATTCGCACACCTTAGGCTATGGGGTTATGGGGTTGCTGGGTTATGGGTTATTTGAGTTGTTTGTTTGCTGACCAATCTTCAAGGAACGTGGTTTTTTATACTCAGATTCACGTTGTTTCTATAATGTTATATAATGTCTATAATGTTCTAAATTGAGTTTATGTTTCTATAAGTTTATTTTCTGGGTTGTGGGGTTATTGCGTATCAGTACGTTAGGTTGCTTGGTTACAAACATTCCCATGTGCCACATAAACCTGCTGATATGGGGAGGGAACTATTCTAGGGATTTAGTCACACCTATTAACCAACTTTTTTTACCCTGTGCATATTCATAACGTATATCTATATATCTATGTACTTATTTTAATATGCTGTTGGTTAATATCACATTTTGACGGACAAATAATAAATTACCAATTACCGCCTGCATGGATAATTAGCTCTGCAAATTAAAAAAAAAAACACCAAATCAGACCGCCATTAATCGCGGTACGAAAGCGGAGCGATAGCCGTTTTCGTTTTTATTATTCGGAAGGTGAATTTCAATTCGCTAACGAGGTAAATTACGTGTGTAACGTTTTATTTCAGCTACATCGTTTACCGCCGCCGCTCTACGTGTTTTTGTGCGTGCGAATAATTTACCTTGCGAACCGGCGGTGCATTAAAGCGGCGTGATCCCAGTCGGCGGCGAACGGTGCTCTGCAAATGTGACGAGGCGACCGAACGGGCAGTGATGGAGCACTCCACGGACCGATGCCAAGTCGGAGGTCACCGGCGACGACGACGACGAGGACGACTGGGAGTCCTTATAAAATAAACCTACCGGAACAGAGTCGGATCGCAGCGAAACACAACCGTGAAAGCATCTTACAGGATGACATCGTTTAAGGGGGCAATACAATTAAGAACGACCAAAAAAATCAATTTTTTTTGGCCTATAAAAATCACAAATTTCTCAAGGAATCCAACGGTGTATCCGCCGATTTCAAATTCGAACTCCTTCTATTTTTTTTTTCGTTTTACCGAAACGCCTTTTTCGTGCGTAGCAGGTATAAAAAGACGCTTGACCGAGGGGACCTTTTTTCCATTGTGTCTTATTTTGAAAAGTCCTCAGGGACGAATTTACATACCTGAGTATATAAATTTTATATACCTGAACTTTATATACCTGAATATACCTGAATTTTATATTTTATGAAGGTATATTGAAGGTATATTTTTTTATATACCTGAACTTTAAATGCGTTTTTCTCGAAACAGCACTTTCTGAATTGGCGGGCGTGATTACTCGAAAACTAATCACCTGATTGAGCTGAAATTTATTGGGTATCTTCATTATAATATTATCTATGAACTGAATTAAATTTTTGCAATTTTTTTATATTAAATATTAAATTTTGCAACAAAATGGCGGAAAAAAACCGGATTTTTCGGAAAAAAATTACGCCAAAATTGCAATTTTTTTTTACCTTTAATTCAGTTCATAACTGAAGGTATAATTGATACAAATTTTTGATTTGCTTGTTTTAGATAAAAATTGCGACCTAGAGAACGCCCGCCAAAAAAAACAGGGTCTGCGTGGACGACGTCTCACAGCCTCCATTTTGTTTAAAAAAAAATTTTTTTCGTGTACTTCAAGGACCCATCTATAATCCTACAAAGTTTCAATTAATTAGTATAAAAACTTCTAAAAATTTTTTAAAAATGCATTTTTTTCCATTCTAATTGTATTGCCCCCCTTAAATAATGCGCTAGGTCCTAGAAACAGTCTTGGATATTTATGTTGCATTCTTAATGCCTAGCTCCATTAGGGCAACCCTTATTCATCACTTCCACATTATCCTGGTAACCTATTAAGGCCGAAATCCGGATCTGTGGTTTCTAATGGTGAATAAAAAAGACGAGGAATAATTATTTTCACTCTATGAACTTAACTTTACCATTACTTACCATTAGTGTATGCAATGGGAAAGACCGGTGGCTGAAAAAGCCAACTTCGTTGGACATCTAGTTCCATTCAACCACACTAGAGGACGATTAATACGAGCCTCTGCTGCGTTTTTATGTCATAATAGGATGAATTTACTTATGTACGTGCCTACAGCCCAGTAAGTACCTCGGTAAATTCACCTACCTACAGTCTCGCCTTAATGCAGGTCCATTGAACAATGTTGCCAGATCAATTGTAATTCTTCATTATACGCCTTTAACCTTACCGTATGGTAAATTTTAGTTTTAGAATATTTTGCTTATCTTACTTTAGTCGTACGTTTTTGAATGGAGTGGTAAATATTAACTGGTAAAAATTATGAATTACTGATGCCCATCTATGGCTTTATCTACGAAAGCAATTTAATGATTGCCTAAAAATGCATTGCGACGAATATCAGTTATTTAAATATTATCAACTGACTTTACGGTCTTTATTAATTCTAATTCACTTAATTTTTCAAATTATGTTGTGTATAATAGAATTAGCAAGTCTCCTAAGACTGTGTCTGTTACTTCAACTCGAATAAAGCTGCCATTTTACGATTTTAATAAGACTGAAATAATATTTAATGTTTTTAAAATAGCAACATTTGCGTGATTCGTTAACAATTGTCTACAATTTCAGCCGTCGACAGAACACCAATGAAACTTTTCATTAGTTGGAACTTTGCGGCGATATGGTGAATATCCATTTTTGTATTTTTAGGAATGTATTTTCTTTACGATACACTTGCAATACACGTTTTGAAATAGAATAAAATGTTAATTTAAATCATAACTACAGCGAACTGCGGGTTCTCCCATCACCTCGCTCGAGACTGGTTCCCCCCTCATTTTTATGTTTGGTTCTTCTTCATCTGAATGAGGTTGTGAGTGTGGTAGTTTTGAAAATCTAATACAAAACTAGATGTACCTGTTAGCGAGGATCGGTATCTAAATTTTAAAGTTCTTGCTCCCGACCTCGTTTGCATTAAGTTAGATTAAAGTGTTATTTAATGGCTACTAAGAAAGTACTAATCACATGACTCAGTACTTCTTTAAACAACGTTTTTAGTTTGTTCAAGAGGTGCCAATATTATTACCCTGCTCGATAAGAAACAACAATGGCTTATCTGTGTAAATCAGTAATACTTTTTTTATTTTTCTTCGTACCTACATACTTAACATTTATTTGTTACCGTTACAACTACTTAATAGTGGTGAAACATGTAGAATGTAATCAGAGAAAGGCGATGAAGTGCTTTTTGATTAAGACTAAGTAGATAGATGCTTAAACCAGCCAGAAATGAGTTTAGTTATTCGATGCGGCGCTTTTTTTGGCAACGAAGATTTTTTTGCATAGAACAGAAGTCGGTTCTTCGAATAGATCAGACTAATGAAATAGATATGTCCAATAAAATCTTGTGTAAATCACAATCTTCTCATGGGATTATATTCAGTGCCTGCCTTTACATTAGCTGACCATTACGATAAATTTCCAAAAGAAACGGAAACACAAGATCAACTCTATCAACTTGTAGGAAAACAGGAGCACATTAAATTTACAGAATTCTTAGTTGATATGAAATAATGCCCGCAGTTATGAGATGTATTTCTTCCAACGTCCACCACATTACTGACATTATGCACCTCCATCGCTCTTTCTTAAGATCAGCACATAATATAATAATGTTAACAGGGAATACACAGAGTATATCACCATCACTTGGAACAATATCTAGGTTTTCTTTATTCATCTGGGTATTTGTAAAAAAATATGTTTTCCTCAATGTTTCTGCGATGCTTATAAACGTTATCCATTAAAATGATTAAAATATTATTCTTATGGGGTAGGTACAAGCCCTATGTAGGTACTGAAGTCGACGCTTATTGTGCCCCCACAGAAATTTTAGGACAGTTTCCATTGAAACGTCTGTTACCTCTTTTGGTTCTTTGGAAGGGTGTTTCTGACTACTTTCAACACCTCTTATAATATAATTAATAGGGATTATCTTTCACCCCAATTCTGGTGAGATGTTGCATGAGTGGACAGAGCCACTGTCAATCTCAGCTGATTTCTACCCATTTAAATTGGATTATTTGTTTTAAACCAAGACGTTAATGAAAATCTGCGATTGCCTGAAACCAGGGACCTCCGCCTCCAAGCAAAATCAGGAGTTTCGTCCAGGTGGGCGATATGTTTTTATTTCAATAGGTCCTTTATATCCATCCTGGCAGTCTGGTATATTTAAAACACAATTCAGGATTATACTCTACTCAATTTTTTAAGTAACATCTCAGCGGAGAATTTTGGAACCGGTGGTATTTTAGTCTGAGTTTTTGAGGCAGAATTTTCCGCTATTAGAACCGCACCTCGCGTCTAAATTCCTAATTCGTATTCAGTTTTTTTTAAGAATATAAATCCTAAATAAGTAACAATAGAACGGTTGGAAATTAAAGTTATTCGCATTTTTGACGAGGAAAGTTTTAATTTCCATTTATTAAATGGACGAGTTAAAAATCACTTTTTTATAGAAAAATATATATAAAAAAATACTGACTGAAAATGACGACTGCCTCCTTCGCAGTATTGCCGAGAGTCGGCTTGGCTCAAGTCCGACGCTGCTTCCGGCTCTCTTCTACTCGACAAATTGCATTACTCGCTTTCTTTAACTTTATTTGAGGTCGAACCATTTACTTACTGACCGCAAGCCGATGTTCTCTCTTTTGACAATTAAAGTTTATCATGCAAAAAGTACTCGACTTATATACCCTGCACTTTTCCGAGTGTTGAAAACGACGTACAAATACATTATTTCTCTTTATGTCTGGCGTGTTTGTCTTTATATGCAGTTTCCTTAGTTTCGAAGGATTTATTTCTTTTAAACGTCTCTAATTCTTAGATTACGCTCCTTCTTATTGATGAGCTTTGGAAACTATCTATACTCGGTGCCAGAGGTGGATTATGGTGTTTCAGAAAAAAGGTTAAGGTCTATATTAAATGAATCCCTCTTTCAAAATAGGGTTCAGGTTAGCGATGACTGTAAAATGTATTGGAAAATCTCCAGAACACGATTACAAAAAACAGAAAAAGCTTCAAGAGTTGGTCAAAATTACAACTGTGGTATAAACTCTTACAAATAAACGACACACTATAATAGCAATTTCGTTAAAAGTTTATAATTATGTGCAGAGTGCTCCAGTGTAGCGTCTCACTATCGATATTCTGGGTTATTTTTGAGCTCAAAAAAAAATCAAATGCTGAAATTATGAAGAATTTCCCAAGGAATCTGAATGTCTCAGGATTATTTTTACGTCATGTCAAAGTTAAAAAGATAAATAAGTTAAAAAGTTAAAAGTAAATAAGTAATAAAGATATTCCCAAAAAAAAACTGCCTTTTGTAAAAGTATTCGAAAAAGTCAAATTTTTAGTGCGGAATATTTTTTTGAAGAATGTACAGGAAATTATAAAAGACTCGTCGGCTATTTTGGGTCCAGCTTTCATTCTCGGCCTATGTTTACAATGCAATTAGTGACCTTTTTAAATTCACATTTTAATTTTTTCTTTGTGAAAAGCGTGTCAAATGTGGTAGTTTAATAATAAAAGGCATTTCCATGTGCAAAGTTTGTGTAAAAGGTAATACCAAAATACTTTGTTAAAAACAAGTGATATTTTAAGCAGTGAAACTACAGGTTAACTCTCTGAATCTACATTTTGTATGACTTAACCCATTAATTAACGCCTGAAATTATGTATTTCACATACGCAACTTTAGAGTAATTTAACTCTGCGATTTTGCAGAATTTCGTAGAAATTCATATACGACTATTTTTGTGGGTGCTCTACTCGATTTTGATGGTTTTAGCCCATTTCAATCCGTTTTTCCTGGAAAATTTTCGAGATCAAAAATTAGAAACTGTTTCCTTTTTATGACTATTTTTGAAAAATGACTGTAAACGATCTCCAAAATTTTTGGAGATCGTTTTGCCCTCTTCTAATGAAAGATCGTGTAATTGGACATCAACCTTCAATAATCAATCGCAATAATCCATTGCGATCCCCCAGATTTTCCGCTTTCAGTTGGATATCCAGACTGAGAGTCTATCATTTTTTCTTGATATTTCGATCGTGCGTGTTCTCATTCACTTTCTTGACATATTAGATGCTGAGGCATTACTAGATGATTGTTCAGACATTGAATTGATATAATCGTTTTACATCAATAAATATGTTAAAAATTAAACTTGGATTCTGTCAGTGAAGTTGGAGGTTGTTTACAGCCATTTTTCAAAAAAAGTTACAAAAAAGAAACCGTTTTTATTTTTATCTCCAACATTTTCCCAGGAAAAACGGATTTAAATGGGGTAAAACCATCAAAATCAAGTAGAGCACCCTCAAAAATAGTCGTATATGAATTTGTGCAAAATTCTGTAACAACATCACCAAGAGTTACATTACTCTAAAGTTGCGTATGTGAAATATGTAATTTCTGGCGTTAATGGCTTAATACATTGAAAAAATGAACCACAATAATGCAACGCCATGCCTAGGTCTTTAGTGCTGTAGTGAACAGTGTTGACGTTAAAAGAGACATTTTCCGTACGTAAAGTGTTGTAAGCCTGACATTTTGTCAGTTTATCACGTGTTGGTAACATTTTTTTATTAGTACATTTCGTTCGCCATTTTTATGTTCATTTGAATAGAGAGCTATTGTTGTGCTATTATAATGCATTTTCTGTGCACATAGTGGTTGGTAGTAATAAGGAAGTAATAATACACTTACCGTTTTCATGTCGACCGACGGGTTCTGGGTAGATAACAGCCGTATCGCTCCTGTGGAGATATTCTTCAATGGTGTCGTTGTCTTGCGCCGGCTCACCTTCCGCTGTTTCGGCAGAAAGCCCTCCCCTCGGCGAGTCCTCCGCCGAACCTCCGGTCTTCACCACTCGCGGAGGACTGTGCATGCTGAGGCTGTTGTTGTTCAGGACTTCTTCAAGCACCGAAGCATCCCTGTGGTGACCATTCACGCGTTTCCGCTTTAGCTTGGGTATCTCTAGTATTTCGTTGTGGTTGTCGTCTGGTGTTATCGTCGTCGTAGGCACTGGTAGCTCCGTGAGCATGTTGAGGTGATCGTTGGTCTCGTTGGCTACAACGTTCACTTCCACTGTAACAAAAAATGGCGTCAGTTAAACTCTTGTTTTGTCGTAAGTGTTTGCATCATACTCAGTTCACCAAATATGGAACCATGAACGAAAGATTCGGCTGAAAGTTTCATGACATTTACTTGATATATTTGCTTGTACGAGGTGTGTAAATGAAGTAATGAGACTGGCAACGTAGCAGCCCAATCTAGCAATAGTGCGGAGACGGGACTTGGAAGGCCGGTAAGTTAACATGTAATGCACCTTCAGTACAAGTTTGAACTTGTTAGTCATTTATTTGTTCTTTGTGACTGTTTTCGTAAGCCGTTTTAAAAATGAGTGATATTAATTTTGAACAACGGTGTGCTGTCAGGTTTTGCTTCAGACTTAGACACAGCGCAACGGATAATTTTTCAAAACTTCAACATGCCTACGGATACAGTGTTTTTTCAAGATCCCAGGTTTTTCGGTGGTTTAAGGCATTCTAAGAAGGAAGAGAGTCGATTGAAGAACCATGTAGCGGAAGGCCTTCGTCTTCAAGAACCGACGAAAATGTCGATAGAATACAGAATCTTCCTATCCGGGATCTATCGGGTTCTAAAAAAATCTTTCGCAAGAACAAAAGGAGATCAGGAGAGAAAGGTGTCTTGACTTTTTGGAATCGATTGAAAATTGTTCCCATTGTATGGAACGTGTCATTACTGGTGATGAGACTAGGGTGTTTGAGTACTACCCGGAAACTAAGCGTCAAAGCATGGAATGAGTCACTTCAAGCTCTCGAAGACCCAGTAAAGCAAGAATGAGCAAGTAGAAGAAAAAATGCATGCTGATTTGCTTTTTTGAGAGCCAGGGAATTGTCCACAAATAGTTTGTGCTTCCTGACCATACAGTAAATCAACACTTTTACAGAGAAGATCTTGAAAAACTTCGAACATAGGTCATGCGTGTGAGACCAAACACAACAACTGGATATTGCACCACGACAATGCGCCTTGTCACACAGCCATTTCAGTAAACGAGTTTTTAGCCAGTAAAACATTAATGTGGCTCCTCAGCCTCCTTATTCGCCTGACATGAATCCTTGTGACTTAACTCATCACTTAATTTACACACTCGTATATAATGATCATTCACGTTGATGTAAGAAACATAAAAAAAAACAATGTTTTGTATATTTTTCTCTGGTTTATCTTTACATTTTAAGAATCCACTATGTTGGCGAAACAATTAATTATAACGCAAAAAAATTTCAAAACCTACAAAACAAATTGTTTTGTGGATTTGTAAATATGTGTACAAAACACATTGTACTCATGTATCATTAAATTTGATAAACTTGAGAGCCCTAAATAGAATCCTCATTAGATCTCAACAAATATTCAGAAATAAAATGTGTTAACTTTATGTAAGTGAAGCCGTGGGCAAACATTAAATTATTCGGGTACAGTTACAAGTAAAATTTAAAATGTTTAATTTTGTCACATGTTCCCTGCACAATAAACCCATTAGAATATAACATCAAACGCCTTTGTCGTGATAAATCCGTTTTATAGACCGAAAGATACGCATAACGCTGTTTATGGTAGAAAAAATGAAGCTCCTTTATCCTCGTTTCCTGGCCGATTGGTTCGAGAACATAAACGTAATAGACTGTTAGGAAATTGATAGCGGGAAGTAAAGGTGAAAAGCGATCGTGATTCGGTGCTAAACTACCAAAGAAGATTGGTTTCGTGCTCCGCGCCCCGATCGCCCGGTAAATCTGGCTCCGGTATCTGTTTGAGGCCGCGGACGGATCCGGTTAGCCTCCGGACGTCTACTCGCACGCGTGTCGCCGCATAATCAAATGGGATTGGAGCGTCCGTGTCGCGGGAGAACCGCCGGTGCATTCGGACAAAAGGTTTATCGATGTCCTGTTATACAGAGAGAGAGAGATAGAGAAAAAAAGTTTTGAAATAAAAATTTAGTTCTGTACCCCGAACCATTCTACAATATTAAAGAAAAATTGTCCTCCAAAGTTTAATTCTTATTATAAAATGTAGCAATATAATAATCATGCGTATTTCAAGTATGTCTTTTCTGGAATGTATTTTTTGAATATATCAATGATTTTTAAAAATCTAGTCAACTAAAAAAACAGTGGGGAAAAATTTGCAATTTTTAAGAGAGACTATAGCCGGGTAAGGGGTCAAATCGGCCCTTGAACTAATTGAGGTTCTGGTTTGGCAGGTCGGAAGTATAAATAAAAAGACTCTTTTTAGCTAGATTTTCAGACCTCCAGGTCGTCTCTAGATGCTCTAACCTCAAAAGTGTGATTTTTTGTTTTTTTCTCTATTCTGGGCGCAATTTTCAACCAAATATTTTTGAAAAAAATCACAGAGTTGCATGTTTCTGTTACAAATATGCTCAATTTTTAATTATTTTATTCCAAATGGCTCTCAGAAAAAAAATTGAATATTTCAATCAATATTTACATTACGACACTTTACATTGGCCATCTTTTAAGGCTATGTTTTCTTTTTCGTATTTTTTTGACATTCTTTCACGTGGTGCTGCTTAAATTTAATTTTAGGTGGTGGAACATCGTGAAAAATCCAAAAAAACGTTTTTTTAGGCAGGTTTTTTGCATTTATTTGGCTTGGATTACATTTTATCGAAATGTCACTATTTTTTTCCACTGAATCCGAAAAAAATAGTAACTCTTCGATAAAATGTAATCCAAGCCAAATAAATGCAAAAAACTGCCTCAAAAACGGTTTTTTGGATTATTCACGATGTTCCAGCACATAAAATTAAATTTAAGCAGCACCACGTGAAAGAAGCATCAAAGACAAAAAAAAAAACATTGTAGCATATTTGTAACATGCAACTCTGTGATTTTTTTCAAAACATTTGGTTGAAAATTGCGCCCAGAATCGAGAAAATACAAAAAATCACACTTTTGAGGTTAGGAGCTTCTAGAGACGACCTGTAGGTCTGAAACTCTAACTAAAGGAGTCTTTTTATTTATACTTCCGACCTGCCAAACCAGAACTTGATTGGTTCAAGGGCCGATTTGACCCCTTACCCGACTATAGCCTTTATTATGACACAAATTAACAAACTACAACTTAATAGTCAGTATGACCTACTCTGTTTGTCAGTAACATGTTAACACGCCTGTGCATTGACACAATCAAACGGTTGATAATTTTTTGAGGAATATTATTCCATTCCTCTATTGCTGCTGCAGTCAACTCTTCCGCATTTTGGGGTGGGTTCATGCGTTTGCGAATTGCTCTAGAAACAAAATCCCACATTTTTTCAATGGGATTCATATCTGGGGAGTTAGCTGGCCAATCTAATCGTGTAATATCTCCATGTCAAGTACCTCTTGGACCGTTCTTGCGCGATGTGACCTTGCGTTGTCGTCCATGAAGATGAAATTGTCACCTAATTCGGCGCATAGGGGATAAATAATGGGCCTGATAATACTTTCAATATAAACTTGACTTGTCATATTCTGATTTATGAGAATTAACGGCGTACGGCGATTGAACATGATTCCTCCCCAAAACGTTACTGTCCCACCATTGTAGGGAGCAATATCAAGAGGAAAATTTAATTTCTCTTGACGATCTGCTCTCTCCAGACCCTTTGCCTATTGTCATCACGCACTAGTCCAATTCTGGTTTCATCTGTGAATAAGACACATCGCCACTGCTGCAAAAGCCAATACTACGCTCCCGTGCTCACTGAGAGCGGGCAGCTCGATATCGTGGTAGTAGAATGGGTACCCTTAAAGGCCTTCTTGCACGTAAATTACACGATGGAGTCTTCGAACTGTAGATATTGATATAACAAAACGAAACGTACCTTGAAAGTGATTCCTGAGGTCTGGAGCTGAAGCACTTCGGTGTCTACGTCTAAAATCGGCATATTGAACCAAATAACGATCCTGCCGTTCATTTGATACTCGAGGCCGTCCACTACGTGGACTTGTTTCCACTGTTCCCAATTCTTGATACCTATGCACTATTCGAACAACAGAAGATATAGGAATGTCCAACATCTCGGATATCTGATGTTTGGAATGTCCAGCATCATGCAAAGCAATAATTTTTGCCCTATTAAAAGCAGATATATCACGTCCTGGCATTATAATGAAAGAAAAGTATCAAAATCGGTTTGCTAAATAAGCAATAAAACTGACGAATATTAAAAAAAATTATAACCAATCAGCAATATTTTATCTTGCAATTTATTTGATCTTGTTTGACAGTTAAATAACTCAACTTTGTTGCCTTGTAACGAAAATAAAATAAACATAGTCCAAATCTGTAATATACCAAGCCCAAGCCTTTTGACGGTGTGTGTATTAGTATATTCTTTCAAATACCACTTTTCAACAAACTCAAAAATAAATAAGTTACCTTATTAATTTCTAAAGCAGTATTTGTCCAATCCTACCTTGAATTTAAATGAAAGCTGTAGAAATAACGGTAGGTCATCCCAGATATTTGTTTCTGTGTTTGTTTTGCAATTTTTTATTTATTTTGGTTTTTTAAATTTAAATTTAAATTGCCGCGTACCGAGGAAGATGTCGTTGCGTTCCTCTAAGAAAAGGAAATCATGCCAGCTGAGCTAACTTGCCCGAACAACCACAAAATAAAACTTTACTTTGGCCAGGAAATCATTTGGAAGTCCAACACCAAATCTTGGCAGAAAAGGTCAGAATTCGAGTCGGTAACTGGTTTGTTGGCAGCCGCTTGTCTTTCGTTGTTGCTGTTCGCTTTTTTTAGTGTTGGGCAGAGGAGTTGACTTCAATTAAGTGGTGCGAAGAAGAGCTCGAAATGAATAAGAACACGACAGTTGATTGGAATGCGTACATGAGAGAGGCTGTTGCCGAGCAGTTGAGTCAACGTCCAGTTCACAATATTGAAGGCGAGGACAAAATTGTCGAGATCGACGAGTCAATGTTTACTAAACGTAAGAACAACGCTGGCCGAGTTTTGCCTCAACAGTGGATTGTGTCGTGTCGATGGTGGATTGTGTCGTGAGACAGGGGAGTGCTTTCTCGTGTAGGTTCCGGATCGCAGCGTAAAGACTTTGATGGCCAAGATCAAGAGGCACATCAAGAAGAGCGTCACTATCTACTCGGACAGTTGGCGCGCGTGGAACCGGACAGTGGAGTGCACACCACACTGTCGAGCGTATGTGTGGTCGGCCAAGTGGCGAAATGAGAAACACAGATGTACTGCACGTTTGGAATCGTACTTGGCAGAGTTCATGTGGCGCAAGATTATTACTGGAGAGGACGTCGTTGAGGCTTTTTTTTTTGAGGCAATTTTATCGTTCTCGCCCCCCGAGATTAAAATGTAACAGTTATTATTTGTTGAATAAAGATTTTCATTAAAAAAAATCATTTTTTATGTTTTCAAAGGTAGTCCGGGATAACAGGGAAAGTACCAAAATAACTGTTATGTTTATCGCTTTTTTGTGAATCATTTATTCCTAGTACTTTCTTATCTCAACGTTTTATATCTTTCTTTCTTATCCCGTTTTTCTATTTAATATTTCGCTGTAAAATATTTTTTTTAAATTTAAAATATAAATTAGCATTTATAAATGCTAATAAAAACAATAATTTTTATTTTTGAGTTTTTTTTTTAAATGTTTTTTTTATAGGTTTATATCGGGAACTATTTCGATAATAAGCGTTCAGCACAATCATTATTTCAGCCAGTTGTTGTTTGGCCGCGGCATTAGAGAGTATCGCTATTGTATTGTCATCGTAAATAAAAATGAATTCAGTGCAAAGTTTAATAGCAGAGACGTTATAGACATTATGTACATTATGTATTGTACTTTTGTCAAATCTGAAACAGAAAGGCTCGGGAATCTACTCTAGACTTAAATATTGTGAAAATAGTGTCTATTTGACGGAACGACAAATGAAAAAATGTGCAATTTACGCTTTTTAAAAAAAGTAAACATTGTAACTCAGCTATAGGCGTAGCGCCCATAGCTGAGTTGCTGAGTTGATTATCATACAGTTGTTATCAATAATTGCCATAATATCAAGAAAATTTAAACAGTGAGTATACAACTATTTATAAAAGTATTCAAATGTAAAGTAAGAATGTTCAAAATTCTAACTTTAAGGATTCATTTTCACAAATAAAAAAAACAGTTGGGCGCAAACTGTTATTCAGGGTGTCTGTTATTCAGTGCAAAATAGACGCTAATATGTAATATGTGAGATAGTTTGCATGTTTTTGCCATTTTGGTAAAATTCAATTTATTTTAAATGGAATACCTATATATTTTTGAAAATTTGAAGAACACACAATTTTGAGTCGAAAATCATAATCATAACTTATACCGAAATATGGCCGTTTCAGAGATATATAACTAAAAAAATATATAGATAACGGCCTGGAATAACCGTCACCATTTATTTTGGGTAACAAGTTTCCATTTCTTTTATGCAATTCCAAATTATTAAATGTATAAATTAAATAGGAGAACGTTATATATCGGATATTATTGTGCTAGTGTGTTAGTTTTTGGATGATTTATGAATATTGTTTACGTTATCTTCTACTAAACTTAATCAAAATTACTTATATTCCAATATTTATTTTATTATAATTTAATACTTTTTTTAGCTTACCTAAATCGTCTTTAAAATTCTTTATTCAACTATGTATGACATGGTGGCATTTGTTTTTGTCCTGACAGTTAAATTACATTTGATTAAAAAAAAGTCTAGGCACCCATGACACCGTGTACAAAACCTTTTTGGAGAATAGTATTTTAATAGGTTGAAAGGTTAGGTACTTTTCTTTAATTTTTGCCGTATGGAACTAGTTTGCTCTTACTTTTTGTAAGGACGTTGGGACGTTGTTACTTCAAAGTCCGAAATTGTACAGGATTAGTGTACCTGTAAATTATGAAGATTTTTAGTCTGAGTTCCTATCTTAGTATTTAAAACTGAGTTGTTATTCGACTTCTTCTCAAAACTAAAACAAAGATTTATGACTAGCAGTAATGTTTAAAAAATTATGTTCATAACGGCTTAGTAGTTTTTCGATTTCACAGTCCACTGAACCTCAAAAGATTTTGAAGAATATGTGATGGTCGACTAGGATTTTTTTTTAATAAAATGCATTTTAACTGTCAGTAAAGAAACAAATGGCTGAAAATATAATTTTAATGCGAATAAGATAAGATAAAAAATATACCTACATGGTTCTATTTAAAATAAGAAAGTTAGGTCAACTTTCGATTAATCAGGAAGCTGGAAATAATGCCTGTAAGGTTGAAAACAGAAGCATTATCAGTAGTTACATAACTCCCATGCATTTCAAACCTGGAGTACGTCAATTTTGAATGCTCCACCTCACTCCAGGAACTTCCTTATCCCCAGGAAATATTCTTCGTGCTCGGCACGGTTTTTACTATTTTATTTTTACAAGGCAGTAAGCAGCCAATATATGCAGGTTACGCCGCTATGTCTATTGAATATATTTTCTTTTGAGAAAATGCTATAAATGTACAAGATTTGCATGGATACAGTCCAAAAAGTTATTGGTGTTCGTTGAATAGGGTACATTCTTATTCTGCTTATGTTATTGACGCCGCGCTTGTATATGTTACGGCCTTTTGAAGTGTAAGCCCGCGAAGTGAGGTGTGGGATGTTGTAAATATTTATGTCGCTAAAGGTTTTCTTTTTTGTTCCTCTCAGTATAAAAGGAGATGAATCATATCGCGATGAATTAGATATATCACTACGCCGTGATTTCTGAGAAGAGATTGCTTGGCCAAAATCAAATTTTTCAACTTTTGGGAAATGATGTAGATATGCCCAAATATGGAGGATTCACACAGTAAATTACAGGATTTTATACCTGTTTGTTACAATGTCTGTCGTAAAAAATAAGAATAACACAATGGTGTTTATGCATCTTAAATAGCAAAATATAAATAAGAAAATTGTAATTTTCAAAGTTGCAGGTAAAGGCGACAGTATTTTTTTTGCATTTTTTTTTGTGAACGCTTGATTTATATTATTCTTGATTCTAAATATAATCATAGTTTACCTGCAACTGTCTGTAATTTTGACATGTATTTTTTTCTGCATCTTTTACAGAAAGAAGACCTAGGATTAAATTAGAGCCTATTTCATCATGTAAGCCAAACCATATTAATTATATTAAACAATTTAAACTCAAAACTATCACTGTTCTTACTTTTAAGTATTAAATAATACTTTTTATCTAAATAAAAATATTCTAAATTTCTTATAAAACAGTATACATATATGTATCTATTGAAATCAGTAATTTTCTAACTCATAAATATTTCAAAAGGAGCAATGGATGCTTTCTTTTAAAATTGTTGATAGCTTAGTCGATTTATAAACACGTCAACCTTGATTCCAAAAATTGCATTAAGGCGTGCAGGATGTTTTCTATATAAATTGCTGTTTTTAATAATTATAAATATGAAAAAGTATCAAAAACTAACAAGTAAATTCTCTATATTAAAAAAAAACACCAGTCTTTGCTGATAAAATTTTGAAATTATTTTTTTTTCAATTTTTCTGTCATCTTTCATCGTTCGAAAATACAAAGTTTCATTAGTTTGTAGGGGACGCTTCTTTAGGAATTTCTGTTTTGTTTTTAAAATCATTAAAAGACATAGGTTTCTATCCTACCTAGATATCACCTTGCATGCGTAAAGGAATTAAAATTTTAGAATCGAGGATTTGATACGTCTATAAATTACCTTTATAAGTTGACTAATATGATTTTTTCAAAAAAAGATGATATGAAAATAGTTTTTCAGTAGCCAAAACAAGTTAAGGTATAAAAGCAATTAAAATAATGAACAAAAATATTAATTTTGGAAAAAGTGGAATTCCTATTTGTTTATTAAAACAAATAGGAATTCCACTTTTTTTATATATGTAGGTGATTACTATTTCAGTATTACTTAGCGTTGATTAACATTACACTAAAAAGAGATTAATAGGGTAAAGATGTTAGACAAAGACCGTTACAACTGAGCATTCCTGCAGTCACACATATAACATATATTACTGTAAGATCATCGCAAGTCACTAATATTTTTTTCATGACAAATAATATCCCGTGGAAACGTATCAGTCTACATAAAGGAGCATAACTCGCGCACATGTGCTCCATTTTTATAACATTTAGATGAACGAACTTAATAAAACACGATTAATCACATGACATATTAAAGACCCTTAACAAGGTGTTTTTAATTTGTGTTAAAAACGCGTCTATAAATAGCCCATTAAAATGCATGGGTTTCAGACAACTGGCGGCCCTTAAACGGCGATGTATCAGTATTAACCGTCATCTGCAGCATATGTACGTATACACACATATATTACGTTATCAACACTTTAATACTTTTTAAGTGTGAAGCAACACCAAATTGAGCTAAAGCATGCTGGTAGCTTGACACAATTTAGGAATATTTTTGTTTATTAGTTGGCAAATTTAAATTACCCCCATATGGGGATACTACGAATATACCGACAAAAAGAGGACTCCAACTGTTGCTTCTTGACGTTTAAATTAGGGATATCGCACGTGATCTCCCCTAAAACGGTTCCCGGTTCCACAGTAACCGGTAAAAGCACGCAATTTGAACCGACCAAGGTGAGTTTTATACGAGGGACAGGCTGTAATTATTAATAGCTGATAAAATGATCCCTTAAGACTCATTTCTCTGGAAGAATTCTGACACTGACAAGAAAGCAATACAAAAAGAGACTGAGGTCTTTGTGATCCTTAAGTGTAATATTCGATAAAATCACTGATAACACAGTTTTAAATAACGCTTTCACCTTATTTTAGATTTTATTCAAATAAAAAGTAGGGGAGAGTGCTGTACCTTGATACCATTTTTTTTGAAGAGGTTTAAAAAAGTTGATAATGGTAATAAACTCATATTGTATTAACATTACTATAATATTTGGTATATTTACTGTAACTGCCCGAGATTATTTTATTGATATCTTCTAAAATGTGGCTAGATAATAAAAATTAAAAAAAAGAACAAATTTGGTTCAAGGTACATTATACTGATGTATCTTGGGCCATACTGTTATGCACCTTGAGCCGTGTGGATGAAATAAATGTTTTCACTCATTAAGTATTTATTCAAATCTATTTTACATTGTAAGCACAAAAATCAACATATAAGAAGGCGTTGCTGTTGAGCTGAACCTAGGGTAGTTTCCGGTTGAGGTAGTTTCATAATTCATAATAATCTACCACAATAATTTTAGCCGATTCTTCGAGTATAAATGTATTTGAGTCCAATGCCTTCTTCAAGTAAATGACATTTAGTTCTTGATTTTCTTTTGAAACAACCTTGACAACGTACATAATAGTATTTCCGATTTTTTGCTGCATATTTTTACTAAAATAAAATTGTCCACCTCAATAGTTTCTGTCTCCATCTCTTGCTCCAATCTTTGTGCGTCCACTTCTTCTGATAAACTTATATCATCGTCTGAATTCGATGTTATGTCTGTTTCACTAAAAGTCTCTGAGCTAGTAGAGGCTCCAAAGCTGAAGGCTTATTAGTAAAAACTTGTCTTCTTACAACTTTTACAGGTTTAGTTTTTCTTCAAATTTCGCCAGTTCTATCTCTTCCTTTTTAGGTGTGTTCGTCAATATACGTGACATACTTTTTCCCCTACCACCCCTTGTTTGTTTCTTCATTTTGTCAATTAGTCATGTCACTTAGAACACCACTCACAGATGCTGAGGAGTCGTCATGTTGCGTAGCAGGTCTTTCTTCTGTAGGACGATCAGTTACAAGCTTTGGTACAAGCTTTGCTGCGAGGCATTGCCTGAAATGAAATAAGAAATTCTTTCTACTGATAAAGTTTTTCCCAATTTTTTTATTACTGTACAGGATTAATACTGCTTTATTAAATTGAAAATTCAATAACGACGAGACGTATGTACCTTGAGCCAATTTGTCGTACCACGAGCCGGTTCAAGGTACAAAATATTGCTATGGCCCAACGTACGTAACACGTTACATGAACAAACAAATGCCGGTAAAAAAATTTAGGTTATGTTAATACTGTGAGAGGTAACATCATTCCATAAGCAATACCATACAAAATAGTATGATGTGACAATCATACGCATTCAACTATTTCTGTTTATGAAATTAAACAAGAACGTACCTTGAAAATATTTACTTTAGCACTACTAAACACTTTATTTAATCACTGCGTCTTTAATGTCTAAAACAACCATGCAATACACATTGCTAGCGACATCTCTAACATACGCTTCACTCAGCATATGTTTACAAGAAGTTTCCATTTTTACTATATACTAAAACTGCATGTGGCTCAAGGTACGTACCTGCCCATGGTACAACACCTTCCCCTACAATATTTTACCCACAAGTGACAATGTTATATACACATAATTTTTTAAAAACACTTTTGTGTTATCTCTCAAACATTCACTCTATGAGTATGGTTAGCTATAAAAGCAGAATAATGTACCTACTCACATACCACACATCCTTGATATGAGGACGTCAACCTTAAAATTATTATGGAAATCCTAATCTGAGACCTAATGTGTATAGAAAACATAGCACTAGATATATTTATTCGTGAGACTCATTCAATATTTTCAACATAAAACAGCAGCAAGTTTACGTTCTTTAATTCAAAATTTATTGAGCTTCCCTCTCAGTAGAAAGAGGTTTCAATATGGGAAGAAATTAATTAAGGATACAACTTTGAGGAACGGTTACACAAATTTATTGAAAAGGAAACATGTGTATATACATCCATCAGTGCAAAATGTGTAGGGGACACCGGGGCGGAACGATGTACCGGGGTAGAACGGGGTGGGTTTTATATTTCCCGCTGCAGACGCCAGATACTACTAGCGCCCTCTGTCATTATTTACTAGAACCCCACGGATCAGCTGGTAACAATAAGCGGGTTGCTGCAAACAGTTTAGAATGCATTCGACCAAACGTGCTACAATTGTGTGTGTTGGTACAACTTTTAGGCATTCTAAACAAAAGGTAAGTTAATTACCTATTTGTTTTGGAGATTCTTGTTTATTTTACTGTATACGGCATGTTTTTAAGTATCTTTAGACATTGATACGCCAAGATATTGATAAAGCCCGTTTAGCCAAAGGTTATGTTTGGTTTTAAGTACATGTGGGGCAGAACGGGGTGGGGCACAACGGTGCAACACCCATTCCGCCCTGGCTTTAAATAACTGTATAAATATGAATTTTGTGTTATTTTAGATGGTTCGCAAATATGTTAGAAATACCGTTAGGCAACAGTGGAGTACTAAAACTATGGAACAAGCAGTATATGCTGTTATTAGTGGCATAATGAGCTGCAGGAAAGCATCAATTCAGTTCCAACTTCCACAAACTACATTAGAAAGATATGTAAAAAAACGTAAGGATGATCCAAATTCTGTAGTTGACAAAACAGCTGGCAAATATCACTGTGTTTTTACTAAATATCAAGAGCTAGAACTGGCGACGTATTTAAAGGATATGCAAAAGAGATTATTTGACTGACTGAAGCAATAGAAAGGGCAAACAAAGTTAAGGAGGCACAAAAAATAAAGTAAAAAGAAATCTGTCAGGTCAGAAACAAAAGAGAGCAAAAAAAGCAAAATATAATAGAAGAAGTGGAAGAAAGCCCTGATTCGTCTGAGGACGAAGACGAGGCGTTATGTTTATATTGTAGTGAACAATATTCAGCTTCAACTGAAGGTTAGGTTTCACGCATTCAGTGCAAAAAGTGGACTCATAATTCTTGTGCGGGGATAGACAGTGACGATGATGAATCAGTACTTGTTTTTGAAATATGTAAGCCTGATAATCGCCAGTACCCCATCCTGCCCCGTAGGCGGGGCAGAATGGAGTGAAGGATACGTTTGTTTTTAAGTTAAAAATGAAACCAAAAACTATTAGTCGTAGTTTTATGCATTTTTGTTTCTTGTTTACAATACCTAAATAAAGCGTACTAATTTTTGTTAAATTTATTTAACGTAATTTACACTATCAAAAATAAATTTAAACGTTATTATCCCCATTCCGCCCCGGCTTCCCCTACAATTCCACGATTTTTCAGATATACTCTAAATTCAAATTTTGTTACTGTACTTTATCAACTTAAATCCCTTTATACACATATACAATTTTTTTAAATACTGACATAAACTTTGGTAACCACATAAAAAAATAAATTGTAAAAACTCTTAGGCAACCCCAAACGCAGAATAAATATTACCGTGAAGTAGGAACTCATAATACCTACATGAATTATAAAGATTGTAAACAAATGTATTAATTTTACCTAGGCTCAAAGAACATGTACCTCACTTTAAAAGCGATAGGACAGAGAAATATGTGTAGCATAACATGCTTTTAATAATGTCATATGAATGATTTAGCAGCTTAAAAGTGCCAAGAAATATGATCATCCCCACATCATCTCCTGATGACGCCAATTTACATGGCGAAATGTTCTCGTTAACTGTAAGACCGGCTCCATACATGAGGGTCAACGTTGGCTCAAATGTTAGTGGCAGCGTTGGGTAATAAGCATGGTATATAGCAGGTGGGGCCAACCTGCGGCTCGCGAGACACATGCGGCTGTTTGAACGATTATTTGTGGCTCTCGATAAATGTACCCGAGTTCCCTTTTCATTTTTGGGCTATTATATTTTAAAAAATTATTATCGTTCCGTATGTGTTTCAAAATGTCTTTTAAATTACTGACCAAATTTTAAAGAATTATCAAGAGAAGTAAAATAAATGTGTTTAATTTTTAATATTTAAATTCGATACACATATTTTGTACTTTTATTTATATGTTTTCAATAAATATAATTTCTCTAAAAAAATGTTTAAACACCTTTTTTGCACACCTTTAAATACGTATTTAATTGCGGCTCGCGAAAAAATTCAAATTTTTAAAAATGGCTGGGACTATCAAGGAGCTTGGCCACCCCTGGTATATAGTATCAGCGCATTGGAGCCAAGCTCAGTCCGTTCTCGTCAGAGCAATTTACACGTTCTTCATAAAAGGCTCTGCTTGATACAGTTAAAATTCGATTACTTGTTCATTCCATTTGTATTTCTCAATATTATTCAAATTATTTCAACTGTCTTCACCCTGACGATTAACAATCACTACCCAACCCGCGTCAAAGGGTGGTCGACAACAAGAATAATATATAACTGGACCCAATTCCTTTGATATGTTGTCTAAAAATCGACACAAGACGGAAAACTTCCAACGTTGGTCCTAATTATAAAAATATTGCTCCACTGGAGCCACCATTGGCAACGCTATTTTGTCGGCCCACACATTGGACGAACGCTTCTGGAGCTAACGTTGGTCTACATGGCATAAAGTGTGTATTTGTTACTACGCCGATGGTTCTCCATAAAACCGCATCTAGACGACATAGCAAACGTCAGCCAATTTTGGTCATTGGGTAGTGTGCCATGCCGTGTGGACGGAAAAAAATGGCCAATGAACGCCAATCAATTGCCAATATTAGAACTGGAATGCATTCGCTATGAAGGCGGTTTTTCCGACACGGTCTCGTTTGTTTTTACATCCAGACAATTTGGAGAGGAACATTTGGTATTTTTAGATTGTTACTCTATTTGTTTTTGCGAATTGCGCGAGTTGTTGTGAGTCATGCTATTTAGGTGACAAAGGGACCTTCTGCTTTCTGTTTACCTTTTGTTTTAATATGACCAGAACAATGTAGTCATGTAGTCATCAGACTAACCAGTTAATTTTAGGATTTTCCAGATTTTATGAAAAATACCCCGTCATTTGGGGTCCGAAAGATGCTTGGCTAGACATAAAAATATCATTGGTCGAACATTGGATATATCTTTGATTGAATTTTTTTATTCTTGAAATTTGTTATTTGTGATATTTTGCTCTCCATGACCATCCGATCAGAAGGCTCAAAGTGTTAAAATGAAGTTAGTTTTCGTGATATGGCACTAAAATGTATTTTCTCTGTCATCATTTTTGAGTAGGAATATGTTGTTTCTACACTTTCCTACCATTGTTTTCGTTAAATAAATATTTAATAATTAACAGTTTTTTGAACACTATTTTAATAATATGGGAACAATAAATGTTAAAAATACCAATAAGCAAACAACGGATCATTATCACTTTCTTAATAATTTTACCATAAGATAAGATAATATATACTTAGTATTCAGTAAGACAGATGTTATTTATACATGGAATAATAAAATGTTTCATTTCAATATTTATTAATACTTTTAATCCACGTCTTATTGCCGTAATAACATTTTTGGGGATTGAATAATATTCAAAATAAGGCATATTCTGATGGAAATTGAATGCTTATGGAAATTGATTTTTGTTCTAATTTTCGGATCTAAGTGAAACTACATTTTAGGGGCGTATCAGAAAAAAATATTAATTTTAACACTTTGAGTCCATACTTTTGATCGGTTGGTCATGGAAGGAAAACTATCCAAAATTTGGCCATAATAATTGTGCGGGGTCTTTTGGTCGTCAAACATACGTTGATGTTGGTTGACGTTGACTTATACTTATAATAATTTTGAAAATACTTATTCAAAATATTTGTGTTCCATAAGCGTCTAACGTTTAATGGAAATTATTGTGGACCCCTCGTACACCGTATTGCGTTCGCAAAGATGATATCGAGGCGCCCCCATGTCGCGTATACGGGCACGGGAACTAATAGTTCTTAAATTGGTCTTGATTAGTCCACATACCTGCAGCTGTCTGTCGAGTTCTATTATGCTCTGTACCTACAATGATCACTCTCCAATTAGGCGGACGTTATACGGGTCAATTCATTCCTCTTACCTTTAACTAACAATAAGTGAGATCCTTTTGTGGATTGCTCAGATGCGTAGGTTAGGCGTTACGCTGACGATGAAGATAAGTGGGAAGTTGTTAATAGAGATTTTCATTGTCGTAAAATTCACGAAATTAAAAAATCGTTATCCAAATAGCAACTACGACTTCATATAGATTTTTGAAATCGATCACATTTTTTTTTGGCAAGCAGTCAGTAAAGATTAATAATGGAATTTCTTGTCCTAAATACCTATAAAACAATTGATATGCCTCAAAACTCAATCATTTTAATCGACCATCATGTCTCCAGACGTCATAATAAACCTAAATAAAAAATTGATAATAAATAAGATCTAAATAAGATAATTCATAAATAAGATCTGTTAGTTCTTCAGGCATGAGTTTTTTTTAAGGTAGGTTAGTGAGGAGTGTAAACAGTTTTTTTGTTCTGCTCAAAATATCGTTTAATTACATTTTTAATTCTTTTCTTCGGCAAATAATTTACGTCAATTACTTTTTTTACTGACCATATGTATAACTACTGTAAAATTTCTGTTTTTTCCATAACCATGTATCTACAGGTGATTCACCGTAAATTACCCTCCCACTGTGAGGTTATTTCTTCCTATTGAAAACAATAGGATATTGTAAGTATCAATATCAAAGATAGGTAAAAATTGACCTAGGTATAAGATGGCTTTCTAGAGGTCCTCATCACACACCACTTGATTTTTTTTATAAGGCTATGCGAAAAATTAAGTTTGTTAAGAAAGGTTTGCTTATATGTATAACAGATGATTTGAGGAAAAAAAGTATCGAATTAATTGAAAAAATCAATACTTATAAGTAATATCTTGGAAAATGCGTCCAGAAACTTTTAGAATTACCCTGTGCGTGAATAAGTATGGTAGTAACAGAAAACAATTGTTTTTTTTGTTTTGTTTTTTTTTTCTTATTAAATATTTTGTCTCTGTTGGCATCTCATTGGTTTCAATGGCTAACTACTTAATCTTCTGCGTTAAATTTGCTAACTTAATGTTTTTCGGTAATATCAGCAAAATTATAGATATAAGTATGCAACCTCATATTGCTGAACTCAGAAAAACATAAGGATTCCGATTTTCAACTATCATATGGGGTGTTTCATTTACAAAAATTAATTATTTGTTTTGAAGATCACACTTTTTTGTTATGACGAAAAAGAAATTTCTGTGCTTGCTACATGTTTAAAGTTAGGTATATAGGTAGTTTTCACCTCACAATTCAACTATTTTTTGAAATATTTGAAATTTTCAAAAACCATGCAAAATTAAATGTTCTGGACATCCTCAGACTACGAGGTGTGGTTATTAAATAACCGAACTTATGCTGCTACTAGCGCTCTGCGAGCGTGTCGCGACAAGTTTGAACAGAACTGAGCTCGCTGGACAAGTCAGTGGGTCGCTCAGTTTGACTGTAGCATTCGCTTGAATTAGTCTGCGCACCAGTTACGCGTCTAAGAAATGTTAAGTGTTCAGATGGAGCAACGGGTTAATCTCAAGTTTCTTGTTAAACTGGGGAAAACTTTTACAGAAGCTTATGCAATGTTAAAAGAAGTATCCGGAAATGAATGTTTATCCCGCACACAAGTTTTTGAACGGTTTAAATTGTTTAAAGAAGGACGGAAGCAATTGGTAAATTAATCCGCAAAGATCGTCGTTTAAGCATCCGAAGGCTTGATGAAATAACAGGAATTGACAAAGAATGTGTTCGTCAGATTTTCCATGAATCATTCAACATGAGCAAAGTTTGCGCAAAAAATGCTGCCAAAACTCCTCACTCCTGAGCAAAAGGAATCAAGAATGAACATTTGCGCTGATATTCTAAACAACATTGACACTGATCCAGGTTTGTTAGATACGGTGATTACTTGTGATGACAAGATTCGAAAGTGTGGAAGCGGTTAAAGCAAAAGCGAAGGAAGTTCTAAACCAGCTGACAGAAGCGGACTTCCAGCACTGCTTTCAACAATGGAAAAGTCGTATGGAGCGGTGTAGAGATCGCCAAGGGGAGTACACTGAAGGCAAAAAAGTTTCTACTGTAATTGGTAACGAATAAAATGTGTTATGAAAGTTCGGTAATTTAATAGCCACACCTCGTATACAGAATTTGTACCTATTCGATTAAAATAAAAAAATAACTACGAAAATTGCATGTCTAGGTATTTTAAACAGATACTTATAGATACTACTACAGTTAGACACCTAATATAATTGCACTTTGCAATTTGTTTACTTATTTCGTAAAATGAACCTACATGTAATTACTTAAAGAAACCAATTTGTTTTCCCTTTACAATTTTTTATTGCGTTATAAATACATAATTACTGTACAACGTTGAAACGAGGTTAAAACTTTATGATGACCTGAACATCCGGTACGTACACTTCCGCAATTTATAACTGAATTATTTTGTATATTTTAAACATTAAGCCGTCGCATGTAATCCTATTATAGGGTATTTTAAAAGTTTCGTTTTGCGTAAACTTCCCTGTTATCCTAATCCACTTATTGACTTCAATCTCCACATGCCATATTAATGCCGGCTGACACGACGACAAGCAACGTGTTACCAATATGCTCAACAACTGCAAAAGCATGTCACTCGTGATAGATGTCCGGTCCGCTAAGATTATCAGATTAATTTCGGAACACTTTACTTATTAAATTAAAAGAAGGGAGACTATAACCTTTCCCTTCCCTTTTCGGTAGGGTATCATACAGAAATGACAGTGTATGATGAATTAAAGCAATGCAAAGTAAACGCGATCTCTGCTGCCGAGATTTCTACAACTGAAGTGGAGAGAAAAAACAAGAGATGGAAAAAGTAAGAGACGGAAAATCAACAACAGCGGCAAGCTTAGCTAAACTGCAATATATACAAGAGGTACATTTATTTTTCTAAATTCAATTTTTCAGCCCCTAAATACGTTAATATTGTTAATGGAGGATATACTCAATTTTAGGTGAAATAGTATATTCCTACATACTGCATGATGTGTCATTTTACTCCTTAATGTTGTAGGATGTTTATTAGTTATATTTGCATTCGTTGATTCATTAATACATGTAGCAATTATTATTATGGAAGTTCATTGCCACTTATTATAATACGAGGTGTGTAAATTAAGTAATGAGACTGTCAACGTAGCGCCCGATCGAGCAATACTGCGGAGACGGGACTTGGAAGGGCGGTAGGCTAACATGTAATGCACCTTCAGTACAAGTTTGAACTTGTTAGAGTCATTTGTTTGTTCTTTGTGACTGTTTTTCTAGTGCGTTTTAAAAATGAGTGACATTAATTTTGAGCAACTGTGTGCTATCAGGTTTTGCTTCAGACTTGGACAGCGTAACGGACACTTTTGCAAAACTTACAAATCAAAACACGGCTACGGAGACAGTGTTTTTTCAAGAGCCCAGGTTTTTCGGTGGTTTAAGGCATTCTCAGAAGGAAGAGAGTTGATTGAACATGAACCACGCAGCGGAAGACCTTCATCTTCAAGAACCGACGAAAATGTCGATAGAATACGGGATCTTGTGCATTCAGATCGTCGGTTGACGATAAGAATAATCTGGGAGAGTTAAATTTGATTCACACCACTGTTCATCAGATTTTGACTAACGAATTGGGGATGAGAAAAATCTGCGAAAAAAATACTTCCAAAAAGCCTTTCGCAGGAACAAAAGGACATCAGAAGAGAAAGGTGTCTTGACTTTTTTGGAATCGATTGAAAATGATCCCTATTTTATGGAACGTGTCATTAGTGGTGATGAGACTTGTTTGTTTGAGTACGACCCGGAAACCCAGAGCCAAAGCATGGCATGGCTCTCCAAGACCCAAAAAAGCAAGAATGAGCCGAAGTCGAAGATCAAATGCATGCTGATTTGCTTTTTTGATAGCCAGGGAATTATCCACAAAGAGTTTGTGCCTCCAGGCCAAAGTAAATCAACACTTTTACTTTTGTGGCTTCTCGGCCTCCTTATTGGCCTGACTTGGAGTTCTCGTGACTTTTTTTCTCTTCCCGAGATTGAAAAATCACCTCAAGGGACGTCATTTTGGGACCATAGAAAACATTCAATCGGCTGTAATCAACCAGCTGAAGGCTATTCCAGTATATCAGTTCCAGCACTCCTATGAGAAATTGAAGAACCGTTTCCAGCGATGTGTGGCTTTTCAAGGAACTTTGTAATTCTATTCGACCAAAAAAATTTAATAACAATTCGAACAAAAAAAATCGGATTTGGACCACATACGGTCCATTACAAATTTTTTTACTTACTTCAATCCACAATGACACAGGGGTTAATATTGACCTTTAAAAAACATTTTGGAGTCACTTTTCACATCCATTAAACCAGTTTTAGGGGGAGGCATCAAAATTTTTTGGGGAAAAAAATCCACTAAGTAACTAAAAAATCATCTTAACTGGTAAATAGTTGAAAAAACAAATTGGTATGCTAAAAAAAACATGTTCTTTAAACAAAAAAACAAGTTCATTCTCATAACAAGAAAAGTCTCGCTTTCCACTAAACCGCGGACAGCTGTTGCGTTCTAATCAATCTCACCAGCGACACTAAAAATGAAATTGGAGATACAAGTCGCCAGAAGAAGTGTGACCGAACATATGAAGGCTTAGTTACTACCCTGGTCAATGTAGGAGTTCTGTAAAAATACATTACATAATACTCAAGGACTTACTAAGTGTTTAGGCACACGAAGCTATGTTTCACAACAAGAAGTTTCGCCTTCACTAAGCTTTCGTTTCAAAGGAAATCATCAGCATTCCATTCTACTTCAGTTCTATTAGAACAATAGTCTTGTAGAAACATAAAAGTGTTAAAATTCAACTTTGTGCGGGAATTTTAAAATTCTAGCAATTATGAAACCAAATATCACACAAGATGGGAAAACAGTACACACGTGCATGCTTTTAGAGGTGAACGATAAATATAAATGGGAGGTAGGTACCTAAATCGTATCTTTTCATTCGTACATAACTTTTAGGGCATCAGAAATAACGAAAAAACAAAAGATATACTGATATTTATCGAAGTTTTCGAAGGAGGCGCCACCTGCTCTGGCCGGGAATATCGTTTCTCACCCAGCACTTAACCCAGTGTTTTATCGCCAAGGCAATACATTCAGGTCTGTAAAAATTCGATACGGTTTCCTTAAAATGTATGGTAAGTTGTATGTAAAATAAGACGCTTCGTCCTCTAGGCACCATTCCAAAAATCATAAAACGAATGGCACCGGCATTTTTCCTAATAAATTCATCACTTAAGACTAAGTACACACATGTATGTACTTCCACATAAATATAAGCTGACATAGGAAGTACTACGTATTACAAAAGCATCCCGCAAGGTCTTTCGGATGATTTACATTCTCATACCCAACGTAAGATAAAATATGATTAGGAAAAATATTTTTAAATATTTCATGTGTATGATACTGTGTCATTCGAGCGCTGCTAAACCATATGAACTAATATAAAAAATAAAATTACTACTAAGGTTAAAATAGGCTCTAAATAATAAATAGAATTATTATAAGTAATAGTTTTTATACTGATATATTAGAAATCCATCAGTTTAATGTTTTTAGACAATAGCTTGCAAATAATACATTAAAAAACAGAAATAAAGGGATTATTATATTATAGTACGCATGATAAATGCAATACACGAAAGTAACCTTTAAGTAAAAGTAATGGAAAAGTAGCCTTTCACACGTTTGCCATATTTTTTTATATCACATTATTCAACGTATTTCATGCGGCAGATGTTGTATAGCAGTACCAACTGACACGGGACTACTGAAATCAAATTAAATTGAGGTAATCCCCATCACATGGTATTGTGATGGGGGGATGGGGATGTTCTAATAAGTTATTAGAACTCGAAGAGGCATGTCTGTTCACATGTCTTGTTACTTTAGAATAAAAAGTACAAAATAGGTCATTTCCCCCTAATATGTAAATCCCCATAAAAGTCAGGATTACTGTCAATCCACGTTTGAAATAGATAAGCAATCTAGATTACAACGACACAGATACGCGTAACGAAACACTCGGCCTACAGTAGACGAAATGCTATGACGCGGGTATTCTCGACGGAGCGTGATTCTAAATTGGTATTATTGCCATGTGATATTATGAATGATATGTTATTGCAAGCGCACAACACTACCCATTTCGGTCCTCTCGTATGTCAGACGCGGACAGTCTATAATTCGCTGTGTTGTGCGAGCCGTTATTGAAATTGCTTATTTAGATTATTAATTACATGGTTTGTATAGATATATACTATTTCACATACAATGCCATGTTCCCCCTGATAACGCAGTTACAGGGTAACGCTCCGTTACTTAGAGTCTTTACTTATAACAAATGTTGCAGAACGATTAGACATTTTTTTAACCATATAATTACAATTTATATATAAACAATTATTTATAAACAATTTTTTCCAAGATTCAACACACAGTTCTTTTAATTTTTACTTTACTAAATTATTTCACAGCGTTGTAAAGAATCAAATTAATAAAAGTAAGAAGTTGCATATTTTTCATGTATGTAAAATTTTGGGGGTACGTTTTTGGGTGCTGAAACTTTTGATAGATTCGAAGCTACATTGAATACAAAACATTGATGGAAGGGTACAAAAATCAACTATCTCCCGCGCTATTGCTTAAAAACCACTTCCACTTTTATGTAACAATGATCAAGAATTAAAATCGAACAAATGATTTCTGTACAGAAATCATTTGTAGAGAATCATTTGAATAGAAACCACTGAAGTATAAGAGATGAAACTAGCAGCAAAAAAATACTTTTTTCATGCTGCTGGTTTGAAGTTTTTTTAGAATACTATCAATGTTGACAATGTTCTTATAGAGTTATGAGAAAAAAATCTTCCACGCCCAGATTTGTATCTTGGCTAGAGCCTTCACTACTACTTACACAGTGCTAGTCACAAGGCCCCTTTCGCCCCTCGCATTTTTTTAACGGTTATACTTAGACTAATGAAATTTTGTCCGTGAAAATAAACGGTCGTAAGCTTCTCTACTACTGGTAACATATGAGAGATGACTTCACAGTCATCGTCAGAATCGTCAGACTTCACAGAATCGTCAGAGATGACGTCACAGGACCACTGTAACCAATAACTTTAAATAGGTCCCTGTGGCAAGTGACACCTCTTGAAAAGACTTATTCGGTTATACTAAACATATTTGGGTTTAGGGTAGTTTTGATGGATTAAATAAATAAACACATGTAGCGTAACATATTTTTAATTAAAGGTGCCCCGACCGCCCTATATCGAGGACCTATTTGAGGGAGTTTCTTCATAAGTTTGAAACAACAGATAGTGATAATGATGCCAAACGATCTGATCGACCAAAAATTTCTGATCACAAAAAAAATTAATATACCTATTCAGTTGCAGAAATGGTAGTACATCCAGATCACTTTGCATCTATCTGTGAAGTCAGTCATAGTACAGTACACAGGGTGTTGGAAAAAAAAAAGATTCACCATACAAATTAAAAATTTTGCATCAACTTTCAGCACAACTTTCAACGACAAGAGTTTAGCATTAAGATGCTTTACTGTTTAGAAGTAAATAGAGGAGCTCATTTTGAACATTTAATATAAGAGCTTCTTGAGGTTCTTGAATTTTTATTAATTAAATGCTAAAAGAAAATTTTAATGTTAATTTCATCCATCAAAACTATTCTAAACCCAAACAAAATTAGTATGACTTTAAATACCTTTGGAGGTGTCATTGGTCATAGGGTCCCATTTACAGTTAGCAGTTCTACGTAACTTTTCAAATGAGACAAATGTCTACATCAAATGCACCAGAAGGCATTCCTTTAGTGAGATTGCCCCAAGAGCAAATGCAACAGTAATATATCAGAGTCAAAAGTCGCAACAGTAATATATCTGAGTGTGTTTGATAGTTAGTATTTTCACAGATAACATCCTGTGCGCAATCCTTACTTTCTTGGATATACTCCATAAATTCATTCTAACCATTTTTTAGCAGAGCACACACTTGATCAATTATACCTCCATCAGTTTGAGTCGTATTAACTTGAAAATTTATGAAACCATTCTACAGAAGACATACTTACAGTAAAGGAATAAACCCCACGAGCTTTAAATACAGTCGAAATGTATGACTGAACATGAGTGTGGTCCTTTAAAAATAAGTTTTGGGCAACAGTAACAAATTTAATTTAGAATAGAACGAATAACATATTTTGTATATGAAATCAGTAAATTATAACAGCAACTAGTGAAAGTGAGCAATAACTGACTGGGCTATTTTGAGTTAGTGAGAGCTGGAAAATTTTTGTTTTAATCAAACGTTAACTGCTACACCTTTATACTAAATGTTATATGAAGAATCATGAAGCCATAATCCATTGTTGCCAAATCTATTATAAGTAAAAGTCTCTTATAAATAACAAGGAATAAAGTTCCTAACACTGTAGTTTCTCTTCGTATGGTGGTTAATTTACAGAATACTGGTAGTGGCGAAGATGTCTCGTAAAGTGCCTCTGTTAACCAAGGTGTAACTAAGGAATGTTGTTATAAAAAGAAAAATATTTTGTATACCTCGAAATGGCACCCAGTACCTATTACATTGTTGCCACAAATTATTTTTTAGTGTTCCTATTAAAACTAATTAAAACTACTCTGAAGACATATTGGAATTGTTTTTTTTTTGTGTAAAGTTATTATAATTGTCTATTCTCTACTTTTACTAGTAAAAGTGCATAATCTGTTTTGAACATTTATTTATTCCCTGCACAATTGTTGGCATTGACTAGTCATTTACTGAACTACCAATTTTTACTCCAACATATACAACTGCACATTAAAAAACTTTTACAACAGTTCAAAACATTTCAAAGGAAACAAACGTCCTTACATCAACGTCAGCAAAATACGGAATTTTTTAGCGGGAGTCCTTCAGGAGCAAATGCAATTACCACAGAGTCAACAGTCGCGACAGTAACGCATCTGAGCGTGTTCGGTAGTTAGTAGATCTGGCGTTTGCCTAGATGAGGGCGCCATGACACGCGGTTTGACACGGCGGCGTCCACTTGGTGCGGTGTCCGTTCGACCGTGAACAACATCGTCACCGCATCCCGGCTGACATCCTGCGTTACGGATCCCGACATTGTCCGCAGCACCCCCAGACTATTCCTGAGCAAATACAATCCTGCTCTATTCGCCGACGGACACGTTACATCGCACACGCACACACGCTCCCAATCGATATATATGTATAGTCATCCAAACTTTCACCCTTCTTATGGGATTAGTCAGCGATATAAGCGGAATTTTTATGACGGCATAAATATTTCATATCATCTTACTATTGCGGACCTCTCGGTCGTCGGCTAATGTGGAGGTGGAAATAAAGTCGATTTGGGTATTTTGGCGAAGATATTTCGCCAGAGCGAGAAAAAAGTGAAAACTAGTTGGTGTAGGCGTAGAAATATTGGAACGCGGTACAAACTATTCGCAATTGTTTGTTCATTCGTTGTTATTGTTCGTTATTTACAAATTGACGCCGCAAAATCCTTATGGGAAGTGACTCTGTCAAACTCTCTGAAGCATTGGATCCTGGTAGTCCTTAACATGTAGAACAAAAGTCTCAGTGGGCACCAAGTCCTAAGAATTCAAGATTTATTTTCAAGATATATCCCTTTGAACTTTGAGCTTTTCGTGAGTGTTGTAATAGTGCGTAGCAACTGAACTTCTGTCCTTATATATACATATGTCTGTATGACTGTATGTACGAGGTGTGTGACTTAAGTAACGAGACTGATTTTTTAAATTTGTTTTGTTGTTTTAAATTCAGCATTGTCTCCTTCAAAATAACTTCCTTGGGAAGTCACACAGTGCTGGAGACGGTTCTTCCATTCCTCACAGCAGTGCTGAAACTCATATACTGGAATAGTCTTCAGGTGGTCGGTTACAGCCGTTTGAATATTTTCTATGGTCCCAAAATGACATCGCTTGAGGTAATTTTTCAATCTCGGGAAGATAAAAAAAGTCACAAGGACTCAAGTCAGACCAATAAGGAAGCTGAGGAGCCACAGGAAAGTTTTTACTGGCTGAAAACTCGTTTACTGAAATGGCTGTGTGACAAGGCGTATTGTCGTGATGCAACATCCAGTTGTTCTTAGTGTTTGGTCTCACACGGATGACTCTTTTTCGAAGTTTTTCAAGAACCTCTGTAAAAGTGTTGATTTACTGTTTGGCCTGGAGTCACAAACTCTATATGGACAATTCCCTGGTTATCAAAAAACGCAAATAAGCATGCATTTGATGTTCTACTTGCTCATTCTTGCTTTTTTTTGGTCTTGGAGAGCTTGAAGTGTGCCATTCAATGCTTTGGCGCTTGGTTTCGCGGTCATACTCAAACACCTAAGTCTCATCACCCACGTTACATAAAATGGGGATCATTTTCAATCGATTTCAAACAGTAAAGACACTTTTCTCTCTTCTCTCCTGATCCTTTTTTTTGGGGTTTTTGGAACCATTTTTTGCGCAGTTTTTCTCATCCCCAATTCGTTAGTCAAAATCTGATGAGCAGTGGTGTGATTCAAATTTTACTCTTCACCGATCATTAATGTCGTTAACGGACGATTTGAATGCACGAAATGCCGTAATCTATCGACATTTACATCGGTTCTTGAAGATGAAGGCCTTCCACTGCGTGGTTCATCTTCAATCGACTCTCTTCCTTCTGAGAATGTCTTAAACCACCTAAAAACCTGGACTCTTGAAAATACACTGTGTTGAAGTTTTGCAAAAGTATATCGTTGCGCTGTGTCCAAGTTTAAAACAAAACCTGATAGCACACCGTTGCTCAAAATTACTGTCACCCATTTTTAAAATGCACTAGAGAAAACTGGTTTACGAAAACAGTCACAAAGAACAAATTAATTATTCTAACAAGTTCAAACTTGTACTGAAGGTGCATTACATGTTAACCTACAGCCATTCCAAGTCCCATCTCCACAGTGTTGCTAGATCGGACGCTACGTTGCCAGTCTCATTACTTAAGCACCTCGTATGTATGCATGTATTTTTTTACGAACATGTTGGGAGTAAGCTCCACCAGTCGCTACCAATGGCCTTACGAAACCGCTAGTGATTGGTAAAGCTTGTCCTAAGTCCATATAAAGTAAACATACATACATGCATATTTACGTAGAGGAATAGGACAGACTATATCTACGGAATGTATCTAAATATCTACGGAAATTTTAGATATCCTTTTTAATAAGGTGTCGGACTACCATAAAAGTCTGCATCATACATGGATAAATAAATAAAAACTGGATAGTGTCAAAAATTGTACATAAAGACTGATAATGGTATAGGAGAATGTTAAACCTACAGAGAATGTCTACTTCTTTCCTCTTTATTATGGACCATAATGACTAGATTATAGTAAAATCGGGTGATTGTGAAGGCCAAGGAAGGTGTTGAAGTTCATCGTATTGTTCCTCAAACCAGGCCTGTATACTGACAGCTGTGTGAACAGGTCATCGTCTGCAATTACAGTATTGTTTGGAAACATAACCTTAACCATAGAATGCACTTGGTTTCCAAACAGTTCTACATAATTGCTTGCAGTAATTATGTCATTAAGAGTAAAAGTGTCAGTAGACTAAAAACAACCAGTAGAATACTAAGAAATTGCTACCAAAATCATGACGGAATGATAAAGTGTAATCAAAACAATATCTGAGTATTTATTTGTATTTAAGCTACTTACTGAATCATTTAATGTTTCCTTTATTTTGTCCAACCCCTGTACATACAGATATTAATACAGACGTACATACAGATGTGTTACTCCAAAATGCACGGAAAGCAAAACTTCAAAGGCTATATCTTGAAACCATAATTTTATGAGTTAATGCCTGTTGAGACTTTCATTCTACATGTCAAGGACTACCAGAATTCAAAGTTTTAGAGAGTTTGATAAAGAGCCATTTCACATAAAGATCGTGCGGGGTCATTCAAATGAGACTGGCTGAATTCGATGGAATCCATTGGCCATAATAGGAACTTGTTTTGGATCACTAAAATATATTGTAGTGTTTTCTAGTAATTCGGGTTCATCGAGAGTGTGAAATTAAGTGTGCATTCTATCTATAAAAAGGATTTACTTGTCACGCCAAACGCTTTGACGAAATATTATACTATTAATCAATGAAACAGCTATCACTATTATTTTTAGTCTAACTAACAAATGTTTAATTATCTTTTATATTTATTTACATTTAAATATATATTTTCATAATGAGCGGAGGCAGTAGTTTCCCACGATATTACACATCGTAGCTGTCGCCTATCTAGGCTAGGTGACTTTTATTATACAGGGTGGGGAAAAAGTATGGAAACATCTAGGAATTCTGCCTAACCAATAGGTTGCAAAACGGAAAATCAAGGTGGTGCCCTATGGTAACTTTCAATGAGGAGTCCAATGGTGACCTTGGATTTGACCTTGAACCTCAATATCAAGTTAATTTGAAGGTCAACTTTGTTTTTTTGTAATGGCAACCCACATTTTTGATGCCACAGTCGAAAAGAGCAGGAAATTTCACGTTCAGATATGTAGTTTCCCTTGCCTCTCAGTTCGGGAAACTCGCTTGAAAAGAGCATACCGAAATGAGAGACAAGGGGAACTCACTTGAAAAAAGCGCCCCGAAGGGAAAAAATCCTTCTACGTTCATGTCTTTGTTCCTGGGTAATGCTGTAACGACGAATATGTCTTTAAAATTTTTTCTACGATAAATAAATTTACTTGATGTCCTATGCTACTATAGTTTGACCTCTGTCCAACCCATAGAGGTCACCTTAAACTCAGATCGAAATACATATCTGAATGTGAAAGGGTATCCCCCCATAAGTGTGGTGAAATGCCCCCTTTTTTTATTTTCTTCGCATGATGAAAGTGTTTCTTAGGGCTAATTATGAAAGGTAGACCGAATTTTAGGTCCAAAAAAATTTTCCTCTCAGCTAGTTATGGAAAAAACACTGTTTTTTACGTTTTAATTTTTATCTCGGTTTTTAACTGTCGAAAAAATCTGAAAAAATTCGTGAGTACAGAAAATATGACTAGTTTTATGTAAAAAATTTTTCAAGCTCCTTCAAGGTCATTATAACCTCTAAAAAAATTATTCAAATTTTAAAAATCCCATATCTTTTAACCAAAAAAAGCTTCAGGCTCATATTTTCAATATGTTACATTTTTAACTGTTTTTTTACTACCTCAAATTTTTTCAGATTTTTTGAATGGTTCAAACAACAAAAAATTAATTAAAACAATTAAAAAATTTAAAAACTACTAGTTTCGATATGTGGAATTTTTTTTTCTTACTATTTTTAGTGAACATATTTTTTAATTGTTTGAAGTCATCTGAGTCCTTTTAGTGCAAGAAAAAAAATCAGGACACTATAAAATGTTTATTTTAAGCCGTTTTAAGTCGTTTCACGGACAAAAAAATTGATTTTTCGCACTTTCAGGCATGACCCACCACTCAAAAAAATCTGAAAAAAATTGAGGTAGTAAAAAAACAGTTAAAAATATAACATTAAAAATCTGAGCCTAAAGCTTTTTTTTGGTTAAAAGATATGGGATTTTTAAAGTCTGAATAATTTTTTTAGAGGTCATAATGACCTTGAATGAGCTTGAAAAAATTTTTACATAAAACTAATCATATTTTCTGTACTCATGAATTTTTTTAAAATTTTTTCGACAGTTAAAAAACCGAGAAAAAAAAAATAAAACGTAAAAAAACAGGGTTTTTCCATACCTAGCTGAGGAAAATTTTTTTTGGGCCTAAAATTCGGTCTACCTTTCATAATTAGTCCTAAGAAACACTTTCATCATGCGAAGAAAATAAAAAGGGGGCATTTCACCATACTTATGGGGGGATACCCTTTCCCTTTCTTTTCGATTGCGGCATCAAAAGTGTGGGTTGCCATTAAAAAAACAAGGTTGACCTTCAAATGATCAATTCAAAAATGTTCAAGGTCAAATCTAAGGTCACCATTCATTCGACTCCTCGTTGAAAGATACCATAAGGTACGACATTGATTTTTCGTTTTGTAACCAATTTCGCGGAATTCCTAGGTGTTTCCATACTTTTTGCCCACAGTGTATATTGTGGACGTTCAGAGATATTTTCGGTTTAGAGATACTTATTAGTTCAATACAATACATTATTTTCTGAGGTCATAACTCACTAACCAAATTGCCTATTAACTCAAAATAAATTAAAGATTAAATTGTTCTCAGTAAGTGACAGAAAACTGCTGCAATCAACCTATACCAGATTTGTCAAACTAACATGTCTGATTTTATAGTGAAATTATTAACAAAGAATAATGACCCGTTGTTAATATAATAATTATTGTTATTTTTAACTTTTATTAACGTAATATGATTAACAGGATTTTTATTTGATAAAAAAAATAAACAAAATAAACAGCAAATCATAAGTACACATTTTCCCAACCCAATAATGATGACGGAGAAAATAAATTTTAAGGCCGTATAAAAAAAGTATTCAGTTTAACAGTTTGAGCTCATGGAGACTTTTAATTGGTTGGTTATAGAGAAGGAAATATTAAAAATTAATCCAATTTCACAGAAAGGCACTTCCCATAAGAATTTTGCGTGGGCCTGAAATTCTAAGAATTCATAAAAGTCATGTGATTTTTTTTAATTCTTAAAAATCACATGATTTTTTTTTAATTCTTCGATTCTATGAAAATTCACAGAAATAAAGGAGGTGTCAGTTTAGTGACTAACTCTGTACCTAAAATACATACGTATATCACCTGGAAACATATGATAACATAAATTACCAAAACTACAATAACATAATTTCGAGGATCCCAAGCAGTCATGAAAGTTGATATGACTGATATATATGTATATATCATAAATTTTAATATGCAGTACGCATATTAAAATGAACTTGTAAAAGTGAAACAATTAACAATAATAAGGGTAAAAAAGACATACATTTTTGTTAATAATCCCTTGTATAGGCAAAAATGTCTTTTTAATGCAAATTAGACGATTTGTTGAAAAATGTCCGCAGTCGTCGGACTGATTACAGATTTGTTTAAAACATAAGACAGGCGTTTGTTATCGAACATTTTTAACTGGATTATAATTTTCTGGGTCCGCTACCTTATTACTATGCAGTAGTATTCCCGTTAATTCTGATTGGATTATAAGTTGCATTCCCTTTCTCGCGGTTGTTGTATATTAAGCACCATTATGGCTCCCCGTCTGAGAAACGGGTAGAGAATGCCGGGATTCTTTTTCATCTTCGAAAATTGATTAAAACTTTTAGACGCTCCAGTGTATTTAAGAGCATAAATTCTATGCATACTTCGATATTGAATTAAAGTGTTGTAATCAAACTCCGGAGCGTTCTGCGCGCTACGGGGGAAATTTATTTATGTGTTGTTCTTCCTTTCCCTTACGAAATAAAACATAAAAATGCAATTGACACCACGTCTGCAGGTCTATATTATTTTTATTGCTCGCCTGAAATTGATTGCTTCGTGAATTAGGGCGGGGGGAGGCAGGGGTGATTTATTGTTCTTTTATTTGCAAAATACATTGTGCACGTCATATATTTATATTTCTGTTTGACGTAATTTGATCGCCATACTCTGCGTGCTTAGGAAAAGTACGCTGTAAAGTTCTGGTGCTTTATTTGTATTTGTGTACTACTTTTTTTGTAATTATAGACACATGATTTTTTATATAATTTGACAGATATGAAAACAAATGCAATTTGTTAAATATCTGACTTTAGGAAATAATTTAGTTCTCTATTAAACAGATGCTCTCTTTTAATGATGCGGTTATCATAGCTTTTTTTATCAATCAAGTAAAGATACTGTAGAGCGCCTGAAGATGTTAAGAAAAAACATTAGTGTCAATTGCTCTTTAAAAACAAATAAATGATTTCTGGAAAAAATATCAAGACAGCATCAATGCAATCCATTTGGTTCCTGGGAAAAAACGAATTCGATATTGAGGGGCACGGGTAGCCGAGTGGGTTAAAGCACCGTCTTTCCAGTCGCGATACCTCTGTGCGCGTTGTTCGAGTCCCAGCCGGGGTAGCGATTTTTAATTGTCTCGCTTTCTCCGCCAGGGCTTGATATGCAACCACTAATACACTCGTGTATAGGTGTGGATGCATAGATGCCAATCCAACCGCACATGCCCTAGATTTGGTAATGTTCTGAGTTTTCTGGGTTTCCTCAGAACTGTAAAGCAAATGCGTTACCGAAATAATCTTAAGTCGCTCCCAGTGCGCCATGGCAAATAATAATAATAGCCACTCCTTCCCCGCACAGGTCCCTGAGAGGACCTAAGGGGTTACTCTTCGGAGTAATTATAGGGTGAGTATTATTATTATCCGAATCGAAGTCGATATTCGAATTCACTTATGTAACACACGATATCTCTTGATAAGGGGTAACGCCACTCTAGAGGCCAAAAAAAGAGGCCCATTTTTAATAATTAATTGTGGGAGTTTGGTGAAATGGATTGAAATTTTTTTTAAACAATTTATTAAGCATGTATTGAACTATGAAAAAAATTTTTTTATTGATACTTGGATACAAAATGGAGGCTATATAACAATTCTCCGAAATCTCGTTTTTCAAAAAGGCCTTGGCGGGTGAAAAGATTCCTCCGAAACTATGACGCATGAAACAAAAAACGAAAAATTTTTATAATCTACATACAATAAACTAGCAAAGTACGTAGGAATTTATTTTTAAATCGATTTTGGAAAAATGGTGCTCTTTTGAAAAAACAAATCGATTTTTCGACCCAAAAATACACCTTAATTTGTTTATAAAAAAAAATTGACTCAATCACAAAACGGCTACGTACTTGTCTAGAAAATGTAATTTTAAAGCTTCAGTTAAAATTTCAAGTAAATATATGCATTAGTGCTCGAGTTCTGTTTTCGCCCAGTTTTAAAAAAGTGATTTCGAGAAAAACGCGTTTAAAGTTTTACGTGCACTAAAATTCTTAAATTTTAACAGCAGTACTGACTCATACATACACGTATATTATATAATTACGCACTCTAGTGGACTCCTGAGGGACTCTGGAACACCTTTTGAAAAGTGAAAGTAGGATAAAAGCGAGCGTGCCGCCTGGACCTTACCGCAGCGCCCAACGCACGCTCAGAGACGCTGAGGCAAAATCAAAAACTAACCCATTTTTTTTTTCACCATAATACCAATAGGATATCATTTTTAAGGGCCTAAAGCGTTGTTTAAGCCAAAAAAAATAAAAAACGATTTTTTGAAAATTCTAGAGTGGCGTTACTCCTTAATAAAAAAATCGACATTCCGTTCTATTTCCCTCGCAAAAAAAGTCCATCGGTTTTCTTTCATTATCTTTTAGTTTCAATTAAACCTCAAAGAAGTCTAGAAAATTTAAGCCCGGATGTCTAGCAGGCCATTCCAAAGCACTGCGTCGGCCCCATTCATTTTCCAGGAAAAACTTCATTCACAAGCTGCCTAACGGCGTAATATGGAGGCACGCCATCCTAATGAAACCAAATACTACATGGAATATCCGGATCATCGTTATTCGGAAAATTCTGTTACAAAACGTACTAATTCGGTCTAAACCAATTGGTGGTCCATTTTATTTCCGAGTTTTATCTAATTCTCAGTGCCTATATTGTGTTGAGATACCATAGAGTACTTGCTAGATTGCACAATGAATGAAGATTGATAAACGAACTTCTCTATTAGATAAAGGCGACCCAAATATGAGAGTGAGGGCCGCCAGGCTGGCAACTATTTATTGTAGTCTCAGTCAAAATAACACTTTATTCTGATCTTATAGGCAGTTATAGGAACAGGCCTAAATCTTATTACTATTCGATCAGCTACAAGGATTTGGTGAACACACTCAGCCATACCTCGCGCGAGATCAACTTGATCAAGCTGTAGGATATTGTACTGTTCCTCTAGTTATAATGTATCTTGGTGGTGGTGGTAATTTCGTGCCTATCGATTAGTGACCATTCCGACATCACTATCAGAGCTTTTACCTGAACGGATAAAGAAAAATTCAAGATGTGGGATATTGTACCGCTCATATCGATGCTTTAGCCATGGTACCATTTCAAACAAAAAAGCGTTGTGAAATTTTATGCCTGTCGATTAGTGACCATCTCGACATCGCTAAGCGATACCTAATCGATAACCCGAGTCGACGGAGCTTTCTGCAAAAACAATTTTTTACGGATATCCCCTTCTTCCATTATCATGCCAAATAATTCAACACCGCCGTCCACTGTGCCCCTAGGTGCGCGTGACAAAACCTAAATCATCCGGTCGACAAAAACGTTGACGTTGTTATCAATTTGCCGTATAAGTAAGACACGGGCCATTATTGCGAAACAAAAAAGCCCGAAAATCTATAAGAAAACGTCACCGGTCCGGGAGACCGTTAACGGCCCGATAGAATAATTGATGTGCCTCTGCCCCGAAAGATAGTTCTGATTGATGACACGGCTATCTGCGGCGATGTCCGGCGCACGATGATCGGCATATTGAGACTTCCTTCCTGGACGTCTGTCCTTAATGCGACTTAATGGCAGCGGCCATGTGCCGCACGTTGCGCCGCCAATTCACTTGGTAATTTTATTGATTATCGGTAATAAAAGGCTAACGTATTAAATTATATTACCTCCGCACTTCGATTTCCAAAGTAAACACGCCAAATGGCCCGAACGGTTGATTTGCACAAATATTGATTTTTTTGTATTAATGACGTGAGTAACGTTTTATTGTCGCTTTCCATGGAACACATCAAAAAATGACCCTTTATGATTCGCTCCCTTTATGAAACAAGCAGACTAGAAAGGGATGTCATATGAAGTAAAGTAAACTGGTCGATAGAATCGAATTCCTTTTCATATAATTTCGGTTTCTGTGAGATCAGAAAAAAAAAAGGGAATTTTTAGTAATTTTCCTGTTAGTTTCCTGTCCACATTTCATTTCATTTATCACTGATTTTAACAGAATAGCACCTGGAGTATTGAATTGATAATAATAATGTTATGAATCAACATAATTAGAATGTATCGTTAAAACATTGCACTATTTAGTCCAGTAAATAAGCCGGAAAATACTGTAAAATCTGGAAAAGTTGATAAGCAGCTCCGATTTCAAAAATTTTTGTTTGTACGTGTTCTTTAGACCATCAGGAACATTCATCACCACTAACATCTGCCTTGCTATGAAAAATGAAAAAAAATATGGTAGTTTTCCCACGCCCAAAGCTTCCCCAATAGTAAAAGTGATAAAACATTTTAAAAATTCAAAATTTCACCTCGGATATCGTCTCTCGGGGGGTTTTCGGGGTCGCTGATTACGAATCCAAGGAGGGATCAATAATCGAGTGAGGGTAGTTGCACCCCATTAAAACCACCCCTAGAAGTGACAGAGATAAAAAAAAAATTAAACTCAAAATTTCACCTCGGAAATGTGATAGTAGAACAAGATATAAAAGTGAAGATGAAGAGGGACCCACCAATACTGAATCAGCAATGCTCGAAAACGACTCTGATTACGAATTATGTCAACTATATTTGTAGATTGTAAGCTCATTTTGTGGACCCAGTTTTTTTGAAATTAAAGAAAACTCAAAAACGATTTTGTTACACTCGTAATTTATTTTTTCAATAATTTAACTACATTAAAACCAAAATTCGCGCGCATATCATATTGAGAGTTTGAATTGTTGTAATTAGACTTCGGATTCGTAATCAGCGACCCCGAAAACCCCCGAGAGATGATTTCCGAGGTGAAATTTTGAATTTTTAAAATGTTTTATCACTTCGACTCTTGGGGAAGCTTTGGGGGTAGGAAAACTACCATAATTTTTTCATTTTTCATAGCAAGGCAGATGTTAGTGGTGATGAATGTTCCTGAGGGTCTAAAGAACACGTACAAACAAACATTTTTGAAATCGGAGCTGCTTATCAACTTCTCCACATTTTCCGGCTTATTAATTGGACTAATTACAGTCTTCCGAAGATAACAGATCAAAATGACAAACATAAATGGGCAAATAATGTTGAGTAAATTTATAGGAAGTAAAATAAAAGATGGCGCAAAAGTTAGGATGCCGTAGTACGCCGGTTTCGTGCAGACAGTCGGGATAGTAGAACCCTAGTTGTCACTTTATCGGAATATACAACAGAGTCAGAATACACATAGACAAACCATGAATCGCTACACTCCTTAAGAACGCTGAATAATTGTATCAATGTTTTTGACAAATAAAATCGGTTGGTTTTTTGGCTCAACGTGAATTTCGTGGTCAATTGCCTGGTCGTATGATACCAACTGGGCAAAGTTAGAGAACCATGATAAACGACTTCTTGATGATGCAAATTGACAAATTGGGTTTAAAGAACAATATGTGATTTCAGTATGACGGTGCAGGATCAGAAGTTTTAAGAAAGTCATGTAGAATTCTGAGAAACAAGCCCGAATGTGCTTGAATTCTGACAGCGGCCACTTGACCGATATTATCTTCACGAGTTAATAGAGACCAAAAAAAAAATAAAAATCTAAGTCCTAAACGTAATCAACAAATCGAAGCAATTTTGTTTATTTACAAACGAAGTTATTACCTTATGAAACCGAGTGAGGACTATTGCCCTACCTTATAGAAATATAATACAAGACATTGTCTAAAGCGTTTACATTGGTATAGCTACTTATACTAGCAACTGGTACAAGTAAGTACCCTACCAGTGACCTATCCCAAAGTCCAAGGTTAGTAGATGTTTAAACATAAAACTATTTTTTTAAAATACTAGTTCACTAGTAGTAGTTTTAATGTGGAGGTAAATATGAAGTTTCGCGGTCATAGAATTTAGCGTTCAAAATTCTTTGAGATAAAAAAGGTATAATAAAAGTTTCCCATTGTTTAATGCAAGTAATCAATCAAGAGGAAGAAGGCACCAGAAAAAAAATTGTGGGTTAGACAATAGATTACTAGGATAGAAGGAATATCAGAGGAGCAACTGCCTTACTTTTAAAGGAACTGTCAACAGAGTATCCCGAGGAATATGTGTACATTGTGTCATTGATTAACTTCTGAATAACTGAAACTACTATGATGTCACCTGCAATTCAACAGTCAGATGTTCAAATGAGAAATGTAAAATGAGCTCGTTTAAAACTAGAAGTACCTAATACTTAATTTTTAGCTGATGAAGATAGTTATAGAAGTAAATGTAGTACAGTATATTATGTAGTATAGTTATATAGCCGGTCTGCTGGTACAAGTACTGGTGCAAGTAAGTTACTTTGTAGTTTACACTGGATTATTAGCTGTCTTGTAAGTTACTGCTACAAGTAACTAACCCATTTACTATACCAATGTAAACGCTACTTAACTATTGAACGTCTCGTTTATACGAATAGCTGTATAAGTAGCCGAGTATAATGTAAGAACGAGATGGGTTCGAAATGGAAACAGTAATCTGCAAATTTTAATTAATAAATCCTGGAAAAGGAGGGTCAACTAGGCCGCTTTTTTGGCCCAGGCCCGATTAACTTTAAACTGTGTTAGAGTTAGAGTCTGTGTTAGACAGAAGCACACATATACAGTAAGCGGCACCCTAATGCGTACATACGTGGATATTAATTATTAAATGATACAAATTTATGTCATAGTTAGGCGAATTTACTTGAGCCGTGGCGGGGGGGGGGGGCTTGGTTGTATAAGAGGGGGTGTTAGCGGAAATCTAAAGAGCAATGTTGCCAGAACTAACAGTAACTCTCAACTCTGCTTAATAAGTCTTTATAAAAACCCTATATATTAAAAAAAAATGGGTGGGGCGCCCCTTTTTTTTTTTTTTTTTTTTTTTTTTTTTTTTTTTTTTTTACACCCCCTCGTGTGTTTTTTTTTAAAAAAGTTTTTAATTAAAAAAAGTGGGGAAAAATTTTTTTATTTTATATAAGGGTTTTTTTGGGGGGAAACGGCGGCGGGGGCGGGGGGCCGCCGGGGGGGGGGGGGGGGGGGGGGGTTTCCCCCCCCCCCCCCCCCCCCCCATTCCCCCCCCCCCCCCCCCGGGGGGTTCTCCGCGGTTGTTGGCGGCCGCGCTCAAACCGTCTGTCATATTATTTGAACTTTTTTCGTCAATGTGATAAATATTCATTTTTATTTTTATGAATGTATGTAGTGCTTCTACAATACACTCGTAATAACGTTTCGCTCGGGGAAAAACCTCGTAATTCGTTTGTGTCATTATTACAAGATAAAGAAGCCTTTTGTTTTTACCATTTTATTTTATATGGGATTTTGGTTTTAGAGATAAAGATTACTTCACCTATTTATCGATGAGCCCCGATCACTATAATTGGTCATAAACTTTCCTTAGATGTACCTTTCCTTAGATGTAATGTTAGAAGATCATAGAAAAACTCCTTTGCGAACAGAGACAAATCAAATATGCGTCCAAATAAATCCATAACAAATGCAGTTTGCTTGATAAGCGCACTTCAACAATGTTGTAGACGATATATTGCACCAGGACTATTTTCGAAATAAATTTGAGCAAACTCAGTCGAATTTAATTGAGGTAGGTAGAATGAAATTGAAGGTTGTTGAATTGAAATTGAACTTGGGTTGAGTTTAATTGGCAAATTGATTGGATGGAGTTTAATTTGAACTGGCAAATGAATTGGATCGAGTTGAATTCGACAGAGCTAACAGCTTAATCAATAGAACGAAAAATATGTGATTTTAAGTACACGGTAGTTATAATATAACAAATAATAGTGATTTTAAGTAAACATGGATGCCAGTGCACCTGAAACTTTTCCACGTCGCTGGTTATCCATTCCTGGCTTCGGGATTCCAAAGAATATAACATTACCAAGAAAAATGTTTATTTTTCGACGAGGTCCGCGTTTTATATCATGTTTATCTAAGAAATGAGAATATCGTGAGGGACCATGTGCGTCGCCTATATAATATGCATAAATCTGGATATCTGGCCATCGCCGAAATTTGATGGTGTGTTGTAGGTGCGGAGGTGCGGCTATTGGGATGATCGCAGGCGGCGGCGACTAGTGAGTTATTGTTATAGACTTCTGGATATCGGCATGGCGTATACGCACCGCGAAGTGTGCCGATACGGTTTTATTGGCGGGTCCGCGACTGAAAAAGGGGTGCGAACGAGGACCGCGGGACCCTTTTTCACAATCACAGATCTATATTTTATATTTATGCCTCTTTACTGATTCACCGCTGTCATATTTGAAAGCGGTATTTCTTATTTCGTCTGCTTCGGGCGCAGCGTCTAGCGGTCGTAAAAATAATTTGACTTGCAGAAGTGCCGCGCCATTTATTGCCCCATTACCTATATGGTCGGGGGGAAAGTTTAAGGTCGACTATTGCAAGAAAAAATATTACAAACTTATACAATTTGTGTCCTCTGATTGCTTTTCATCAAGACATTTAGTACCAAACATAGGAAATATATACGGTTTGGTATATATATTTTATTTCCTTAGGGTATATTCTTTGCCTATTCCATATCTTAGAGTAATGCCAAGAAGTAAACTGTAGAGGTAAAATGTCGAACTCTGTGAATACCTGCTGACAATAATTACAGTAGGAATCCCAGTATATACTAATATACTCATGTTACGAAGTTGGTTATTAAAGATTATTTAAAGTAATAGAAGGCAGTCAGTCCTCTAATAAGTTTTGGTACAAGTTGATACAACATATCGTATGTTACATCAGACGTCGGCCGGTTATGAAAAAGGACAAATATAAGTGAGACGACAGATAAGAACCAACCGAATACACATTGAAGGTAGTGAGGAATTAAGACCGACCCTCTCAGCAATTACGCTAGCTGTTAGAACGAGAAATGAAGAATTTGTCCTTTTTTACAACTGGCTAATGGCTGATGTACACATACAATATATGTACGTACATATATTTCACTAAATTCCTGCGCCATACATTTACATAATATAAATTTACAGAATTTAACTGAAATAAAGAAACAGTTGAACACACAAAAGAAAAATGCTAATATTGTACTCGTTTGGTACTTAATAAAAAATTGTCTTGCTAAAACAAATACTTTGCAAGTCGTTGTCGTCTTTTGACGAATCATTTTTTGAAAAACTTTTTCCGCAACTTGATATTTGAAGTTTATTTTTTTGTATAAAATTGTTCTAGGCTCTAGTTAGATCTGGTAGTCACCCCCTAAAACATGATGTGACACCGATGTTCATCACAACCAATACGAAGATATAAGAATTTCAAATTTCACTTACCTACCCCACTGAAAATTAATTCCAGGAACACATCAAACAGAATTTTTTAGAATTCAGTATACCTAGGTACAAAATTACAAGTATTATGAACGGTAATTTTTTTTGATTATAAATACTGAAAGGAAGAGAACTGGAACTTTCGGTGTAGAAACAAACACATAGTAATGTAGATTTTTTTAATAACATGAAGGGACATAAATGGATATCTCCTGTCACTGTTTAAGAGAAAATTCTATCTGTTTCTGTTTAAGAGAAAATTTGAAATGGAAATTGGAGAAAAGTTCGAGTATTTCCCCAGAGATTGCTTTAGGTATGTTTTGATGACATATTCGCGATTTTGGATACAAAAAAGCTAATTGAGATCACTTTGTTTCCAAATTAAACGTCCATTGCCAAATTGTAAATGTTACGTTTACTTTACACGAAGTTGAAAAAACTACCACTTTTTTATGTTTTAATTAGAATATCGCGTATTAAGATCTCTCTCAGTAAAGAGAAGTTTGGACGAAAGATCAAGTATATATAAGACAAATTGATAAGGAAACGTAGATTTAAGAAATATATGTACAATTATATTTTTGTTAAATTTCCGTTTCCACGACTTCTAGGAACGTGTTTTCCGTCGGATTAGCTAACTTTGTTAGACGCATTGAAATTTGTCCTATTCTTATTTATGTAATATCGCCATTTATATTTTTCTGATACGCTCGTTTGTTGTCGTTCACTAAGGTCGAAATCCGCATCAGTAGTTTCGAATGGTGAAAGATAAGTGGAATTATTATTGCTCGAAAAGTATATTGAGAATCCAATTTTAACTACATAATATAATTCATTTAAATAATTCACTTAAAACTTCACTAATAAACTTACGGTAGATAAGAGAAATATTGTGTAGCCCAACATGCTTCTGATACTATTTATAGAATAGACATTAGCGGCTTAAAAATAATAAAAAATGTAATAATCACAAGCAGTTAGATGCGTTAGAACGTATAGAAATTGTTAAATGTAATAGCAGCATGGATAAAGATAATCGCCCGATATCGAATAGTCCACTGTCCTGGTTAATAATCAACCACAAAAGTTCACCAATCCGCAATTTAAGTTGACGATTCCTGATGACGCCAACAAAGTCGGTGGAAAGCACGCGTTGAGTAGGGTTTCGGTGTTATAGGCCATATAGGTCATTGGAGATCGCAAGAAGGGCTGTTTGGAATTTGGCAGGTTTGTAGGTTTGGGTATGTAGAACTAAAGTTCACAAAATTCACAATTCGAGACTTGCCGGCGGCGCCATCTTGCCAAAATTTCCGCCAAAAACGGTTTTTTGCAATTCTCTCCAAAGCTATGCGTTTTTAGAAAGAATATGTAAGAAGCAAAATTAAAGAGGAGGACATTTCATACAAAAATTGTGCTATTCATATTTTCGCTAAAGTTAACGGTTTAGGCTCAAGGGCTGATTAAATGACACATTCCTAACCTGTGTGCAATTGCCGTTGCGCCTACTTGAATATCAACAAACTTCCTCCAGACAATGGTATGGACTGTTCAAAAGAAGCTGAAGAATGGGGTTGGAAGAAAACCCAAACTGATATCACCCCAGTAACAACTTTGAAGGATCCTGCTCCCAAAGCACTACTTGTATTTTTGCCATGTAAGTGCAAGACCAATAATTGTGGTAGAGCCTGCGGATGCAGAAAAGCAGGATTAAAATGCTCCATGATTTGCAGTGTCTGCAACGGAAAGACCTGCGAAAATGTCACTCAACTGACGCTGGACGAATCTGATGAAGATGACTTGGATTTGCCGCTCGATATTTGTTTGTCAACTGAAGAAGGAGAATTCGACGAATTAAAAGAAACCGATATTTGATCCCTAAATAGAGACAAACATATTCACCGTTGAAAGCATTGATATTAACGAACCAGGTCCATCAGGCCTTTGCAGATAGAAAACGTAATTTTATTTACTAAGTAGATTAGGCCTAGAAGGGAAACCACGTTAAAAAAAAACGCCGTGTATTCACCCCATGGGTGATGTGGAAACAAGTTTACTTTCATTCATTTCATTAATTTCAAATATTTTTAATAGTTAAAATTAATTGATCATAAATTAATAACATGAGTTAATTAATGAATTAATTAATAAATAAATTAATTGGATAAAAGATACGCCACTGTTTCATGAAAAAAATTGTATAAAGCCTTGAAAAAGTAGTTTTGTGGAACCCTACTACACATTTGATTTCGGAAAATCGCCTCTATATAAAACTTACGCAAAATTTTGAACTTTATGACGACTTTTCTGCCTAAACGGTTGCGAAAAACCGTTTTTAGCGGCCATCTTTTTGCTAGAAATGTCGGCTCCGGCGATAAGTCTCGAATTGTGCATTTTATGAATTTTAGAAATGGACCCCGAAACCTACGAACCTGCAAAGTTTCAAAACTTCCCGAGTTATTTCCAGGTAAAAATCCACAATGACTGGCCTATTAGTTAAAAAGTGTTTAAGCGTGTGTTTATTTTAATGATTTATGGACAATGGTGAATGACAGACTCTGCATTACAAAAGGACGGCATTCACAAGGGAAGCGAAAGAGAAGTAGACAAATTCGTAAAATGCCACGTAGATACTTATACACCGTCGTCGTCGTCGTCGTCGTCGTCCGGAGTTGTTTGTAGCGTCGGCGTCGCGTCGGTAACAGCACGCGTACCGACGACCTGCGGTGCGCGTCACCAGTAATTAATTGATTGTATTGTCTGGAAAGTAATTACCTGGCTCTGGCCCGACTATCCGCCTTGCCGTTCGTTCGCCGATATATTTCATCCTTGTGTTTCTGGTCAGCGGACAAGAGAACAATGGCCTTACCTTCTCTATAAAAATGTATTTACGCCTTTCTGCACATCAATTATGTCCGCCGCAAGCGGCCGAACTCGACGATACGCCATTAATTTTTAATTAAACTGTCCCCAAATAAACGACTCTTTGATGTTTCTACTTTTTATGGCAGATTTCGTTGCGGACTGGAATTCTTATTCGCTAACCGACCGTTTTAAAAAGTTCGCAAGGTATTTGCAAATTGCTGAATTGGTATAAGGCTATGTCTGAAACGAGTGAGTACTTACTTTAATAATACCTACATAATATATTGATGGAAATATAAAAGGCATCATGGAATGGAGCCCAAAATAGAAGACTTTAATTAATATAACCTCAACACTCTTTTAATAGCAATAAAAGTCCCTAACAACGTTTTAAGCTGGTATTTGAAATTAACGCCAGATATTTTTGCGCTATTTTGTTACCTACAGGTACTGGAGATTTCGGAGGCCACTCTACCTCCAGATTTTACACCCTACACTATTTTCTTAGGAGATATTTGAAGACAAAACTTTGAAGATATCTGAAGACAAATCAAAAAATTTAAAGGATGTAAAAAAACAAAACAAAATACGAAATTTCTTTAAAATTTTCTAGTGGTAGGTGGTAAAATGTATATGCAACCGTTTTAAATTACACTAGATTTACCAAAACCAAAAAATAGGGGATTTCCATTTGAAAAAAATTGAGGAAAATGTAAAAGAATCTCTTGAAAATAGTTGACAACCGACAAATGATATTTAGACTATATTTTAGTTTTTTTTTCGAAAACTTGCTCGTTTCGGTTTTATTGAATTAGTGCAGTACTTTTCCCTCTCTCTGTATATGTATATAGCATAGTTACGTTGTTTTATAATTTATTTTATTTCAAAAATATGAAGGGATTAATAAAGTACCTACATCGAGAGAAAGAAATACTCACCTTAATCGACTAAAATTGGAAATCACTCTAATATCGAAAATATGATATCGCATTCATATGCTAATGCATTTTGTAACAAAGTAACTTTCCCAAATGTTCTAACTTATGGCATACAATAATAGGTGTAACTATTTCAATACAATTTAGTGCTAATATTAGATTTTATCTCCACCATATCTGATTAAAATGATTAGGTGTCTTACATTGCATCAGGAATTCGTAAAATAGTGAGATGAGTACCAAATTCACACTTGAACATAACTTTTAATTATGTAGGTAGGTAGCTTTCATTTTTTGTATAGAAATAAATAAGGCGACATGTGAAAACTATTAGTACTTACAAAAATTACAAGGTATACGAATGCCACGAATATATTTTTAAATGCAGTCTGAATTAATTTGATCTGCTAAATACAGTGCGCGCCTTAAGTATGGAATAAATTCAGTAAATGTGAAACAAAAAAATTTTTGGAAAAAAATCCTCGAACAGGTCGATTTTGTTTAATAAAAACACACATTTTTGGGGGAACGTCTATTTTCAGATGTAATTTGTTTTTGAGTAATGACGTCGTTAACTTATTTTTCAAATGGCAACCCCCCATTTTTTTAATTTAATTTGAGAGACCCTTTCATTGTCGATTTAACGGTATAAAAATTTTGCCACCTTACATAACAAAATTTTTGAGCTAAATGACAATAGAATGAATGTTACAAAACGAAAAATATATTTTTCACAATATTTCTTTAATAAGCAAATACAATTTTAAATTAAGTGTTCGAAATGCCGTCCATCAACTTCTTGGCCAAATGCAAGCCTGTGTACAAATTCTTCTTGTACATTCTGAGTGACTTCCGGGGTAATGGATCCCATTTCATCTCTAATGCGATCTCGTAGTTCGGCTAAATTGTGTGGTCTTCTGCAGTAAACTTTTGATTTTAAATAACCCCTAAAAAATAATCAGGTGGTGTAAGATCTGGGGATCTCGCGGGCCATTCTATCGGTCCTCGTCTGCCAATCCACCTCTGAGGAAAGATGACGTCTAAATATTCACGAACTGAGCGCGCATGATGCGTCGGTGCTCCGTCTTGCTGAAACCAGAGTGTGTTATATGGAATGTCAGGATCATTCTCGTTTGGGAAAATTACTGCAAGCGCTGAAACAAGATCATTTTGCAAGAACTCCAGATATATTTCTCCTGTAAGAGTTTCTCCAAAAAAGAAAGGCCCTATTATTCTGTTTGTGACTATTCTGGCCCACACATTTAATTTCTGCGGATGTTGGGTATGTGCTTCGATGATCCAATGAAGATTCGTCCGACTCCAATACCTGCAATTTTGACGGTTCACTGTGCTGTTTAGACAAACGTGGCTTCATCGGAAAAAAGTATTTGCTGATGTAAATTTGGATTTGTTTGACAAAGATTCATCATAGTTTCACAGAATTGCAGTCGCCGGTCAGGGCCGTCTTCGTTGAGTTCTTGCACAAGCTCAAATTTGTAGGGATGAATTTTCTTTCCTCAGGATACGTAGAACTGTCGTCTGACTAACTTCATTTTCTGAGGCAACTAGTGTAAAGGTATTCTGAGGGTTCTCTTCCATATCTAACACAATGTCAATCTTTTTATCTTGGGTAATTTTTGGACGTCATAATTTTGATAGATCTTTAACATCACCAGTTTGTCTAAATTTGGACTCAATCTTACTAACTGTGGATTGGGTGATAGGGTTATCTGAATATTTTGCATTAAATAAATTGCATACCTCCTGCTGAGTTCTGGTCTTATTTCCATATCCGATGAAAACCAAAATTTCAATTCTTTGTGTCACAGTTAAATGTGCCATAGTAAAATTGGAATTTTTATAAATACTAACACGGCACATTAAATTTTCGCAGAATTTAATGACAAATTTTCTGATTAACTGACAGTAAAAACCATGGATACGTCAAAAAACTTAATATGATAAAATTGTTTTGCTTAACAACGTAATTTTTTGCTGTTTTATTTGTGTTCAGTTTTTTCAGAAATTTTCGTTTATTTATTGTGAAAAATATATTTTTCATTTTATAACATTCAATTGTCATTTACTCAAAAAATTTTGTTATGTAAGGTGGCAATATTTTTATACCGTTAAATCGACAATGAAAGGGCTCTCAAATTAAATTAAAAAAAATGGGGGTTGCCATTTGAAAAATAAGTTGTTGACGTCATTACTCAAAAACAAATGACATCTGAAAATAGACGTTCCCTCAAAAATGTGTGTTTTTATTACAAAATCGACCTGTTCGAGGATTTTTTTCCAAAAATTTGTTTCACATTTACTGAATGTATTCCATACTTTAGGCGCACACTGTATATTTAAAGGTAAAATCAATTATGCGACGTCTGTTCATCCCTTCACTCACAGGAAATATTGACTTAAACTGTTTTTTTTTTTAAGTTATGTCTGTATTGTAAGTAATACACAACATAAACCCCTTATTCGTTCCGCGATTTAAATAAACATCAAGTCGATAAAAGAATTATGTTTACTTTATGAAAGGTGTGGTAGGTAGGATATAAATCGTTCGTTCAAATATAAACAGAACAAATCGGTCCTGTGCCTACAAATCTGTCAGTATTAACAATACACGCGTTCCAAGTGGACCGTTACGAAATGCATAGAGTAAATCTGAACCAGTTTCTTTCTCGCGAACCCCACTTTATTTAATTGTGATTTATGTCCCTACTCTTTAACTCCTAACTCCTAGGTCAAATATTGAAATACAAAATATCCCCCTTTTAGATTTATATGTGGAGTTTTCGTGAGGTCTGACGAAGGCGTTCGCTACATATGTACATCCGCATAAGAAATATATTTTAAGTTTGGTATTTTGCAAAGAGAAAGTTAATTATATGTGTATAGTCTAAGAAATAAATAGGGATCAGCATAAATCACGAGCTATAAACCGGCGAAGATACTGGGCATCACGAGGTCATGGCCACAACAGACGAGATATTCAGTGGTGTTCAATAATAATCTCTCCTGGTTGTCAAAACAGACACCGTTGTATATTGTATAGTACTAGTGTCGTTTTTAAAAACAAAACAAATTATTTTGCAAAAATCCTCCGTCAGACGATAGAGAGTGGTGTTAAGTATATTCAGATAATAGGGGAGAGTAGGGTACTTTTTAGTTCTGACAGCCTAGCTACGACTGTGTAATGCTCCGAACAACTTTAAATTTGGAGGGTAGGTAGTCTAATATGTATTTTACAACGTGTAAAAAATATTTGGTTGGAAAATAAACTACAGTTTTCAAGTTCCAGCCATTTTAGCAAAGACGTGCGAAGTACCCCACTTTACCTGACCAGTCGGGTAAAGTGGGGTACTAAGTTTTTTATTAGTAAAAAACTCAGATACACAAATCTTATTTAATCAATATTTCTATTTTTAATACGAAAGTGCGCAACGGGTGTTTTATTTACCTTCCAAGTATCATGAACAGTGAAAAAATGAAACGCAAAACGTACCTATAAAAGGCAGTTTTTTCTTTTATTTAAGTACAATATCTAAGGAACACCTGCTCAAAATTTCATAAGAATCGGAGCATCATTGATAAAGTTATGCGCATTCAAAATACATCATCTCGAGTGTATCCTCTACGCTCTCGCATGCTGCTAATGTCTGCTCGCACTATTTTATTTTTCTAGTGCCCCCAGGCCCCAAACAGTTTCCAATATAACTTTGTTTACGTCAGAAGAAGTTAGTTGTCTTGCCCAAGTATACCTGCTCAAAATTTTAAACACTTTTTTCTTGTAAGCTAATATTTCAAAAAAATACCGATACGGTGAGCTCTCAAAAACTGCTGTAGGTATCGATTGTTTTCAGATTTTGCACACTTATTTGTTAATACAGCAGCGGGCCCTTGAACGAAGGATTTTTCAGTTTGATGAATCACGTTTTTTATCACAAAAGAAAAGTTGCAGCAAATGCACTTTTTGGTAAAACTGCTACCATTTTTTTGAAAATACCAAACCCACCATGGGACCAACCCGTAAAAACCCGGACGAAAGTCCAAAAAGTCAAGTATTCGTCTTCAAATTGATGACTCGGGGGGTTTTCAGGGTGGCTGATCACGACTCTGAATTCAGACATGCAAAATTTAAGAATGGTATATGTGGGTTTTTAACTAACGCAACACTTATTATTGTTTTTTTATATTTGTTTCTTACTTGAAACCAAAAAAAAAAAGTTAAATAATAGTTTATTGAAATACATTTATGGTGCTTCTTTCAATTGACAAGTCTTTAATTCCCACGTTAAACGAAAATTATTCAGTAAATTCGCCAATCAAATTGAGTATATTTATTCATAATCAGACAGCATCAAGAAAAACGACTCTCAAGTTTCAACCAGTTGAATCACGCTCCGCTGCTTCGCACCATCGGCTGTAAAAGCTTCGTTTATCAATACATTTTTTTTATATTAAAAAAATAACAAGTACTTGTATAAAAGTACGAATTGATGACATATTGCTGTTTGGAATAAAATTGATCTAAGTTCAAAAACAAAATTAGTGAATTTCGCCTCTCTTGTCGTGACTGCACTGGGGCTAACCCCTTAAAAGCATCACATCACAATATTTTATTCCGTCGACTACGATTTAGTTTTTCATCGTCATCAATTAAAGGTCCGTCACTTTTGGTAGCGAATTCAATTACTTCTGTCTCGACCCATCAATCCGTCTAAAACTAAACTCGCCTAGTAAGCGCGCACCATAATCGCGAATTAAGTAAATCACTTTACAATTAGTAAATGAAATTATAATTCGGGATTAATGGAGGCAACGGTACGATTTGAATGCGGAGTGTTTTTGTTTTCCGCCTTGGTGTAACCAGCGGCACAGATCTAATTGGTTGAAATACATTTTAGAAACAACGATCCATCTATCATAGTTGAAGGTAAGTCAGCTATTAATAATTGTATTTATAACGAAAGACCGCATCATTGCCCCCCATTTCTCCGGATGACGTTAATGCGGATGACTCACGGCATTATCGCACCCCCTGGCCGTTGTGTAATTAATCCGCTTACGTTTCGAAGTCGCCCTTTTTTCGTGGGCAAATTAGCTTTTCTCCTGCCGATTGTCACACGTCCACACAAAGCAGATTCTAAACGCGTCCGATAAAGATGCACGCAGCATATTTCTCGCGCGTTTGATAAATTCGATCAATTCGCTCGCGTACCCCACGAAAAGAGTTTAATCCCATCGTATAAACTTCACTTGCCACGGGTAAATACGGCAAACTGAGATACTCAGTATCTCTATCCATATACAGGGTGTCCCAGAACGATATATACAAAGCATAACTCCTATACTATCTATAATATAAACATTGGAGTGCGACAAAAGCGTCTTTCAGCATTAAAAATGCCGCGTCCAATAAAGCCCCTTCCATAATGCAACCCCCTACTTTTTTTAAATGACCTCGTATATTTTTGCCCTGACGTATGCATATCCTTATTCCCTATTGCATTATTTTCTTATTTTATGTTTCTAATATATATTGTTCACTTAACAAGGGTAGTAGGCCACAAACAAATGCTACATGTAATTATTTATTTTATTGTACAAATCGTAAGTTGTTATTATTATAATATTGTTACCATTATAATTACTTAAGTATTAGTATACACGGTGGAGACTTTAACTGGAATATATTCGCTAGCGGGGTGGTGAATGATTTTTCAAAAAATTCCCGAGACACGTCAACTTTTAAATGTATTTACCTACATTTTGTAAGTAATATGAAAAATAAGCCCTTCAGGGATGCAACCCTATGGCTTGTGACCCCTCATTGTAAAGCTGGTGGAAAGAGGAATCCAACGCACTGATCAAATTTTAATTTTTAGTATGTTTGTAGGGTTGCATACAATTAAAACAATTTAAAAATTAAATTTATTTTCAACGTAACAATTGTTCAAAATGTGCACCATTCACTTGTTGGCAGCATCCCAGTCTGTGGTAGGTTTCGTCCCTTACATTATGCAACATTTGCGGTGTTATTTTTCCGATTTCCTCTCTTATCCTTTCCTGCAGATCTGCTATGTTGTTGGGTTTCTGAATGTAAACCCTACTTTTAAGATGTCCCCACAAAAAGAAATCCAGTGGTGTAAGATCTGGAGATCTTGCTGGCCACTCAATATTACCTCGCCTCCCAATCCACCTACCGGGAAAAATTATGTCCAGATACTGACGAACAATGACAGCATAGTGTGGTGGGGCCCCATCTTGCTGAAACCATAACCTCTCGTCGGTCAAGTTAGGGTTTAAGGGGTTTGGAAATAAATGACATAGCACTGGCATTAGTTCGTGCTGGAGTAAACGGAAGTATCTTGCTCCATTAAGAGTGTCATCAAAGAAAAATGGTCCTACAATTCTATCTTGTATTATTCCGGCCCACACATTAGTTTTCTGTGGGCGCTGAGTATAAAGTTCCCTCAACCAATGGGGGTTCTCTTCAGCCCAGTAACGACAATTTTGGCGATTTACGTGCCCATTTAATGTAAAAGTAGCCTCGTCAGAAAAAACTATCCACTCTAAAGATAACTGGTTTTGATCAATACAAGTCATCAATAAATCGCAAAATTCCACTCGTCGATCTGGATCATCTTCAAGTAGATCTTGAACAGCTTGCATTTTATATGGGCGTTTTTTCTCATATTTAAGTATTTTTAAAACTGTTTTGTGATTAAGATTACTATCACGGGCCAGTTGACGGGCTGGAGTGATTGGATTTTCTTCTAGAGCAAGCAACAAATTCAACTTCGTGTCGTCATCAACAACCGCCTGCCTCTTACTCGGTACTTTCCTGACATGACCCACCTCTCGATATTGTGCCTCAATTTTACTAATGCTACCTTGATTTAGTGGTGGCAAGTCAGGATGCGTTTCTCGAAACAAGCGAACAACTTCGCATTGAGTTCGCGCCCTATCACCATATCCAATCATCATCAAAATTTCGATTTTTAGTGATTCAGTTAAATAAGACATTTTCACCAATTTGAAATAACACTTCGTTTCAAACTCTGAATACAGCATACAAACTAAATTACTCTTTGCGGCCCGTGTAAAACACTAGCAAAAAATAACAAATATCAGTTGTGGCAAAAAATTGCTTGGAATTTTTTGTGGGGAAATATGAAAAGTAAGGTTTACATTCCAAAACTAAACAACACACATTTTGAGTACGAAATTGTTACGTTAAAAATAAATTAAACTATAAAATTACGTTTTAATTGTATGCAAACCTACAAACATACTAAAAATTAAAATTTTATCAGTGCGTTGGATTCCTCTTTCCACCAGCTTTACAATGAGGGGTCACAAGCCATAGGGTTGCATTTGAAAAAATCATGTCGAGAGTGGTTTCAGCCATCCCTGAAGGGCTATATTTTTCACATTACTTGCAAAATGTAGGTAAATACATTTAAAAGTTGACGTGTCTCGGGAATTTTTTGAAAAATCATTCACCACCCCGCTAGCGAATATATTCCAGTTAAAGTCTCCATCGTGTATATGTACATACATATACATAGATTGATATATTAAGTAGTATTGGCTTCCAGTGTAGCGCTGGTAGCGCTACTGTTGGACATCACTTGCAACTGTTAGATGATCTCTCATTAGCTGTGAAATATGAACGGAAAATCGCGAGGTCATTTTTTATACATTTCCCGGCGCGAATGGGAGCAGGAGTGGAAAATAGTGGATTAACACTGTGAACAGATGTGTCAACAAATGTGTCAACGCTCTGGCTTCAATAATTATTCAATTTTTTTATATAAAATTTGACACAAAGAAACTCTGAACTTGTTGAGTTCATTTATTGATACTTTTTCTTTTTAGATTGTCGATTTTGATTTACTGAAAACCACACTGAAGAATCACTACCATTTCTTACAAACAATTTACTTTGATACAACTGCAAGTACAAATCATCTAAAAGTTTATAGTTTTGGTCGCTCAGATGGCGCCGCAGTTGTTCATGTGTATGCTTGTATTAATTACTCTGTGACAACCTATAGCAGTTTGTGAATTACGTTACTGTAAAAAAATGTTCATTACTCGGTGCTCTTTCGAAAAAAAATCTTTTACATTTACAGCAAAAAAATAATTCTCTTCAAAAGAACACTTAAGGAGCGAAACTCTCGATGATGAAATATCTCGAAAAGATGAAATATCGCTAGCAGATTGAAAACATTTTTATCGTTGTAATGACGTTTAAGAAATTTAGTTTTTCAATGTACCTACAACCTTTGGAATGATAAAATTGCTACTTATTCAATTTTTTTTTGTACAAAAATACATGCCAAAAAATTATCGATACAAATAAATAAATACTATTTTGAAATTATTATTTTAATAAAAAATCAGACATGGATTAATATATCCTAAGGCATTTTTTTGTATTTTGATAAAGAACATAAATAAATAGGAAACTGATACAAGTCAAATAAGTTAGCTATTTGTGTCGATCACATCAAACCATTATTTTTATATTTGAAATCATCTGAATTCCTCATGTCGTTCAGCTGACAATCCATTTTAAAAGTATTCCTAAAGTGTGAATAATTGTTAATCGATGTGTATGTTATTTTTATTAGCGTTAACTAATTGTAAGTAAACCTATTCTGTATCTGGGTCTTTGATCTGTTAGATAATAGTAGTTCAAATAAATAAAAAACAATAATTTGCAAAGTTATACAATAGTGATTTAGTTTAGCTATTTCCAATATAGAAAAGAGTATGCTTAAATATATTTGTACTCACTTAGAACAAAAGCAATTTGATAAAGCTGTACATTATCACAATATTTTCTTTTCTTAGATATTTACGTCTTTTGATGCCGAATTTTTAAGACATTCCTCAGAACTGCAAACAAATACGTTGCCAAAAATATAATAATAGTTATTCACCAGACACGCAGGATGTCGCAAATCATTTACTCGTTGAAACAGGTAACCAGTACATCACCTACACTACTTATGTACATTAAAAAAATAATTTACTAATTATTAACTTAATTACTTTAATGTAAGTATGTAAATCTGCAAATAGTCAAATAAATCAGACAGTTCCGTTTCTCTATCTCATAATATTACCTACACACAGTGATATAGATAGGTATTTGTATGAGAAATGCAAGATAGCGTACAATGTACATATTATGCATATACTACTACGTTTAATTTTAAGCACGGTAATGGTTTCCTGGTTGATCTTACAATACTCCGTGAAATTGCATTTCTGACGTTTTCCGTATTGTTGCCTTCAGTGTACAGTTTAATACTTTTTGTTTTACCTTCACAGCCGACTACGAACAAATCGATGTAAGACTTTAGAATAGGGAACGTAGAATTATTTTATAATAAATAATTTTACACTTTAAATAAATAGCTTGCATGTGGAGTGAATTAAATAAATAATTTTTCATATATTTTTAATTTTTCACAGGTACGAGTACCTAGGTAAAACATTTCATTTTAGTTAAGAGTGTAACAGTTTAACATTATTTGAGAGATAAAGTTCAGTATTAAAGCAAAAGAACTTGATAAATATAATATTACAAGAAATATTTATTTGTAGTTCTGGATGATAATTACAATTTTTAATTACCTATTTATTGTATTAAATACATATGTAGGTGAATAGTATGATGAGTTAATCCTTTGGGCAGCACCTTCCAAAAAGAAGTTCTATTTTCTAAAACTCTTTCCGTAATTAAAAAAATTGAAAAATAGAAAAAAAAATATATTTTCATGACTTATTTTAATTTGTCTTAAATTAATAACACAGCCACACAAAAAAAATCGGGTTCGGGGTCAGACAATGTTTACAACATGTTATTGGGGTCGCTGAATCCGAATCTAGGGTCAGAATAACCCCATCGGGCTAGGGTTTCCTATAACCTCAAAAAAAAAAACATTTTTGAGCTATATACCGATAAACCCTTCACATTAAACCCCTTAACCCCTTGAAACCATAACACAATAACCCCATGATACCTCGAAACCATAACTCCATAATCATATAACCCCATAACCCCATTGCCGCCAAATCAAACGAAAACAGTTCATCTCAGGCAATTTGTATTAATACCAATTTTGTACCCAGATATTTTAATAAGGATACATTTTTTTAATTATGCATTGTAGTCATTCGTTTTTTATTCTAGTCATGTCATAAAAGGTCTTATAAGAAAGGGCTTTATGATCTACAAAATTCGATCGTGCAACTTTTCCGCGGTGTACATCGAGTAACGCTAATGCCGACGGTTCTAGCATTGTTTAATGGTGTTATGGGTTTATAACATTTGATTCCGCTGGTCAAAACTATTCTGAATATTCGTGACAAAATGTATTAATACAGAATGCCAGAAATGAACAGGTGTCGTTTTATATGGGGTTATGGGGTTTTGGGGTTATGAGGTTAGGTAGGGGTTAGGGGATTATTGGGTTATGGGGTTATTACGTTTCATTTCACTGTTCGAACGTATCCTGAATGTCCGTGAAAATTTGCATTAATACAAATTGCCTGAGATGAACTGTTTTCGTTTGATTTGGGGTCAATGGAGTTATGGGGTTATGGTGTTATGGGGTTGTATGATTATGGAGTTATGGTTTCGAGGTATCACGGGGTTATTGTATTATGGTTTCAAGGGGTTAACGTGTTTGATGTGAAGGGTGTATCGGTATATAGATCAAAAAATGTTTTTTTTGAGGTTATGGGAAACCCTAGCCCAATGGGGTTATTCTGACCCCAGATTCGGATTCAGCGACCCCAAAAACAATTAGTAAACATAGTCTGACCCCCGAACCCGAAATTTTTTTTGTGTGGCTGTGTAATATAAATTTTGGATTATCTTTTTGAAACTTAGCACACATGTACAATCGTAAACAAACGTTTTCTGATAATAATTTGTTACCATATAATATACATTTTTATGAGAATTCCTTTTTTCGTATTTTTCAGATGTCAAATCTGTCATCTGATAAGAAATATGATGCCGTAACCTTATTTTGTCAAAATAATGCACCTAAAACATACTCTAACACATCCCAAAATTAGATTATTAAACACATAAAAAATCCCATATGCTACTTTCTTATCTAGGAACGTTCGTGGACACTCAAAAATCCATATTATTGATTTTTCTAGATTTTCGATTGATACCGAAATTTTCTTTGACCATTGACTAACACTATTTTTTTGTTTTTTTCAACGGCCAACTCCTTAGCCGCTTTCTCATTGGTCGATTTCATTGATCGATGACATTGATCAATAAGATTGAATCAATACCATTGAAAATAAAACTGAACGCGTAAATAATTGTTCACACTGTTCATGGGAATTAAACATTTAGTCCGGTTTAGTTTCAACGGGCTGCAAAGAAGAATATAGTATGCATATATAGGTGTACAAAGAGTTGATGATGTCTTCTTTTGTTTCAATGAAATTGAACTGTCGTTTTCACATTCTAAACACTGGTCAATGTCATTGAATCAATACCGTTGACAATACAAAATAGACCTGGCATTCACTTCCACTGAATAATGAAAAATCCATATTGATCTGTATTGTCGAAACGCTGATCCCACTGTTCAATTTGTTTTCAATTGCATATTGTCAATCTTATTCATCAATATAGTTTACAGAGGCAACAACGATATGATTACCAAAACAGAAGATTTAAAATTTCTAATAAGCGCAATGGACAACACAATACAAAATGGGCAAACACATCTAGTTAGTAAGCAGTAATTGGCAGTGGAAGTGGTGGTTACTTTATTATAGAACAATGATTTACTAAAATATTTTTAATCATCTTAGTGAATAGCAAGCTACTAATACAAAATTCAACCAAAACATGATTATCTCATATAACTAATGAACATGCAAATCAGATAAAACTATTAACAAATTATCTAACAATCGAATTCGTTAGCAGTTTCATGATGAAGAAGTTTACTCGTCATACAGTCACTTGATTTCCGTTTCCTCCATGTAATCAGTTATCTGCAGAGGCGGTCATTAATAATGGTCATAAGCAGACGCATTGGTGTAATTGTGAGTCATACGTGTGCCTGTGCCGATTTGGTACACATATAGTTTCGGGGTATCGGTGTGGCAGAATCAGAGTCGGGCATGTAGATTAGAACCGATGCCGACACACCCCGATGTGTACGAACTGTTCGCCGATCTGGCACAGTTATATAGCGATTAGTTCTGCAGGGGTGCACAACCCTTGGCCGTTCCCCTGTACCTTGCACGTTTGCTCTTTAGTGCGTACCGTAGGTAGGGACGAGAGAGGGGAGGGTGAGTGTCGCTAAACTGGACACACGTCGCTTACAGTGCAATTCGACACGCTTAGGATACGGGATGCAGTAAGGATCGATATAAGCTTTAATTAATATTTCTATACAATGAATGGCATATTACTTATACGCACTGATCTGCAATGTCAAGATCAGATTCAGTGGCCTCAGACGTCCAAAATGCTGGCCAAAAACAGAATTTTAAGCGAATATTCTTGAAAATCCTTGTATCCTAACGTTTTCGGGCTCAAGGTGCCCAAACCCGAGGTCAATATTTTCAAAAATAAAAGTGAGAAAATCAGGTTTCTCAGTTTTTCGAGGTCGAGGAATCGGAATTTGAGGTAAAGACTTTAAAAATAAAATGACCGACTTATTCTGTCAAAAATGACATAACTTTTGCGAAAACCTGTACTGAAAATTGATAAAATAACACAACAATATATTATATTCTCAAGAAATTGTTGTCGAAACATTCAATGCAAGAATCAAAATCAGCAGCAGCTAAAACCCTGGTGTACAAATTTTCGTGAAGATCGGATATATTTTTGGAACATTTGTCCGCCATTTCGAGCCATCCATTTTGTTTTCGAAAATTTCAATACTAAATGCGTATCAACAACCCAGAAAATCCTTGTATATAAATTTTCGTGAAGATTGGGTTCATTTTTAAGAAATTTGTCCGCCATTATGTTTTTAAAAAATCTATTGCAAGATTCGCAATCAGCGACCTTAAAAACTCCTAGTACCTACTATAATTTAATACATAAAACAATATAAACTTTTTGGGATTTACAAAAGCGACTATAAAAACATGGAATACAAAGAAAATCGCAAAAAGCAGCACCTAATTCTTGAAGTTTACTAATCACAATACCTTCACATTTATATTATAATTAAGAACGTATCAATCCCTCCGCTAAAAATAACTTTTTAGATGCTAAACTACATGTACCATATGTGGACACAGCTTTAATTGCTTGCAACAATTATGCATGGTAAAGAAATATTTTAAATACTTACAGGTATAATATTTATAATAGCATGCTCTGCATAAAATTTTAACAAGCCTTCATGGTTCCTTCATGGAAAAACTATAAAATTAATGAAGATGATGAATTATTTTCATAGTCAGCATCTGCTTTGGAATCACTATCACCTTTACTCCAATCATTTGTAACTTCTTCATCCTTTGTCAATACTTCCTACACAGTTTTATGTTTATGCCAAAACATAAAATTTGACATAATACTCATCACGTATTTCTGATGGCTAGAGGGCATCTATAACAGAATCCCTAAACTATCTTGCCAAATTTCACACACAAACTGGATAGATTTATGCTCCATTTCAACAAATGGAAAGTGCGAACTTTCGTGGTACACAGCAATTATAATACCTGCTCTACTTGTGACTAGATATGGTACCCACATCAGGCTAAACCAAAAATATTGGTGTGTACTATGGTTAGAACCAAATGGTGCTTTGTGTAACTATGACATGATGTTTGGGGCTTTTTTGTCTAATGATCTCAGTAAATACATATGTACATGCATGCTAAAAAGTCAATTATGTTACATACACCGTTCGTATTCTTGCAATAGGTCACAAGTCTCTGATTACGTCACGGGAAGATCGTTCCAAATACATACTCCCAAATCCAGAGGAGTATTCTATGGGAATTAGCTGGTGATATTGTTGCATAAAGTACCATTTGGATCTAACTCTAGTGTGTACCATTTACGATTCAATTTTGTCTTCATTACAACGATTTTGAAAAAAAAATCCGTCAGTTTTCTAATTCATTTCCAATTATCGCTCATGTTTTATTTATAACAAGGACCCATACGTTTCCACACGTCCCATAAATCGCAAAGTAAATCATCGGCCTGTGCGAATCGGTAAATTGTTATTCTTTCTAGAACTCACATCGACACACGACACGACAGATGAAGGGGAGGGAGGCATTGTTACCACCGCGGAGCGCAACTTCGAGGAGAATAGGTGAACAATTAAACTACTATTCTGATGCACGTGGGTGAATGCGCGACCACTCGAGCGGATCTCCTCCGTGCAAAGGGTCGAATGTGATGCAAAAAATCCCAAATTTACTATTAGCATTTTCGGGCAAGGGACGACGGGGAATTAATTTGTTCGTCCTTTAAGAGAAGCTCCGGGGGGGCTGCTCTTTATTGACTAGGTAATAGTATTGCTGAAATTTACGAGGAATCAGTGGTGCGAGTTAACTCGATAACAAACGGTTTTTAATTATGATAATAATTATGGATGCTGAAATACTCGTATGTATTACATACATGCATACCCTAGAATTGAAATAGGATATACCTAAATATTTAGTTAATACGCCCTAGCATAATTTCAATTTACTTATCAAATCCTAGAGGTATGATATTGTATTTAGAGCAATCTCTTTTATCTATGTACAAGGAGAGTTTGGAGCATTCTTCTTCTCCATTATTTGCAGTTACGAAAAATGTTTGTTAAAGGGGTAAATTAGGTATTTCGTCTGAAATTTCAGAATATACTGTCAGAAATACAATTAACAAAACAAAAATGTAGCAACTGTTTAATTGCATTGCCACACAAAATAAAAAAAGTTGTCTGAAATGTACATGCGATATATGGTTTCCGAAGTGTTTTTCCCGCTGACCACGAATCCAGTTCTTCAGAATCTTCAGAAAAATGAAGAATTTTCCATAATGAACTATGCTTTATGTGTGATATATGGTTTCCGAAGTATTTTTGTCCATTGAACAAGGATCCGGTATCAGAATTGCATCTCATCTATCTTCAGTCTTCAGCAAAGTTCTGAAGTGGTGCAATTTTCTGAAGATTCTTCAGCATTTTGCTGAAGATTGAAGGGTGATGCAGCAATTCTGACACAGATTCGTGTTCAGCGGGAAAAATACTTCTGAAACCATATATTGCATGTATATTTCAGAAAACTTTTTTTGTGTGGTGGTGTTATCATTATTTTTTTTAAAACACCCTGTATTTTTTTTGTTGAATTTTGCTTAATCTGATTACAAAGATATAACATACTCATACGTTCTTCTACAGGTGTCAGTGAAACACATTAAGCTACTAATTATACAGAGATACAAGAGTCAGTGAGTGTATTTCTTCGCGCTGAATCCGAATCTGGCAGAATTACTCTATCCCGTGAGGTTTTCAAGATATCCTAACACAAAAGTGCTAAAAACGCTTATTTTCGAGGTTATCTAATACCATGAAGATTTCGCAGAACTTCGCAGAACTACCTATGGCCTTTGGAAGAACAATACTTCCCCATCAAAATGCATTCTGAGGTATCATCAAATATTTTTTTCGTTTCTGATAAATCATGCACTGAATCTAACCATTCAGGTATTTACATTTACATTAAGCGAGCGGCGATAGCTCAGTGGGTAATGCGCCAGGTGAGAAGATGGCGATTACTCCGAGAGCTATTATCCGCGCGGGTTTGATTCCCGCCTGTGGCAATTGGCACCTTTCACAGGGTTTGGTTGTGTGTCCTACGTCTTTTCCATGTGCATTCTCCCTCTGCACAGTCGTAATAACTCTTGGAGGGAGAATGTCAATTTCTGTGGTGTGATTTATTTTATATTATTCCTTTGAAGCACGAATTCTTCTAGTGATCAATTTTCTATAAAAATTAATATACAAGGACCTTAATTTGAGATCGCTGATTACGAATTTGTATGGAGGACATATATTTTGAAAAATCGACAACTTACATAAAAATCTGTATATTGGGTTTTCTGACGTCGCTGATACTGCTGTCAGATTTTCAACAATCAAAATGGCGGATCCAATGTTGTCTGCAAAAATTTGTATGGTAGACAAGAAAATATTTTAAATATGCAATAATATATCGAGGGTTTTCTGTAAAAATCCAAAAAATACAAATTGTAAGATTAAACCTGCCTACAGTATGTTAGCTGTATAATTGATAGCACAATACACTTGTAAGGAATCAGACAGTCCGATTTGTACGTTTGTATAGCTGATTGGACTTACTTGGTTTATGGAGTAGATTCTACTCCCTTTTTTTAGATTACTAGTTAAAATATCTTCAATTTGGTCAAATAATTGGAACGGAATAGAAGCGGTGTGCAATAAGACCACCAATGTTAGTTAGTTTAGTGTTGATTACCTTTTGTGTTAATAATTATCTCGTGCTGTTTAATTAGATCATTCTTCTCTGTAGATGAAAAAAGTTTGCTACCCCTCTGATGTTGAGGCGTTCCTAATATGCGACGCATATATACATAGTATGTAGATTTTCAATACAAAAGCATGAGCCAGTGTCCTGCTAGAAAGACGCGAGTCCTGCTAGGAGTTGTGGAGGTTTGTTTTTAGTTGATAATGTCAATTGAAAATGCCTGTTACAAAACGAAATTCTTTCTGGTCATCGTCAGATATACAATTGCCGCTTCTTTGCTAGTTTACCTTAAAAGATTCCTAGGAAGTTAGCAGCTGCTTGTTTCAGTTCATGGATAATTGCTACCATATTTACGTCTTGCTAGCAGAACACGTGCCATAAAAAAATCTTGCAGAAGAGACTACCAGCAGGACGCAGACTTACATTACATTTTATAATTAAGGCTTTGATTTTACATCTTGAGGTAAAAAAAACGCACTAAAGGACTCACCAGACGCTCTATATCGACCGCTTTGAATGCAAGGAGCAATGAGAAGGAAAACAGATAAATAATTTCGGTTTAATGCTCCCTTTGACCGATCAAAATCAAGCTGCAATACCGTGGGGGGCCTTTGCCGCTCCGAGGCGGCCGTGGAAAATCGCGGCGTAGGTTCGTTATCTCCACTTTACCGTTGATCGATGTCACCGAAGTACACACTAATCGCATACCTAAGTGCACGTGACTGGTAGAGTCTAATTCCGTCGACACGCGACCTTAAATCCCTGCACAATGATTCATTTATGTTTGCATTCTGATTCCCACAGATAGAACGGGGGTCCGGGCTCTTTGTCGCGGCGCGACGGCCGTGCGAGAGATATTTTTTATAATTAGATTCTATATTATTATTACCGACGCGCGCGTCCGCTGCCGTCCGTCGAAAAGGGTGAGAACGCGATTTATCACCTTCGGATCCTCCTAAAAATCCATTTCGGGTAATGCGATTTGCCGCGAGAGAGAGCGTGCCCGGAGAGATCCAGTCGGCGCTGCGCACGGATCATAAAATCGCAAGAGGGCACTCATTATTTCAAATAAATTTAATTATTAACGTTAAATGGTCTATTTCGCTGAATGGGGCGAGAGACACGGTCCCACTGACAAAAGCGCAAATTTAATAACGTTTAGATTTATATGGAAGCTAATAATATCACTTAAGTAAATACAAGAATTTAGCGGCGCTCTCGCTTTTAATTTGAATTACCGTATTAAAAATGGAGCGCCGAAGAAATTATCTTACGTTTATCGCACTCTACTACCATCCTCGTTTTATTGCCGTAATCGTATTCTGCAGATGGCTGGTATTCACGAACGAACCGCTAAGGACACACGTTTGTACGTACATTTCCTGTTAGAGCCAATTTGAGACAGAGACGATAAAACAAAAAATCAACGGTTTTGTTTAACTTAACCGATATTGCATTAAGGGGGAAATAGGTTTACACGACTCAAAATATTAATTTTTGTATGCCATAAACTGTTAGTAAAACTGTTAAAGAATATGTTCCCCAAATTTCAAATAAAAATGTCAATTCGTCCTGATGTTATGAGCGGTTAAGTGAGTGTCCCTCGTTAAGTGCTGGAGCGCGTGGCCCTGTAAAACGCATGTAAAAAAAGAGTTGCAAGCTCAAAACGAAAGATATGAAGAAGAAGGATTGCTATATGATGCTCGAATCGCTAATTAACCAGTAAGTAGTTAAATGAAGTTATTACTGCATTATTGCATTTATTACTTGAATTTATAATTTTCGGTAACTCTTTTCTCAAACGCGTTTTTCTCGAAACGAATTTTTTTGAATTTGTGTACACACTAGCTCAAAACATTTTTATAGCAATATATATAATAATCATTTTAAAAATTGTTAGATTATTTATATAATTATGAATATAAATATGAACTTAAATTTAGATTAAAATCATTGTTTAAAGGATTTTTTATTTCAAAAAAAAAGTTAAACGTTAAATAAAAAACGCAAAAAAATATGCTCTTTTGTTTAAACACCTCTAAAAAATACCATTTTCAATTTTTTTGAGGGGAAATTATGCTTATATAGATGAAAGAGATGAATTTGAAGGGATAAATTTGAAACTTTATTGATTTCAGATGAAAACTGTGGCCTCCAGAATGCTAGTTGTGATGGTGATGGTGACCTCTGATGGGTGGCAGCTGATGTCTTCCATATTTTCCTAGGAAATACCTCAAAAAAATTACAAAATTGATTTGAATATATGTATGTATAAAATGTTCCCAATATTTCAATAAATTATATACATAGGTACCTTTCTTGCCAAAACAATTCATGAAGATCATAAAAACGTGGTCCTAAGCCTATCCCCCCCCCCCACCTTTAAAATGTAAAGATAAAACATGTTTCGTTATGTTCACAATGTCGACATGTTAGTCGAGTAACAACAAATGATTCAATGATTTAATACCTTCGCTGCTGCACTCATAATGGAGTTCGTCGGTGCGATATACTTTTTACACATGTGAAGAAACATCTATTTTTTTATGTATTTACCTTCATATGGAATGTTGGTATTATTTTTTCATAAATTTGAGATGGACCTTGAAAGCTAGGTGCCGTGGACCTGCTATGTAAAAAACAAAAAAAGGACCTTTTCCACGAAACACCGAACTACTATCCTTTTCTCGACGCGCGTTTCGCCAATTAAGTTGGCATCTTCAGGAGAAGATTAAAACTGTTAATTTTTTTATTTAAAAAAAAGTTGTCTGTTTTTAGTCTAGAGTGAAAATATATAAAATCGATTTATGACAACCTTAGTTACTTCACTATAAAATCTAAACGACAAACGTATTGTTCATTACGATAGTACTCACTAATTGTGAGATATCAGCTGGAGAAAAAAATCGAGGAAAGCGTTCCTAAAAACTTGAAGTTCCTTTAATGGTGGGTGGCAACACTCCTTGGGAGCGCCTCTAAATTATTTCATACTTTCCCAGTACAAAATTGAATACTCCATTCATTAATTTTTAATTCTGTCAAATTAAGCTGCGGCCATAATCTATTAAAACTCTTCGAGTTTATTTCACGACTTAGTTGAAATTATTAGGCTCTTTTAATTAAAATATTTTTTGTTCTCCGTACCTTCGCCTTTTCACGAGTTCTAATAAGAGAACGCCTAGAATAATAAACTATGTCAATTTATTTTCGTTCTGGAATGGCTATAAGGCAAGTTTGTGTGCCAATAGAAAATATTCGTATACAAAGTTGTGAAATCATTGTTAAAGGCCATTACGAAAACTTGAATCATAATCTGTATAAGAAAAGTTTCCTATTGCTTACACAAATAATAAAACTCGTAATAAATGGAGGGTTTTCGTTGAAGGGGAATTGGTCAGATTCAGTTAAGGAAGAGGTCAAATATTCATCATCCGAGTTACATGGATACAGAGTGGTTAAAAAAATAATTATTAAATAACATTTTCATTGGAATAAGTTCAAATTTGTAGACTATTTAAATTGTTATTATTTTATTGTTAAATTGTTATAAATTTTTGTTTTCAAAAAATTACACAACATATAAAACACAATTTTCCCAAAACCATCGCTGCTGTTGTAAGAAATTGTACCAAAATAGGTAGTATTTTTTAAATATTACAATGATAAAATGTTGCCTTCCAAGAAATTACCATTATCTGAATAAAACCTTTTTGGTGTTGTTTTTATGGCCTTTTAAGTTATACATATGTACACAATAAAAGCTCATCATCATGTAACAAACACCTTGCAACTGATAAACAAAAACGAAACTGTTTCGCATATTTAATTTGATTTTTTTTATGAATAAAAAATAAAAACAAAATGCGTTTAAACCCGCGTGAATGAGAACACTACATTTATAAGTTTGTCTGACCATATCCAGTGTAGTACAGAATTTTCTTAGTCTCAAATACATATCACCACAAAGAGCTAGGGGTCAGGGGAAGTAGCCCTATTCCGATCCACCGACCTAGCATGGGTGCTGATGACGTGTGACCATATATCATTGATCACTGATCGCAGTACGTCCTTCCGATTCAGGCAATGGCCACCGAGGTGAAACATATTATTTTTTACATACTCGTGAATTATATGTTTTAATGGCCATTCTGATTCAAAGAAACGAATTTGTGTGTAAAAACTTGAGTAGGATTTTCTTCACACGTTAATATACTCGTATACACGTATGTATGTATACTTCCATCAAAAACTATTGAAATGAGTCTCCCATGTGAGTCTCCCATGGTGGTAAAAAGAAAAATCAAGGCTAATTAATAACGTCAGTAGCGGTAGTTCCAAGCCATGCGGCTTATCAACGATAATGATAATCAAGTGACAGGCGAGAGTACAAAAATAATAGATATGGGTTTGTTTTATTTTGGGGGGGGGGGGGGGGGGGGGGGGGGGGGGGGGGGGGGGGGGGGGGGGGGGGGGGGGGGGGGGGGGGGGGGGGGGGGGGGGGGGGGGGGGGGGGGGGGGGGGGGGGGGGGGGGGGGGGGGGGGGGGGGGGGGGGGGGGGGGGGGGGGGGGGGGGGGGGGGGGGGGGGGGGGGGGGGGGGGGGGGGGGGGGGGGGGGGGGGGGGGGGGGGGGGGGGGGGGGGGGGGGGGGGGGGGGGGGGGGGGGGGGGGGGGGGGGGGGGGGGGGGGGGGGGGGGGGGGGGGGGGGGGGGGGGGGGGGGGGGGGGGGGGGGGGGGGGGGGGGGGGGGGGGGGGGGGGGGGGGGGGGGGGGGGGGGGGGGGGGGGGGGGGGGGGGGGGGGGGGGGGGGGGGGGGGGGGGGGGGGGGGGGGGGGGGGGGGGGGGGGGGGGGGGGGGGGGGGGGGGGGGGGGGGGGGGGGGGGGGGGGGGGGGGGGGGGGGGGGGGGGGGGGGGGGGGGGGGGGGGGGGGGGGGGGGGGGGGGGGGGGGGGGGGGGGGGGGGGGGGGGGGGGGGGGGGGGGGGGGGGGGGGGGGGGGGGGGGGGGGGGGGGGGGGGGGGGGGGGGGGGGGGGGGGGGGGGGGGGGGGGGGGGGGGGGGGGGGGGGGGGGGGGGGGGGGGGGGGGGGGGGGGGGGGGGGGGGGGGGGGGGGGGGGGGGGGGGGGGGGGGGGGGGGGGGGGGGGGGGGGGGGGGGGGGGGGGGGGGGGGGGGGGGGGGGGGGGGGGGGGGGGGGGGGGGGGGGGGGGGGGGGGGGGGGGGGGGGGGGGGGGGGGGGGGGGGGGGGGGGGGGGGGGGGGGGGGGGGGGGGGGGGGGGGGGGGGGGGGGGGGGGGGGGGGGGGGGGGGGGGGGGGGGGGGGGGGGGGGGGGGGGGGGGGGGGGGGGGGGGGGGGGGGGGGGGGGGGGGGGGGGGGGGGGGGGGGGGGGGGGGGGGGGGGGGGGGGGGGGGGGGGGGGGGGGGGGGGGGGGGGGGGGGGGGGGGGGGGGGGGGGGGGGGGGGGGGGGGGGGGGGGGGGGGGGGGGGGGGGGGGGGGGGGGGGGGGGGGGGGGGGGGGGGGGGGGGGGGGGGGGGGGGGGGGGGGGGGGGGGGGGGGGGGGGGGGGGGGGGGGGGGGGGGGGGGGGGGGGGGGGGGGGGGGGGGGGGGGGGGGGGGGGGGGGGGGGGGGGGGGGGGGGGGGGGGGGGGGGGGGGGGGGGGGGGGGGGGGGGGGGGGGGGGGGGGGGGGGGGGGGGGGGGGGGGGGGGGGGGGGGGGGGGGGGGGGGGGGGGGGGGGGGGGGGGGGGGGGGGGGGGGGGGGGGGGGGGGGGGGGGGGGGGGGGGGGGGGGGGGGGGGGGGGGGGGGGGGGGGGGGGGGGGGGGGGGGGGGGGGGGGGGGGGGGGGGGGGGGGGGGGGGGGGGGGGGGGGGGGGGGGGGGGGGGGGGGGGGGGGGGGGGGGGGGGGGGGGGGGGGGGGGGGGGGGGGGGGGGGGGGGGGGGGGGGGGGGGGGGGGGGGGGGGGGGGGGGGGGGGGGGGGGGGGGGGGGGGGGGGGGGGGGGGGGGGGGGGGGGGGGGGGGGGGGGGGGGGGGGGGGGGGGGGGGGGGGGGGGGGGGGGGGGGGGGGGGGGGGGGGGGGGGGGGGGGGGGGGGGGGGGGGGGGGGGGGGGGGGGGGGGGGGGGGGGGGGGGGGGGGGGGGGGGGGGGGGGGGGGGGGGGGGGGGGGGGGGGGGGGGGGGGGGGGGGGGGGGGGGGGGGGGGGGGGGGGGGGGGGGGGGGGGGGGGGGGGGGGGGGGGGGGGGGGGGGGGGGGGGGGGGGGGGGGGGGGGGGGGGGGGGGGGGGGGGGGGGGGGGGGGGGGGGGGGGGGGGGGGGGGGGGGGGGGGGGGGGGGGGGGGGGGGGGGGGGGGGGGGGGGGGGGGGGGGGGGGGGGGGGGGGGGGGGGGGGGGGGGGGGGGGGGGGGGGGGGGGGGGGGGGGGGGGGGGGGGGGGGGGGGGGGGGGGGGGGGGGGGGGGGGGGGGGGGGGGGGGGGGGGGGGGGGGGGGGGGGGGGGGGGGGGGGGGGGGGGGGGGGGGGGGGGGGGGGGGGGGGGGGGGGGGGGGGGGGGGGGGGGGGGGGGGGGGGGGGGGGGGGGGGGGGGGGGGGGGGGGGGGGGGGGGGGGGGGGGGGGGGGGGGGGGGGGGGGGGGGGGGGGGGGGGGGGGGGGGGGGGGGGGGGGGGGGGGGGGGGGGGGGGGGGGGGGGGGGGGGGGGGGGGGGGGGGGGGGGGGGGGGGGGGGGGGGGGGGGGGGGGGGGGGGGGGGGGGGGGGGGGGGGGGGGGGGGGGGGGGGGGGGGGGGGGGGGGGGGGGGGGGGGGGGGGGGGGGGGGGGGGGGGGGGGGGGGGGGGGGGGGGGGGGGGGGGGGGGGGGGGGGGGGGGGGGGGGGGGGGGGGGGGGGGGGGGGGGGGGGGGGGGGGGGGGGGGGGGGGGGGGGGGGGGGGGGGGGGGGGGGGGGGGGGGGGGGGGGGGGGGGGGGGGGGGGGGGGGGGGGGGGGGGGGGGGGGGGGGGGGGGGGGGGGGGGGGGGGGGGGGGGGGGGGGGGGGGGGGGGGGGGGGGGGGGGGGGGGGGGGGGGGGGGGGGGGGGGGGGGGGGGGGGGGGGGGGGGGGGGGGGGGGGGGGGGGGGGGGGGGGGGGGGGGGGGGGGGGGGGGGGGGGGGGGGGGGGGGGGGGGGGGGGGGGGGGGGGGGGGGGGGGGGGGGGGGGGGGGGGGGGGGGGGGGGGGGGGGGGGGGGGGGGGGGGGGGGGGGGGGGGGGGGGGGGGGGGGGGGGGGGGGGGGGGGGGGGGGGGGGGGGGGGGGGGGGGGGGGGGGGGGGGGGGGGGGGGGGGGGGGGGGGGGGGGGGGGGGGGGGGGGGGGGGGGGGGGGGGGGGGGGGGGGGGGGGGGGGGGGGGGGGGGGGGGGGGGGGGGGGGGGGGGGGGGGGGGGGGGGGGGGGGGGGGGGGGGGGGGGGGGGGGGGGGGGGGGGGGGGGGGGGGGGGGGGGGGGGGGGGGGGGGGGGGGGGGGGGGGGGGGGGGGGGGGGGGGGGGGGGGGGGGGGGGGGGGGGGGGGGGGGGGGGGGGGGGGGGGGGGGGGGGGGGGGGGGGGGGGGGGGGGGGGGGGGGGGGGGGGGGGGGGGGGGGGGGGGGGGGGGGGGGGGGGGGGGGGGGGGGGGGGGGGGGGGGGGGGGGGGGGGGGGGGGGGGGGGGGGGGGGGGGGGGGGGGGGGGGGGGGGGGGGGGGGGGGGGGGGGGGGGGGGGGGGGGGGGGGGGGGGGGGGGGGGGGGGGGGGGGGGGGGGGGGGGGGGGGGGGGGGGGGGGGGGGGGGGGGGGGGGGGGGGGGGGGGGGGGGGGGGGGGGGGGGGGGGGGGGGGGGGGGGGGGGGGGGGGGGGGGGGGGGGGGGGGGGGGGGGGGGGGGGGGGGGGGGGGGGGGGGGGGGGGGGGGGGGGGGGGGGGGGGGGGGGGGGGGGGGGGGGGGGGGGGGGGGGGGGGGGGGGGGGGGGGGGGGGGGGGGGGGGGGGGGGGGGGGGGGGGGGGGGGGGGGGGGGGGGGGGGGGGGGGGGGGGGGGGGGGGGGGGGGGGGGGGGGGGGGGGGGGGGGGGGGGGGGGGGGGGGGGGGGGGGGGGGGGGGGGGGGGGGGGGGGGGGGGGGGGGGGGGGGGGGGGGGGGGGGGGGGGGGGGGGGGGGGGGGGGGGGGGGGGGGGGGGGGGGGGGGGGGGGGGGGGGGGGGGGGGGGGGGGGGGGGGGGGGGGGGGGGGGGGGGGGGGGGGGGGGGGGGGGGGGGGGGGGGGGGGGGGGGGGGGGGGGGGGGGGGGGGGGGGGGGGGGGGGGGGGGGGGGGGGGGGGGGGGGGGGGGGGGGGGGGGGGGGGGGGGGGGGGGGGGGGGGGGGGGGGGGGGGGGGGGGGGGGGGGGGGGGGGGGGGGGGGGGGGGGGGGGGGGGGGGGGGGGGGGGGGGGGGGGGGGGGGGGGGGGGGGGGGGGGGGGGGGGGGGGGGGGGGGGGGGGGGGGGGGGGGGGGGGGGGGGGGGGGGGGGGGGGGGGGGGGGGGGGGGGGGGGGGGGGGGGGGGGGGGGGGGGGGGGGGGGGGGGGGGGGGGGGGGGGGGGGGGGGGGGGGGGGGGGGGGGGGGGGGGGGGGGGGGGGGGGGGGGGGGGGGGGGGGGGGGGGGGGGGGGGGGGGGGGGGGGGGGGGGGGGGGGGGGGGGGGGGGGGGGGGGGGGGGGGGGGGGGGGGGGGGGGGGGGGGGGGGGGGGGGGGGGGGGGGGGGGGGGGGGGGGGGGGGGGGGGGGGGGGGGGGGGGGGGGGGGGGGGGGGGGGGGGGGGGGGGGGGGGGGGGGGGGGGGGGGGGGGGGGGGGGGGGGGGGGGGGGGGGGGGGGGGGGGGGGGGGGGGGGGGGGGGGGGGGGGGGGGGGGGGGGGGGGGGGGGGGGGGGGGGGGGGGGGGGGGGGGGGGGGGGGGGGGGGGGGGGGGGGGGGGGGGGGGGGGGGGGGGGGGGGGGGGGGGGGGGGGGGGGGGGGGGGGGGGGGGGGGGGGGGGGGGGGGGGGGGGGGGGGGGGGGGGGGGGGGGGGGGGGGGGGGGGGGGGGGGGGGGGGGGGGGGGGGGGGGGGGGGGGGGGGGGGGGGGGGGGGGGGGGGGGGGGGGGGGGGGGGGGGGGGGGGGGGGGGGGGGGGGGGGGGGGGGGGGGGGGGGGGGGGGGGGGGGGGGGGGGGGGGGGGGGGGGGGGGGGGGGGGGGGGGGGGGGGGGGGGGGGGGGGGGGGGGGGGGGGGGGGGGGGGGGGGGGGGGGGGGGGGGGGGGGGGGGGGGGGGGGGGGGGGGGGGGGGGGGGGGGGGGGGGGGGGGGGGGGGGGGGGGGGGGGGGGGGGGGGGGGGGGGGGGGGGGGGGGGGGGGGGGGGGGGGGGGGGGGGGGGGGGGGGGGGGGGGGGGGGGGGGGGGGGGGGGGGGGGGGGGGGGGGGGGGGGGGGGGGGGGGGGGGGGGGGGGGGGGGGGGGGGGGGGGGGGGGGGGGGGGGGGGGGGGGGGGGGGGGGGGGGGGGGGGGGGGGGGGGGGGGGGGGGGGGGGGGGGGGGGGGGGGGGGGGGGGGGGGGGGGGGGGGGGGGGGGGGGGGGGGGGGGGGGGGGGGGGGGGGGGGGGGGGGGGGGGGGGGGGGGGGGGGGGGGGGGGGGGGGGGGGGGGGGGGGGGGGGGGGGGGGGGGGGGGGGGGGGGGGGGGGGGGGGGGGGGGGGGGGGGGGGGGGGGGGGGGGGGGGGGGGGGGGGGGGGGGGGGGGGGGGGGGGGGGGGGGGGGGGGGGGGGGGGGGGGGGGGGGGGGGGGGGGGGGGGGGGGGGGGGGGGGGGGGGAAAAAAAAGGGGGGAATGAATAAAGCGGACTTATGGCTTTTTCATATTTATCAGGTGATATCCTATGTGAGATAATTTGACTAAAGTTGAATTAATGCCTAAGAATTAATCCCCAAATAAGACAGACTCATATGCCAGCGATGACTATCTAAACTACAGGGAAAGGCCAGAACGCCAATCCGAATATTCCACTAACATATTTTCTCACATCGTTACTGTTCTATATCTTCCAAAGTGAGAAGTCATCAATTCATCTCTGATGAGATGACGAGTTGATGACTAGTGCTCACGAATTCATCACTCATCACTCATAAAAGAAGTGATGAACTTTGTGGAAAACGCTTTTTTTAACACAATTGAACACCATTATTTTCTCACATTTAGCATGATGCGATGAGAAAAGTTTAGACTATTCAAAATCAGGACAAAAAATGACTTAGGAAATGACTGTTTCCTTTAAATCAGCAGTCAATCCCTTCAAAATTACAACTAAAACCGACAATTATTTCAGTATTTAAACGAAACCTTATAATTATTTTTTTCTGTAAGACCCTGGCGAGGTTAAGATCCTTCATCGCCCAAAGCTCTTCAGTTTTAAGGGTATATTAACAAAGTATAATAACAAAAAAGTTTTACTGTATCAGATTAACGCCCACGCAGACTTAATGGTCAAAATATCGCGTTATAATGGAAAGAAAACCGATTGTCTGGCGGTGGAGATCGAGTGAGACCATTATTTCTAGACATCAAAACGTAACCCCATTTCCTCGGCAAGAGGAGGAAGGCGACTCGGACGGACGGACGCACTTCCGTCGGAGCGGCGGCGGCGGCGGCGTCATCGTCACCGCCGGCCGGCGTCTTCTTCCCCGCTGCAAGCGGGTCGGCCCTAATGCAGTTCTTTTCTCCGCAGCCATACTTCATTTCTTTTGTCCGCCGGAGGTGATAATGACACGGGACCGGCGCATCCGGCCAACTTCGTCCGCGCCAATGTTGTTTTGAGGAGGCCGCCCTGAAAGCGCTGCCCGGCACCCGTTGATTTAATATAATAGGTACATTGTGGCCAGTGCTCCGAGGTAACTCGAGCAACTTTCCAGACAGCGGCGCGTATTCGAGTTTTGATCACGACGGGGTCAATTGATAAAGAATATTATGTGGAAGTAATAATAATAATAATAATAATAATAATAATAATAATAATAATAATAATAATAATAATATTGTCTTTATTTAGGCGGAGTTCAATCCGAAGATTGCTCTGACACTCAACCAGTGATAATTACATTTAGAAATATAAAATATATAACAACACCCATAGCATACAAATTTAAATTACAGAACTATGTACATATACACATATATAAACACGTACCTTAATTATTTAAAAGTATTAATAATACAATAATTTTACCAGGCAACAATGATCCCAATATTACGAAACCCAAAAAATAAAAGAAACGATAACTTGAAATTTAAATAGTCGCAAAAAACAACACTTCCCTACCACCTACACACATAAAATTATAGTGTTACTTGCCTAAAGAGAACAAAAATACATACATATGTATGTAAAAAAATATTCCTAAAGGAGTATACATGTAATTTAAAAAATTACCTACTCCTACAATGACAGTAATATTTTTTATAATGTTTTTTAAAAGAACTTACAGATAGAAGTTTAAGATGTTGAGGGATGGAATTATAGGTGGATGCAGCTGCATAAGTGAAACATTTTTTAAAAAAAGATAGATTATGTTTTGGTATATGTAGATTATCAATATGTCTAAGATTTCGGCTATGTAAAAAACGTCTAGGTGTTAAGCATTCTTTAAGGTAGGGAGGATTGGATGTAAGAAGGACTTTATGAGTAAAACATGCTAAATGATGTTTTCTTCTCTTAGACATATCTAACCAGTCCAATATTTTTAACTTGTTTGACACATGATCATATCGTTTAAGGTTAAATATAAATCTTAAACATATATTTTGCACTTTTTGAATTTTATTGGAGTACACCTCGGGACACATGACATGAGAGAACGGATAGATGGACAAACCAAATATACAGAGACATCCAAAAAATGTCATCAAATCTGGCTATGAACGAGAAAAATAGAAATAGCGGTCATGTCGAAGCTCGAAACGAAACTTTGTTGTTGTCAAACTTTTGACAAGTGGCTCTTTTGACAAATTTGTCAGAATTGTAAAATAAATAATGGAATCCATATTTAATGAAGAACAGAGGCGTGTTTCGCCTGAAATTTATTTTAGAAATGGCAGTAGAATATTAATGAAAACAGGATATATTCGATGAGAGCGGCATATGAAGACTTCAGGGAAATTATTCCAAACGCAGTTATTCATTTCGGCCATTTTAGTGGGTCAGTAAAACGTTTCCTAAATTTTTACCGGCAAACTGAAGCGTCAGTCGCAAACAAGGAAGTGGCAGAAGGACAGAAGAAAACGTTGAAATTGTTAGGCAAGTGATGACGGAAAATCCAAGAACATCAATTACCCATCTGAGTCATCAAGTGAATCTGCCCTATACAACGTGTCAGCAAATTCTGAAAGATGATTTGGAACTTCCATCCATATCGTCTGCAATCCACACATGAAATTCTCAGAGCAGACGAACCTCTAACACTATAGTTCTGTCAATGGTTTATTAACCATTTTAACAATAATGATGTCTTCGAAAAAGTTTTTTGTTTTACTAGTGAGGCTTGGTTCCATCTTTCAGGCAACGTTAACTCTTAGAATATGTGACTTTAGAGTGCAGACAACCCTCCCTTTTATTTTGAAACTCCACTATACTCACAAAAAACCCATTTTTTGTTCAGCGGAACGCTGAATGTAGAGGTAGGTTTAGAAATTTTAACATATTTTCTACAATTGTAGCATGACTACGAACTGCAAGAAGGTTATATTCAACAATATGGAGCTCATGCGCATACTATTAGGGAAACAATTAATTATATAGGTGAATTTTTCGAAGATCGTGTAATTAGTTTGAACACGCAGACCATATTCCCCCCTAGATCTTGCGATTTGACCCCCTGTGACTTTTTTCTCTGGCCGTATTTAAAAAATTCGATTTTTTATTCCGTTGGCGAGATTGAAGACCTTCAAAGTTAATGGAACACCGTGAATCTTGCAGGACGTTATTGACTCAGTTAAAATAAGAGCTCAAATTTTTCGAAGAAAACATTCTTTTTGAGATGAAGTTTTTTATTTAGGTTTTTTACATACCCGGTAAAAGTATCCATCACATAATGTGACAGCTTTGACAATTCAATGAGGTTATAAACTTACGATTAAGAATAGAAATACATATTTCTTTGCTCGGCCAACTTTGATGACGTTTATTTTTTTTTTTTGATGGCTCGATATAACTTAAATACCTACTTAAAAATAATAGTCATTCAAGCAGGTTCTTTGGCACAATAGGTAGTCCCGCCGTAGTACAAATATACTTCCGAAGCTGTGTTGATATTGTGTTGATAAACGGACTAGATATTGTACTGATAAACAACGAACAGCGAACAGGGATAATCATAGATATCACAGTCCAACAAGACACATTCTATACAAATTGCTGCTGGCATGTAAAAGGAATATGGTCCTTATGAAATATGAGTGGAAAATATTCAACAAAATCTGACCTCAAAGTAGACTTTGTCAATTCAAACGTATGTCTTTGACAGGTTTAGACCTAACGTTGTAGTTTTAAGATTTGGGGTTTGATAGCAGTCAAGGTTAACTGTTAATCAAGGTTCTAAACTAAAGCAGTTTGTACAAATTCTCCCAAAAACTCCTTAAAATGGTGCACATAACAACAAAAAACGTTTGTTGTTACTTAGAGTTTCAATAACAGTTTCGTAATGTGGCTGTGACTATCGACTGCAACACGTGCATGTGTTCTCTTCGTCATAATACTCAACTGTGCAGAAAAACAGCGAAAATTTTAGTTTCCGATAGAATATGGTTTCACCTCAGTGGCTATGTGAATTCGCAGAATATGAAAATCTGGAGTTTTGAGAAACCATACATTTTTTTTTTGTCGAAACCCCTCTTGATGAGAAGAAATTTGGTGTTTGGTGAGAAGGAGTCGATGTGTTACAGTCCAAAGAGAATAATTAGCTCCAGTTTCTTTAATGAAGCCGCCGAACGATACAGTGAAGAAATTATTACACTTTTCATAAATCTGTTGGAGAATGACGAAATTGCTAAAATTTACTACCCGCAAGATGGTGATTGAGTATACTGCGTGTGGACCAATTATAATGTTATAGAATATTTTCCATAATTATTTGGTAAGCCTGAATCTACATATTCGTAATATACTAGTATGTAGAAGTATTATTTTTTTCTTTGTTCATTAGTGACATTATTAATTCAGTGAAATTATATATCAGGTATAGGTACTACAACAAGGTATGAATTTTAATTTTTCTCTATTATTTTTTTAATTTTTACGTTTAATTATCTCTAAATATTTCTCTGTGTCAAATTAAGTTGTCATGATTAATAGTGTCGTAAATTAATTAACTAAGTGTAAGGCACCTTTAACTTAATATATTTTAAAATATCTAGATACCCGGGTAATTTAGATACTCTTCCTTGAGCATGTTTAGAATATATCTTAGTTGGATACCCACGTTAAATACGCCACTGTATTGGATCACACTTATGTGGCGCCTCCGTCCATTGTTACGCCATTATACACCGGCCATGACCGTCGCCGTACTTCATCCTATTTCTTTGGATCGCCACCATTGACCAGATACGTATAATTTACATTTATACTTTATTGGGAAAGTCTGGAAGTTCACGGCATCGGGTCGGGCCGGATTCAATAGAGCCGTGGAAATAAGCGGAATATATTTTCATTTCATTTCGCATTTTACTCGCCGGATGAAGCGAATCGGATAGTTTTAAAAATGTTGATTCACTACAGTGGCGAAATGTACTTTCGAAATCAGGTAGGTATTATGTATTTTTACATCAAATTGATGACAATGATATCCTAAGAATTTTTTTTCTTTCGGTAGTTATCACTAAATAATAAAAAAAATACTTTCAAGAATAATATCAGGGTGTCAAAACACTCGGACTATTTACTGACAAATTATGTTCGTCATTTATTTTGCTGCTTTCATTTCAATTACATGAAAACAGTACCAATAGCCTTTACACAATATCTTCTGTTTAATTATGTAGAGGGTGCTTGATCGAGAACCCTCCTTCTATCTCCGTTAATATGAGTAATAAAAAATTGTGGAAAAAATAAAGCTGTTATGTTTTTGTATAATTTTAATCATAGAATTGAATCACATGTGATATTAAAATCACATGTCAGGAGAAATTGACTCGTCGTTTTTCCAAAAATGGAATCTAATTTTTTTCTGAATACACCAATGTAAAACCATGCGGGATTACCTCTAATAGTTTTTGAGATATATACAGGGTGAGTTTTTATTGCGCATTTGGTCTATGGAATCGTTGTTTCATAAACAGACTTCGGACAAAACGTGGTTTTTACCTTGAAAGGCTCTTATGAATGGGTTGCTTCATTCATAATTTCCAAGAGGCACTTGCGCGGTTGGTCATGGAACTGAATGAACCTGGAAAGTTTCTGTTCATGAGATATTTGCATTGCAATATTATCGGCGAAATACAGTGTGCCTTTTTTGTCAGATAAGTGTTATTTAAACGAAAATTAGACTGTACTCAATTATATTAAGGTTTTTGAACATAAACGAGTCATTTTAACCACGTATATCCAAATGTACTAAAAAATTGTCACCAATAAAACATAAGGTTGACATCCGATGTTCATGTTTACTTGACAGTCGTTGAAGGTTAAAACCACGTTTTGTCCGAAGCCTGTTCATAAAACACTTCTGGCCGTCGAATAACTTCCTTGTTTTAAATGGAACACCCTGTACCCATATTTTTACAAATTTGCAAAAATCACACAATTCTTGAGAGTCCAAGAGTTTACCTAAACTCGGCCGTTTTGGAGATATTTAATGTTTTTTTTTTTTTTTTTTTTTTAATACAGATGTTAGGGTCTGGAAAACCTTTTTTTGAGTAATAGGCTCCTATTTCATTTCTAGCACGGCGTAGAAACATACGGTGCTCCTTACTATGCAATTAAAATAAATTTGAAAATGATATACCAAGCGTTCAATTTATTGTACATTTTGCCACTTCAAATCAAGATAACTTGTTTTGTAACGAGGTCAAATGGACCATCCTGTAATTTTTCGGCTCAAGTTGTCTAACTCAGTTCACTTTTTTGCTAATATACACATATCATGTACTTACTTTTTTATATAAGAATTTTTTTAAGATTACAACATAATTTAGCGCAAAATATCTCAAAACTGCAAACATTAAGGAAAGGTACTTTCTATGTACTTCTAACTAATAAGTAAATACAGAAATAATGTTGAAGTTGTAAAGATGTTTTACTATAAAAGGAGGGCTTAAACAACAATAATTAATTTAACAAATGTTCAAAATAATCATTTTCTTTTGAGAAACTTTTAGGTATATTTATAAACAAAAAATATATAATGCTTACATTCTGAAAATTAAAACATTGTAAATTAATATTAGTTTACAACAATGAATACAAAACATGTGTCAGTAAGAACTGATCGACATTTTGACCAATCTACTATACATACTTATTCTTGGAATTCTTATAGTAAAAATAGTAATAAAACAGTAGTTGATTGCATTTTTTAAGTTTGCTTTTTCCATTCATGTCTATTTTAATAGCAACTTTTAAGAATAATCCTTAAAAACCGACAAAAATAGAAAATATCTCCGAACTGTTACTTTAAGGGGGTAATACTACCTTGTAGGCCAAAATCAAGTTATCAAGTAATTTTCATGAATTTATTGTGGAGACAAAACATTTCAATTCCGGTTTTTTGTACTTGATTACACATCTCTTAAGGTATATAAAAATATTTTTTATATTGTTCAAAAACAAAATGGCGACACAACAGCTATCGGGATGAAACGTTGTTTTTTTTATGGCCTCCCTTGCCGTACTCCTACAGGTCACAAATTCGCTCCTATAACAAAAAACAAAAAAAGATTCTGAAATTACATCGCAAAATCTAGTGAACGGCCGTAGAACTTTTCGAAATATTGATTTTGAAAAAAATGGCGGCGATTTGAAACAAAAAAGAGCTTTTTCAGGACAAATCGACCGAAAATCTGGTATAGAATCGGTAAATTTTCACTAATCAATAGGTTCCAGGGCCGTTCACTAGATAATTAAATTTTCTAACCACAGTTAAAGTCGATTGGTCGAAATTTGAAGGCGCTAGCGGTACGGCAAGCTCGAAAAACATGGTTTCGAAAAAAACGCGTTTAAAGTTTCAAGTGCATATACATCTTTCGATGTAATTTTTTATTTACCTTTAATTTGGCCTAGCCTAGTTTTAGTTGGCCTAGCTTGAAAATTCAAGTAGTATAGACACCTATGGATAATATTTTAACGTTATAAATAAATAGTGCCATAACCGGAAAATCGAATTTTTCGATCACTTAAAAAATTTTCCCCGGCATAAAACCTTTTGGATATATTTTTGAATAATTTAGGAAATATTTAAGCCAATAAAGAAATGGTCAAAAAAATTTACAAGGTAGTATTACCCATACTTTAACCCTCATGATATGCATATAAGCAAAAGGGAACTGAAACGCATACAACTTGGGTCGAAAAAATATAGAGTGTTTTATTTGAACTAAACAAGTTATCTCGAAGTGAAACTGACAAAATCTAACGTAATAAGTTGAACACTTGATATAACATTTTCGAATTTATTTTACTTACATAGTAAGAAGCATCTTTTGTTCTTACACTGCGACGTGCCAAAAATGAGATGGGGGCTTACTACCCTAAAAAAAATATTATGACAATTTTTCCAGATCCTAACATTTGTCAGATGTTTTAAAAAACATCAAACAACGTCACATATTCCATTTTTGCATTTAGCATTTTAGATTCTATAGACCAAAAACACACTAAAAGCTCAACCTATATATTCACTCTTTGTGGTATAGTTTTCAAAAAAAAAACTACAGTAGGCCTTAGATATTCATACAGGGTCCGGCAATAGAATTGAACGGTATTTAATAAGCCACTGTGAAGACACAACGAATAGATTTTAACCAATTATTTCTAACACTGAACTACAACTCTGGAAATTTGTAATAACATTTCTAGTTTTGAAAGTTAAGCTCCCTAAGATGACCACCATCTTCGTCTATGTACTGCTGCAATCTCTTCGAAAATTAAAGCATAACGTGTCAGAATAAATCTTCGTTTACAGCATCTATCTCTTCGCGAATTCCTCTCATATGTTCAAAGAGTGTTTGAGGACTGACCGATCGAGTATACATTTAGCCCAATCAACGGGGAGAAAATCGGTCACTAATTGTTATCAGCAAACAAAAAATATGGTCGTATAGAGAAAAAAATTCTAAGGAAGATAATGTTTTTTTGCTACTCGAGTTTTAATAGCGAACATAACCAAAAAAATTCGCAGTCAAAAAAAAAACGGTTTTTTTTGCAAATCAAAAAAAACCATCAAGTCCTACACAAGAAAGTTAAATTAGAAAGTTGTAGGTCTTAAAAATGCGCGTCGAATAAAATTTGAACGAAAAAAAATCGGTTTATAAACATTTGAGGAAAATAAAAAAAAAAAGTAAAAAATCGCGTTTTCGTATTTTTTGCTGTATGAATTCCAATTTTGTTTGAACAGACTTTTTGTTTACTACAAATATAGGCCAAGACAAGCGGAAAATGATCCTTTTTTTCGAGAATTCAAAAAAGTTTTATTTTTTCGAGTTATAACGATTTAAAAAAAAGGCGTTTTCAAAAATCAACTTTTACAGAGGCAAAAAATGATCGTACAGAAACGATCATGGGCTCATTTTTCTTAGAATTTCTTTCTCTATACGACCATATGTTTTGTTTGCTGATAACAATTAGTGACCAATTAACATAGGGGCTTTCGCTCGTTGATTGGACTATTTATACTTTAGGAATCCCCATAGAAATAAATCCGGGACTGCCAGGTCTAGCGATCTTGCGGGATATGTAATATCGTCAGAGCACTGTCTAGCTATACGCGCTGTGACGCCGTCTTGTTGGAACCAGACTGTATTTTGATATGTACATCATTTAGAGCTCCGCCGTTACAAATATTACCAATATTTGGACGTATCGAACTGAATCGAATGTAATGATGCAGTCGTTTTCTTTACTACAAATCATGGACACTCCACACCATACCCGTTACCTTTTAGTCAAGAAGTGAGTTTTCGTACATTTCGATCTAGCATTGAAAGTTCTGCTTATTAACATAGCCTTAAGGTGGAAGCGAGCTTCGTCAGACATAATCAGTTTAATATGAATTTCTGTATTGTTTTTCAATGTTTACAACAACTGCCTGCATAACTCGAGCTGATTTACTTCGCAGGACAATCTGACGGACTGCCTGTCTGATGCGCATCCAGTCTTGAATTATTACTCTTAGAACTGTCAAATTATGAAGTTTTTATTATTAAGAAAATTACCTTACCGTCATTGTAATTGCGTAAAACATAGTTTAAAAAAACATATAAACCCATAAACCACGACCTGTGGCTGGTCGTTTGGTAACAATTCTTGGATTGAGCTTAGACAATAAGCGTGTATATGCAGGTCATATTTCAGAATTGTATTGCAGGTTCCGTAGGATACATATAATTGCTGGTTTAAACGCCGAATAAGAGTTAGTCATTAACAATTGGCACCTCTTCTTCAACTTCTTTTGCGGTTTAGCAAACTTTAGGTCTTTCACTGCCTTCCTTTCTATTCACTCTTCCTGTTTCTCTAATTTTCTCTAACTTAAGCCACATATCCAGTCAAAATTTGGCGCAAATGATCGAAATCCATGACTATGTGTGAAAAACCTGCTTAAGAAATCTGCAAGGCGCGTGTTGAACAATCCTACTGGCTATAAACCGTTCTACCATTTCTAAAGCAACTTTAGATCATAAAAGCTTTTTGTTCTGCCGTGATTACCATATTTATTTATTTTTTATATAATAAAAACTTTAAAAAAATAATTCAAGACATGTAGGATCTGATTGGACGACATACTTTGAGGAAGTCTTTTTGTATCTTATGATATCTCAAAACTGCCAGAGATAACCCCGCAAAGGTTTCTATCGCTGCATTTGGAGAAAATGGGAGCTCTCGTTTTTTGGAAAAATATAGGCTTTATCAGGGTAATTGCCAATGACAGGTCATTGTTTCACTTCTGTACAACTAATACTATATTTAAAAATATATATAGAAGAATAATATAGCCTTCTTTCTTCCTCAAATGTTTATCGCAAATGGTAACGGATAAGACATGTAGAATCGATTGCACGACATACTTTGAGGAAGTCTTTTTGTATCTTACGATCTCTCAAAACTGTCAGAGATAACCCCGCAAAGGTTTCTATCGCTGCATTTAGAGAAAATGGGAGCTCTCGTTTTTGGAAAAATATGGGCTTTATCAGGGTAATTGCCAATGACAGGTCATTGTTTCACTTCTGTACAACTAATACTATATTTAAAAATATATATAGAAGAATACTATAGCCTTCTTTCTTCCGCAAATGTTTATCGCAAATGGTAACGGATAAGACATGTAGAATCGATTGCACGGCATACTTTGAGGAAGTCTTTTTTGTATCTTACGATCTCTCAAAACTGTCAGAGATAACCCCCCCCCCCCCCAAAGGTTTCTATCGCTGCATTTAGAGAAAATGGGAGCTCTCGTTTTTTAGAAAAATATAGGTTTTAACAGGGTAATTGCCAATGACAGGTACGTGTTTCACATTCTGTACAACTAATACTATATTTAAAAAATATATAGAAGAATACTATAACCTCCTTTCTTCCGCAAATTTTTATCGGAAATGGTAACGGAGTTAGAGCAGGGATCAATTGTCAGTCAGTTACCCGATACATACAAAAATAATATTTCGATAGGGATTTATCGACGCTTTTAGCGGGCCTCAAATTGAGAAACCTTAATCCGTACATCAACAAATCAAAAGAACTACGTTATCCTCCCTTGCTGCGGTTATTAGCATCCATAAAATTATGATTTTTATTATCATAGCCAGCCTTATCTCGGGGTGCGGTGGCCTGTCGTCATTAGCCTCCCCGGTCGGATCACGTATACATCGCAGGGACCGTCTCCTCGCAGTTGGTAGTTGTTTGGGTCATTAGAGCGACTTGGGACCGTTAGAAGCGATGGGACAGATATCTTTATTTATCTTAAGAGCGTCTTGGCTGCCATGACCGCAAGTCGGCCGTGATCTGTGTGGTCCGCTGCGGCAGGATGCGACCCCCTTCTTCTTCCTCTATGACGACTCTGTTTGTACTTCGACAAGTTCCGCCACCGGATCTGATATGAGGGATGAAGGGTTGTTTTCGGGGTTCCATCAATTCCGACCGGGCCTGACTTCGAGTCTCGCTCTTTGACTTATCTCTATTGCATAGTTATTGTTCTATTGTCCCTCTAGATGAGTTCATTCTTTTTCGAGGCGGCTTGTTTTCGCAGAAAAAAGAGGCCGTCCATAAACATGCTGATAAATTGCGTCGTAAATGGCTGGTAATTACCTAAGGGTCAGGCGGGAGAAAAAAATATGCTTTTTTTACATTATTTATACGTATACTCGTATTCGGAAAAAAAAGCTGAAGATAAGTTTCCACACGATACGATCATTATGTGATTCAGCAATCAAGTCTGAATTGTTATCAAATTCCAGATGAAATTGTACTATGTGGTAAACTTACAGTTTTCGATTTCCCGATTCTAAATACTTAAGTGATTACTGTATCTAGAGAGCAGTTTACCGAACGCTTCAAAAGTGTGAGTGTGTGTGTGCCAATTTTCGAGTTAAATCAAATTAATTATTATCAAGAGGATCAAAGTTGAGGAACTTTATTCCTTCATAAGTCGACTATTTTAAAATAAAGCATATAATATTGTTTGATTTTTCTTTTTCTTATATTATCGTTCGCGAAAATTTTTGTTTCCATGGCAAAATTTATGAGCCAGTTTAAGACTGCAGCACTCATTAGGTCGTGCTATTGTAACTGATATATATCTTTAAACTACAGTATAACCATCGATCATGAATACCAGAAAACACATTAAATAACCTGATTTCATAAATCTTATTGACAATGCAAAAAGTTGTTTTATTGCCCTGATTATCAACAAACTACGGGGGGCGACAAATTACGCATGCTTTTTGCACAAGCAAACTTGTTGTTTCAGCCAGGACAATGATAAACACTGTTAACAAGTAGGTTACAAAGTCACGGTGCACGCGCGGCGGCTCTCTACAAGTATGGTAGGTACAAACTTAGTGAGACAAAAAAATTAGAAATTGAGCCGCGGATCTAAGATAGCCCAATCAACGGGGAGAAAACCGGTCACTAATTGTTATCAGCAAACAAAAAATATGGTCGTATAGAGAGAAAAATTCTAAGAAATATAGCGTTTTTTGCGACTCGAGTTTTAATGGCGAACATAACCAAAAAAATTCGCAAAAGTCAAAAAAACGTTTTTTTTTGCAAATAAAAAAAAAGCTTCAGGCCCTACACAAGAAAGTTAAATCAGAATGTTGTAGGTCTTAAAAATGCGTGTCGAATGAAATTTGAGCGAAAAAAATCGGTTCATAAACATTTGAGGAAAATTAAGAAAAAAAGTCAAAGATCGCATTTTCGTATTTTTGCTGTATAAATTCCAATTTTGTTTGAACAGACTTTTTGTTAACCACAAGTATAGCCCAAAACAAGCGGAAAATGATCCTTTTTTTCAAAAAATTAAAAAAAGTTTTATTTTTTCGAGTTATAACGACTTAAAAAAAAGACGTTTTCAAAAATCAGCTTTTACAGAGGCAAAAATGATCGTACAGAAACGATCATGGGCTCATTTTATTCGCGAAGACTTGTACTTTCATTCTATTAAAAAACAAAATCGCTATTAGGTATTTAATTTTTGCATAAAAAATGCGTTGTAAAATTGTATCATTTTTTCGAACCGTTTGTTTTCGAATAACTTTTTTAATTTTGGTTTTACATTTTTGGCCGTTACATATTTGAAAACTGGCATTCAAAACACGCATTTAAAAAAAATGAAGGTCCTACGACCTCAGGGAGCCGAGATAATTTTTTTTAAGCGGAGGAAAAGATAATTTTGCGAGCGCGAACGATTTGAAATCGTGTTTAGTTTTCGATGTGTCCAAGCGGAGTGTCCCTCCACACTGTCGCCGTGCAGCTAGCGCCGTCCGGCTAGCGAGTGCCGCACCCAGAGCTGTTCTTTCGCCAACAATTATGTCAACTTAATTTATGCGAAATGATTTGAAATATTTTTTTTACGAAAGTAAAAGTCAGATCTATTTCGTGTAAAAATGAAGTCAATCGGACGTTATACAGCGCTGTCAGGAATTAAAAAAAAAAAATCTCGGCTCCCTGAGGTCATGGGACCTTCATTTTTTTTTAAATGCGTGATTTGAATGCCAGTTTTCAAATATGCAACGGTCAAAAATGTAAATTAAAAAAAGTTATTCGAAAAAAAACCGGTTCGAAAAAATTATACATTTTACAACACATTTTTGTATGCAAAAATTAAATAAAAGCGATTTGTTTTTTTTTTTAATAGCATGAAAGTACAAGTCTTCGTGAATAAAATTAGCCCATGATTGTTTCTGTACTTTTGCCTCTGTAAAAGCTGATTTTTGAAAACGTCTTTTTTTTAAATCGTTATCTCGAATTTTTTTTTTAATCTCTGAAAAAAGGGGAATTTTCCGCTTGTCTTGGGTTAAATTTGTAGTTAACAAGAAGTCTGTTCAAACAAAATTGGAATTTATACAGCAAAAATACGAAAACGCGATTTTTGACATTTTTTTTTTAATTTTTCTCAAATGTTTATGAATCGATTTTTTCGTCAAATTTCATTCGATGCGCATTTTTAAGACCTACAACTTTCTAATTTAACTTTCTTGTGTAGGACTTGAAGCTTTTTTTTTATTTGCAAAAAAAACGTTTTTTTTTTCTTTTGCGTTTTTTTTTTAGTTATGTTCGCCATTAAAACTCGAGTCGAAAAAATGCTATCTTTCTTATTTTTTTTTCTCTATACGACCATATTTTTGTTTGCTGACAACAATTAGGACCAATTTACATGGGGGCTTTGCTGTTGATTGGACTAAGAATGTTTTTGCTATTTCCAAAAGATTAATGTATTTTACAAAATTTGAATTGAAAAACTAATTATTTTCACGCGAAGAAAGCAGATAAAATAGTAATTGGTCGTTTAAAAAATTTTGTGTTTAAACAATAATTATGATTTTTTTTCGATTATTATTGCAGTGTCATTAAATGTCGATACTTCTGACAAATTTGATCAAAACCGAAGAAATAAATAACAAGTTATTACGCTTTTTTCGAAAAAGGGGCTGAATTTGTTTATTGCAAATAAAATTAACACACTAAATCAAATCGTTTGAGGATATTTCTGATATAGGCATGTAGTTTGGTGTTTATTAAATGTTTGGGATTCAAAAATATCACGAAAAATAAACCGATTTTTAACGACATGTGCATATGAGATTCACGAAAGTGATGTGACAGCCTTATCTGAAGAAATTTATTTAGATGTATGTATGTAGGTACTTAAGAAGTACATCTCTCAGCACTCATCGCTGTGACGTCACAAATAATTCATATGTACTTCACTATGTATTAAAAATTAATTTAATCGTAGATAGGTCACACGATAAATTAAAAAAAATGATTAATTACAAAAGAAAAATTAATATTCATAATGTACTATGAGAAAACTTTCATCTCAATACCTATTACTTTTTTGATCATTTCAATCTGTCCTATCAAACATTATTTGTCGCACTAACCCAGATTAAATTGTTATTGTTTATTATTAAACACGAGCCGTGTATCCGTCAAAATCTCACTAAAGTTAAACGTTCCCGTTTGACGTATTTGATAAATGGGATTATAGTTTAATATCACGCGACGTTATTATGTATAGTGTAATATTTATGTCGTTCGGTGTACCGCCACCGGTCGGCCGTGCGGGCGGCGGCATTACGGTTGCCGCCGCCACCGCCGCCGCCGCCATCCTGATGGCACGGCCAGGCGGCGGGAAAAACGGCAATATGCGATCACACGCGGGTTTGATGTCAATGCGGAAATAATGACGATTATATATAGGAAAAGTAATTTTCCCCCTCATTTGCATACTTGATGAAAATCTCATCGCTTGTTGCCTGCCGAACGTGTGGGGAGTTTTTTAAATTCCTTGACGAGACAATGGATCGCCATATTTACGCTATTAAATTCTTCTCTCTAGAGATCCAACCGACGTAATTCTAACGGTTTCTTTTTCTTTTACCTGTTGAAGTTTCCCAAATTTAAAAAAATTCAAATTCTAATATAAAAAGATACACATGTACATGCGCACGTGATTTCAAAGTAGGCTTTATATATATTATGTAGTAGTATAGGTACACGTAGTTACCGGATGTCCCCTGATAACGTTATCAATATGTCTGTTAGTAGAGAAGATACGAACATGAACAAAAACAACTGCAAACGGCACGAAAAACTACTTCTGATTTCAGCTCAAAATCCGTGTTTTGCTTTACAACCCTTAAGAAACCACCCTAATTTTTTTTTCAAATAACATCCTTTGTAACATATTGTGCATATAAAAGCCATTTTATACTTTGAAAGTGATTATATTAAGTAATACATATTTTAAAGTAATGTACATATATTTACACCCTTTTTAATAACAAAGTTGGAGATAAATAACGTTAACGCGATATGTCAATGTCGCTGACAAAATGTTCTGACAAAATCGCAATCCAATTGGTCAGTTTTTAGATAACTACATAACTACTCTGTCGCTTTTTTTGGATAAAAGTATTTAGTATTTCAAAAATACTTGGGTATTACTGCAATAAAGTAATACTGGTGTTAATACTTCTGAAAACATACTTTGCTTTAAATCCATAAATGATCTAACACAAAATTTTTCACCCCAGGTTTATTTTTCTAGTGTCCAGAATGACCAATGTGTCTGGCATTAAAAGGAAAAAAAGTAACCAAAAAAACAAGAATGCAGGGTACTGATCACATCCAGTGTATCGACTAAGTTTCGCCTAACGCATACAAAGTCCTCACTCTCTAACTTTTTTTTTCCAAAAAATTACACTCTCCTATATGATTTTATTAGTAACTTAGTGCTTATTTTTCCACGTTATTATAAAAAATATCGCTTATTTTGGAATACCGGTAAAGTAAACACCTAAAGATATTTTTTTCATCTCTAACGGAAGCTTGATATTTCTAGATCTAGATATTGTACATGTGCTGGTGTTTACAGTCTACTGTAAACACCAGCATTAAAAGTATAGGTATGTTACGAGTACAGTAATAACAAATTTTATTGAAATACTAAATACTTTTATAAACAAAAGTGACAAAGAGAGCTACTGCGTATTTATATATGCAAAAACTGACCAAATAGCATGTGTTTTTGTCAAAACTGTCACATTGACGTATCGTTTTTGTTTTCCCTGTAACTTTGTGATTAAGGAGAATGTAAAAATGAGTCAATAAGTTTGCAATATACATACATATAACCTCTAAATGACTTTTAAATACCAAGTATGTTATCACTGTACTGAATAAAGTGGGGTATTTTAGGTACTTAGTTACAAAGGCTGCTATTTAAAAAATACTTGGGGGGTGGCTTCTTAAGTGTTGTGTGATCAAAAACGGATTTTGAGCTGTAATCAGAAGTAGTTTTTCGAGCTATCTATATATTATTTTTTGCTCGTATATATATTGATACATTATCAAATAACGGAGATAACGTCATTACGGGACACCGAGTCCGACCGAGTAGTATCGGTGGAGTTGAAGAAGCTTAACTTACTTAAGACTGTTTTACACATACCAATTTATTGCACAATAAATTGTAGAATAATTTATTTTTCAATAAATTGTCCTTTTTTTTTTTTTTTTCTTATTTTATAAAAAGTAAATATTAGTAACTGTTTGCACTTTGCAATATTGGTAACAATTTATTGGCCTATTTCAATACTGCAAACTCTCAATTACTAAAACCTAAAAGTTATCATAGGTTTGTCCCTAACAATAAGAGAAATCTCATTATTAGGTTGGTACGACGAAATAAATGTGAAAAATTACTAAATATCCCTAAAATTGGCCAAGAAATTAGAGCAAGTTCTAAATTGTACAATTTATTGTACAATTTAATTTGGACAATAAATTAGGCGCAATTTCTGTTTCACACGTATTCCAATAAATTGAAGGTCAACTTGTACAACAATTTATTGTACAACAATTTATTGTGAGAAAAATTGGTGTGTGTAAAACAGTCATTAGACTTTTAAAAAATTTGGACACATCAAGATTTTAAAATTTTAAATTGAAGTGAAGTAAATTCAAGAATTAAACCGAGGAATACTATGAACCACTTCATATACACAGTGAATCTGGTAAAGCTTTATCTTAATCAATACGTTTGTTTAGAAGTTGCTATCTCAATAACAAAAAACTATAATTAAAATTTTTGGGGGGGGGGGGGGGGTCCCGGTTGTTTTTGTCAATATAACATGATATTTTTTTTATTAAAATAATCAATAGCTGATTATTTTCATTCAAAATTATCAACAATACAAATCTATTGTGCGGAAATGTCAAACAGCAAAATTGTGAAAGAATAATCTACCTACAAGTGTAATCATAACGTACTTACGAATATAATGTATATACCTACGGTATTCATTCACCACCTCACCTGCAACAGAAAAAAATATAACAAAATCACAACATACACAAAATTACGTAAAATGTTAGATCCGAAAAAATTCCGACATGGAAAACATATTTTGGTACGCCCCTACAAAATTCACATTTTTCTGAAAACAAACATGAACTTACACTACCGAATTCATTTTTTTTAGTGGAACTATGATAATTAACTGTGAAAATAATTTTAATGTGTAATTTGAAAAATCAACCATCTACGAAACTGTAATAAATTATGTACCATAAACACCGTAAGATTATGAGTTTATTATATTGTAATCTCGTTATCTTATGTTTTAGTTAATAACTCGTAAATGTTAAAGCTAAAGCTGTGGTATACCTCCCTTTTTTATTTTACATATTTACTAGAAATCCATTTTATTTAATTCCGTAAAATTTGAACTGAATATTTCATATGAATTGAACATTTTTTATTGGAAGTACATTTAACATTCATATAGTTAAGTAATACCCCGAATCACTGGCGGTCACTATTTACTTGAGGTATGTATTGTATTTATTAGACAATATATTCTAGCAATAGGTATACCAAGATGAGATGAAAATAGAGAAAACAAACACCGGTTATTACTATACCCACTTCCCACACAGTTATTCATATCACATCACTGTTGACGATTTCATCCTGTGTTCTGAATCAACATTCGATTTTAAGGAAATCCATTTATCTCAGGATAAACACAATCATCCATAAATGTAAAGATAATATTTAGTTGACACTAATTAACAGTTAATTAATTAAAATTTTTGTTCGCAGATTAAAAATAAATATACATATAAACAAAAATACTTAAATAATATAATATACGCCCATATAAATAATATAAAATTATTATATAGTTACTATAGTGTTAATTATTACAATACAATCGCAGAATTAATTAAAAAGGAAAATTAACATAAATGTACGTATGTATATAGAATTACAAAAAATGGTAATACAAAGTAGATTTTATTATATTACAATGAAGCACTGAACTACATTCTGAGTTTTTAAAAATTTGTATCTGCTTTCTACAAGACAAATATTCCGCATTATCTCTAACTCAGGAGGAAACCAACATATCTGATTGTGAGAGTTTTGATTTCATATTTTTGAGTACTCCAGAAACTTTCATTAAATTCATCTGTTTCGAATTCCACGATTCGAGAATCAAACGGTATCTAATAAAATGTCAGTAATATGAAATTTTCAAGTTAGGTCAAGAACTGGTGTTATAGATATGGACGGGTCAAAGTATCCATAGTGTATTTATGCGTCAATCAATACTTAATAGGAAATACAGTGGACGCCGCTTATAAGACTCACTTTGGGACCGGCAAAAAGTGAGTCTTATAAGCGGATGAACCTTATAAGCGAAGGGGGAAAACAAGATTTTAGAATGTATGTAATACACAAACTTTATTTTACCTGTGAATAGACATAATACAACACAATAGCGTGTTATTTACTTATAAAAAAAGGTAACTCTTCAAATACATACGGACAAACATTCATAATCAGTTCAAAGTTTAAGATGGTTTAAAGAAATTTTTTATTTTTGTTTGTTTTTTTGTTACTTTCCATCATTTCAATTATGTATTTTTCATAAACTGAGTCTTATATCCGAAGTGGTGAGTCTTATAACTTAGTTTTTTTCAATGTATTCGGATACGTCTGTACTGTTTTTGGCGATTTTGAGTCTTATAGGCGACTGAACCTTATATCCGTGAGTCTTATAAGCGGCGTCCACTGTATATTCCAACAATGGCTTTAACTTTGTTTACTATGGATTTTCACTGACAGTATTTTATATACGAGGTGTATAAATGAAGTAATGGGAGTGGTAACGTAGCGCCCGATCTAGCAACACTGCGGAGACGGGACTTGCATGCACCTTCAGTACTTTGTCAAGTTGTCAAGTCAAGTTTGAACTTGTTACAGTCATTTGTTTGTTCTTTGTGACTGTTTTCGTAAACCGGTTTTTTCTAGTGCGTTTTAAAAATGAGTGACATTAATTTTGAGCAACGGTGTGCTATCAGGGTTTGCTTCGGACTTGGACATTGCGCAATGGATACTTGCAAAATTTCAATACGCCTACGGAGACATTGTTTTTAAAAGAGCCCAGGTTTTTCGGTGGTTTAACGCATTCTCAGACGGAAGAGAGTCGATTGAAGGCCATCCGCTGCGTGGTTCATGCCACTAAGCGGAAGGTCTTCATCTTCAAGAACCGATGAAACTGTTGATACAATACGGGATCTTGTGCGTTCAGATCGTCGGTTGACGACAAGAATTATCGGAAAAGAGTTAAATTTGAATCACAACACTGTTTATTAGATTTGGACTAACATTGGGGATGAGAAAAATCTGGCGCAAAAATGGTTCCAAAAAAACTTTAACAGGCACAAAAGGACATCAGAAGAGAAATTGACTTTTTGCAATCGATTGAAAATGATCCCCATTTTATGGAACGTGTGATGAGACTCTGTCACAGTGTCTGGTGATGAGACTTGGGTGTTTGAGTACGACCCGGAAACAAAACGCTAAAGCATGTAATGGCACACTTCAAGCTCTCCAAGACTTAAAAAAGTAAGAATGAGCAAGTCGAAGATTAAATGCGTGCTGATTCGCTTTTTTGATAGCCAGGGAATTATCCACAAAGAGTTTGTGCCTCCAGGCGAAACAATAAATTAAGGGGGCTTTCTCGATTTTCGGTTTCAAAAAATCGTTTTTTTTTTTTTACTGAAATCTATGCGTTATACATTCAAATTGTCCTGAAATTTTAAAGTGATCCGTGTATTAGATTTCGAGTTACAGCCGGATTAGTGACGACGGTCCCGGCGCTTGAAAAGAGTCACGCAGGGAAAATGGAGGTGGACAGTGTAAAGGAAGTGTTTCAACGATCCGAAGAAAAGCATAATGTAAAATATGAAAGTAATGAAAAAGGAACGCGTCGGTCACGTGGAGAAAAACGCATGGGAACCAGGCTCCGTAATGCGAAGAAAACAAACAAGGGACTCGGGGGAAGACGTACAGGAACACTGACCATCAAGGTAATAGGCGAATTGACAACTTATTACGGCCTGTTACTTATTATCCGTATTCGGCGAAATGCGGATTCAGTGGAAAAAATGCGTGACGCTATCTGACGTGAAGCCAAAATGAGGTCTACAAGGCAGAGGAGGGTGTCCTGTACGGGCCCCGAATTGATGACGAACTGTAAGTAAAAAAAAAATCATAATTATATGACAAAAAAAACGTAAAAAAAAACTTCAAACGCATTTTTCTTTTTTTTTCAAAGTTGCACCAAATCGCGTAAAATTTCAAAAAACGCCTATGATAAACACTAACAACAACCCTATATTTTATAAAAATGTCATTTTTTGATTTCAGATGAATAGCGTCGTAGAAAATTCTCATTAACATGATACATGTCCGCCTGAAGTAGCTGCATTGGAACAAGAATCGACGGCCGCCATTTTGGTTTAAAAAATAAATAAAAAACTAAATGTAACCTACATACCTGTATCTGTCTGTAAAAATTGTCTCGATCCGTTTTATACTTTCCTCAAAAAAAATTCCCAAAAAAAAACTAGAACTTCCATAACAAACTAGATCCGAGAAATAAACATGAACACTGGGGTATGGGACATCGTGTACATTTTTGTATAAGTTCAATTTATAAATCATTCTGAATAAGAAGGGAATAAAATATTTTTTTTTTAGAAATTTCCTTTCAAAAATTAAAGTTTTTATTTTTAAATCTAGAGTTCTCTGGTACATTAAGGTCGCTTAACTAAATATTTTTTAAATGGGAATACCCCATGTATATTATGTTTTTAAAATTTAATACAATAAAATAAGGATAAAGATTTTTCAAGCTCAAGTTTTGAGGCCTCATAAAATGAAGACAATAAACAAATGTGATATAAACGGATTTTTATCCATCTCTACACATGCCAGCACATTAATTTCGTTTTTTTTTTCATCTACAACAAATTCCCTTTATGGATTGTTGGCTGATTCTTTACTAGAAATCAGTTCTAACATGTTATAATAGATACTGCACTGAATGTCGCCTTTAGGATATGCACATACTTGTTTAAGATATGCATATACATATGTATAGTGGAATCTCGGATATTTTTAGTACATTCTCCGTAAACAACAAGAATATCTACTTATTCATTTTGTGTAGGTTATAGCTAGTTAACAAATTTTTCAAAAAATAATACTGTATTAAAGTCTGGAAACTGATGATTTTGATCCGCACAACAGTTTGACTTTTCATTAAATTAAGCATTATCTTTCACGGTATTTGGTACCATGACGTTTAGTACCACTGGATACAGAATTTTCAAAGATATTAAAAATACGATGTATCAGGGGCATTCCCATTTGAAAAAAATACGCTACATGACCTTGAAAGCAAAAATTTCTGCTAAATTTACAGTTTTAATGAAAACCAATTTTAATACTTTTCTGACAAAAATAGAATCATTTGATGTTTTTTTTTTACGTCATCCATGGCACTCTATATTTAAATATAAAAACTGAAATTTAAGTACCTTTTTATTTCTCAGATCTAGTTGTCTATAGAAACACGTGGAATATGTCGAAAGACTCCAACTTTCCAACCACGTCAAGTAGTGAAAACCCGCGTATCTCCGTTCGTCTTCGTAGCCACTCGCTCTACACACCAGGTTCAAATTTTTGAGCACCGAGTTTACATAAAACATATACATGTGTAAGTTATCAACTATTATGATTTTCAACACTTAAAATCTGGTAGGTAAATATGCTCGATTAGTGTTGAGATGAAATGAAATCTCGACATGCTTCGTAAAAGGAATAAGCTCCATGATGGAGTGGACGCTAAAAGGGTGTGTAGCAACAAAGAGAACGCTAAAAAGGAAAATACGTACAAGCTCCTGTATTCCGCTTTAGCGTTATTAAAAACTTTTTGCCCCGTAATTAGAATTACCGTCTGCATTATTAATAGTGAATGTTGGCTCGCATTTACAATACAGAGAGTTCATTTGTTACATATATTACTCATACTATAGGTGTAGTTTAATGTACAAACTTCATTAGCCCGTTCCAATGAAAGGGAGCTCTATTTCATTTTTAAAGGCGCATATATTTTAAATGTAACGTGTAAAGTAGACATGTTAACAACCTGTTTATTTAAAATTCCTGTATACCAACTAGCACAGAGGCATTCATCGCTGTGTGTTCTGTCGAAATTTTAATCATGGTGTTTGCCATGTAATACAGCGAGTAATAATATTTTTGATAGGAAGAAACAATTTTTCACCCTTCCAAAAATATTGTTAATGGCTTGGTGAATTTTAAAAATAATTGAATGATTGGTTGAGGGTGGTGTATAAGTAAGTGGATGATGTTAACTTGTCCGGGTTTTTATGGTAAAAACAATTAGAGATATAAAAATATTTTTTATGAAAAAATGGTAGGTATTTGAAAGATGAGAATCGAAACACTAAAACATACTATTTATAAATTTGTTAAATTAATACTACGAAAAAATTAGGTAAAAGGAATAATGGTTGAGTGATATTTTATAGAATTTTAGTGGAAGTTATTTGGGATCGACTTAAACCGCAGAGCCCCAGTAATCATTTTAAGGTTCAGATAACGACATATCAGGAGTTATTTTCATCTTATGTCTGTTATTTCCATATATTTATCAAGTATGTATGCCTGAAGATCACCCTCTGATATACCATTCTAAATAGAATGTTTATTAGTTTAATAGTCTTTGGACAAAATAAGCTGCAACTTTATTTGTTTAATTATATTATTAATAACTTTTTTAATTTTTCTTTAATTATATTATATATTAATAACCTGCAAGTTTAATGTTTTTATTATACGATTAACACAATTACATATGTCAATATAATTCTGCCAAGCTGAGCGTTATTGGATCATGGTATCAATATATAAATCGTATTTCCCACCTCTTCCATTAACTTTTCCGTTTCCATCAACCTTTCCATATATTGCTACATTTAGATACAGGGTGTCTACTTTTATTTCTGTACAAATTCATAACATCTTATTTATTTAAAAATCGATTTTTGTATTAAAGGGCATAGAAAACTGCTTCCTCTGACCATATCGTGGCTTTTCAGATGCAGCCCCATGATCCGCTACGATTTTTTTATACCCTCGAAAGTCAATATGACAACTTAGCATTTTTTTAAATAAAAAATCTGAATCCACACCCTCAAAACCTCAATGTGCGAAATTTGTACAAAAAATATACAAGGTGTCGCTTTCTATACGATCTGAGTTGAGCAAAGTTGAGCCAAATATCGAATTTAAAAGCCTCTACGAGTCAAGTGTGCCGTGGAATTTTGTCAAGATAGTTGAATGTTGTTTGGAATCACCTAAACTTAATTTTGATCTAACTGTAGTACCTAGTCAAGAAAATATTCTTTGTCGACTACGTGTAGGTGTATTAACCCTTAGTAGTCACTGTGGGTCCAGGGGACCCAAGGCTTTTTTGACCTCGTATACTGCCCAGTAAAATAGAACAATTTGTACAATTTTGGTTTCATTGTTAAAAATTTATTTTTCATTTACAACCGACTTTCTTCCATTAAAATAGATTCAAATTATACCCCGGAATTTTTTAAATCATTTGAAATGCATTATTCAATTATTTATAACAATTTAAAGTCGTCTGGGTCCGATGGACCCAGTCTGACTATTACGTCTTTCTGGGAAAGTGTGTCTATTAAGGGTTAATAAGAATAATAATATGCACCTACAAGAAAAAAAAACTGTCAGGTGAAAATTAAGTTTAAGTGATTCCAGACAACATTCAAGTGTCTTGACATAATTTCATGACACACTTGACTCTCTTAGCGGCTCTCAAACTCTAGAGTTTGCTCAACTTTGAGATCGTTTTTAAGAAACACCTTGTACATTTTTAGTCAAAATTAAGGAGTCCTGATTAACGCTCATTAAAATGGATTCAGATTTTAAATAAAAAAATCGTTAATAATCGGTAATATTGAATTCATTGAATTTAATTTATTATAAAAAAAATGTAGCAGACCATGGGGCTGCATCTAAAAGGCCACGATACGGTCAGAAGAAGCAGTTTTTAATGCCCTTAAATGCAAAAAAAAAGTTTAATCAAGTATCTTAAAAAATGAAGATGTTATGGATTTGTTCAGAAATAAAAGTAGACACTCTGTATATATAATCGATTACTGAACTTCGTGAAAACAATTATCTGAAAAAGAAATATTTGTTTTTGGTTATCAATAAATGATTTACGAGTAGCGATGTGAGATTTCTTATAATTCCTGAATAAAACTAATTTATAACTTACGATTTTACATAAAAATCTTCGTAGGTAAACATGAAGTTACCGCTTGTCTACTCAATAAAAATTCTAGCCCCCAGACCCCAGACGTTTATTGCAGTACACGCTAAACCTGCTCCATTTATGCGAATATAGTATGTGTTGACACTGAGAGGGACCTCTTTAATAAAGAGCAAGAATCGAGAAATATTGCATATTTTGTAAAAGACCGCGTTGCTTAAATACGCAGCCTCGTTATTAATAATGAAGTTGGCATGCCACCCGCATTCTACGTGCAACTACACACGGTTCATACACTGACAAAAGTTCTCCCTATACATGTCTTTAATCTGTTATTGAAGTTATGATAGGGCTGTTTTAATTTAACTTGGGAAGTTATAGGTGAGAAAAATTATAAACTGAGTTACAGTTTAACAGGTTTGTATTTTAATACTACGTGTATCCTTATTTTTTAAAATTTAAAATAATCTGAATGGAACACCATCAGTTAATTTACTATTAGTATATATAAATTGTAATATTCTGCCATGCAGTAGCTATGTATACAGGGTCGGTCCGTATTGACGTAGGTGCAAGGGAAAGCGGTGTGAAATAGGCCACGTCTTGGCCGCCACTGCTGCATACTAATGGACAGGCAATAAGCACAACCTGGCGCACTGATTTTCATACTAATGGAAAGGCAGTAGAATAGTTTCCACTCCGTCTTTTTCGGCGGATTTGAACAGGAGCCATCTTATAAGTTAGTTAGCACATCTCGTCCTTGTGTGTGAATAAAAATTTGTTTTCTCTTCTTACCATGATCTTTATTTTATGTGAATTACTTTTTTACGTGAAATTTTGTGAAAAACCGTTGTTAATTTTTTTGTCAGACAAGATGTTTAACGTATTGAATATGTTCTCTGATATACGGGTCTCTGAAAAAAAATCCTTATTGTCTGTAGAGTAGTGGCAATGTACAGTACACGCCTGGCAATCCGTAAGTCTCGGGTTCATGCCCATACCGGACCTACTCTATTCTATTTTATTTTAAATAATCCATTGTTAATTACTTTTTTGATTAACTATCATCTGAAACCCTTCTTTTCCCTCTGTTCTCAAAATTATGAATTTACTCCATATTTATATTTATTAATATACATGACTTGCTGGAATTCAAATACACACCGATGTGTGATCATGCGTATGACACGAAAACCGGTCTCCTGCGGTAGGTCTCTCCTTACTCTCTTACAAGGTGGTGGACCTTCAAATTTTTCTCTCCATTTACGAACTCCTATATCCAGTTCGATGACCCAGCGGTGCTTGGTCTCGGTAGGACTCACAACTACAAAATTATTGTGGGACAGTTAACTGAGTTTGACCTATTTTGCATAGAAATAGGTCAAACACTGTTTGTTTTGTTCACGGCATATTTGGCAGCCAATCACACATCCCACCTCCTCAAACATATAAATAATATTCATAAGCGTTTGCGGAGTTGGGTAAGAACGATCTTCGAAAGCTCCCATGAACAAAATTCACAATAGTTTCCGCCGAATTGCCACCGAAATACATTTAATAATTTGCACCTTTTTTATGCGTGTATATTTGTATTTTACTACAATATAATATTTTTGAATAGACGAACGATGAAACACGGACAGCTAAATAAAAACAAATGACTTCTACCCAGATGTAGTCATCAGAAATGTGCCCACCTGCCACAAGTCATGAGGGGTGCTCTGAGCATTGGGACACACTTGTGCGACATAGGTGGAGCTTTAGGGGAGGAGCATATTCGCAGTAGCGCTTTGTTGTTTAAAGGTGTAGAAAGTCTTATTCTGTATATGTATTTCTTTAGTTGTTGTTTATTCCCAATGGCTGGCCTTCTCGGTTGATAAACGTAACGAGACAATATGCCCCATACATTTTCTATTGGATTTATGTCTGGGTTGCATGCCGGCCGATCCAGAAGCCTCACTCCATATTCAGAAAGTCGGGTTTTGCTGGACAGCGCAGCATGAATGATGGCATTGCGTTGCTAAAAGATGGTAATGATACATATCTATAAGATGTATTTGTATTCGATGAATGTAATCAAAAGTAATAGATTGATTTCTAACACGTTTTTATAACGAGTAGCATTCATTGTACCGTCAATGAAAACAGATTCACACTCGCGCCGTTTTTTATGGCTGCCCATACTATTTATTAAAAAAACACCACCTTGTTACCGTTCAGAAAAAAATTCCCTATTCTTGCGCAAGTTATGTATATAATATATATAATACATTATGTATATAATATATACATCCATATCTCCATCTCTTTCTAAGTTATGAATGTTGGATATATGCGAAAAGTTAAATACTGCTGGACTAAATATTTATAGAATAAGCATATTACCCGCATACCTCCTGTATTTCACATCATCCGCGTTTTTCATTAAGGATTTTTTTGTGTTAACATCGGAATACGGAAGATCTTTTTAATACGTACGTCCAGACCGCCAGGATATGAGAGCGCAGGTTATTGAAATGTTGACTCCATGTTAATGAAAGAAGCAGGTTTAAGCTACGCCGCCCAACTGCCCCTACAACCCCTGTCAGTAAACAAAGCCAGTGGTCAAATGAGTTTTTGAAACACGCCCACATTAGCGTGACGGTGCCAAGCCTAGAGAAACTATAATCCTGGGCGAAATCACTTGTGGCATATTATAATTTATGGATAACGTAATGGACATGGGTCTTATAATTAAACGATACTGAAATAGAGATTTTTTTGCTCGTTAATTCCTGTATATAGTGAATATGTAAAGCATCGTCATATCGTCAATTCACCAAAATATATTTTTCTTTACTGAATTCGACATACCTAAGCATATTTTAGTCAAATATGTGCTCAACTTATATTAAGATGATAAAATATTAATTAATTTATAGTGAGGACTAATCAACGTATTCAATACAATTAGGGGACACTTTTGTAAGTGTTTAAAAAAACGAACCGCTGCAAAATAGGAGGGTGGTTCCATTTCACAGAGCACACACTCTATGTACAGGGTAGTCCACAAGAGATTTCTCAAAAACCGTAAACTAAAATTTGGCACTCTTATATGACCAGAAAAGTAAAGTGTTATTTATTTTTTGTTTTTGGAATTGCGGTCGCATAACTATTGATATTAACTTCAAAATGTTCAATGGTACATCCTATGTATAAAATTACATGTATTTTAAAAGAAATTTTATAAAGAAACTTAACGATGTTACCAAATGTTAAACATTAAAATGTTAACAAATTAAAATTTCGTTGTGTTTAACAGAAGTTATTAACAAATAAAAATGTGTGTCACCTTATACCTACCATCTAATATTTATAAAATGGTGTCACGTGATTAATTCGCCTCAGGAATATATTTTGAGCTTTCCTTATAGAAACTTCCTTCTTTATAGAAATTAACCATACTTTACTTCAAACGAACCATGACTTCAGCCGTCTCAGATACATTTGTAATGGAGATGATATATCAATTTTTGTACGAGGGTGTTTTGGTAAGTCCGTGACTTTTAGAGGAAAACATTTTTTTTTTTTTCGGCTAAAAATCATTTTATTTTTCTACATAATCTCCTTTTAGCTCGATACATTTAGTCCAACGTGTTTCTAATTTTTTTATTCCTTCTAAATAATATGATTTCTCAAGGCCCTCAAAATAGGCGTTTGTTTCAGCGGTGACCTTTTCATTCGACCCAGCCATTTCTGGTTTGGAAACAGGAAACAGGAAATAGTCGGAGGGGGCTAAATCTGGAGAATATGGTGGATGAGGTAGCAGTTCGTAGCCCAATTGATGAATTTTTGCCATGGTGATTACACACGTATGACCCGTGCATTGTCCTGATGAAACAACACTTTCTTCTTCGCTAAATGCGGTCGTTTCTGCTTCAAAACAGTGTCAAATATGCCCAACGGCTGTGAAAATATTCGCCGGTGATCGTTTTACCCTTTTCAAGGTAATCGATATGAATGACACAAAATTTGCTGGAAATTTTCCAAGATTTCATGTCACAAATATTATTGTTTCATCATACTGCTGCGTTAGCTCAGGACGAAAAGCGCCAGGTGGGAGATGTAGGTTACTCCAAGACTTTTATCCGCGCGGGTTCAAATCCCGCCTGTTGCAGTTGGCACCTGTCACAGGGTTTGGTTGTGTTTTTTGTCTTTTTCATGTATACTCTCCCACTGACACAATCAAAATGGTCCCTAGAGGGGGAATGTAAATTTCTGTGGTGTGTGATATAAATATTAGTATATTCACTACTTTTATTCGAGCAAAAGGTAAAAAAAATTAAATTTCGGAAATTTTCGGAAGGAAAAGTGGAGTTTTATGTAAAATTTTCAGTATAAAAATTTTCTAAATGGAAAATTTCCGGCTTTACATCCTTGATTACAGTGGACTTCACAAATAGTGTAATAATCATTGAAATAACCTAATTAGGTTAGCCTGAAATTTTTGATAAAAAAAAATATTTAAAATTCATATATGTAGTATTCTCACGGAAAAATATTTCACATGAATTATAATTTAAAAAACGAGACACAGTAATTTAATATAATTAAAGTTTTATGCTTATATTTGTTAAATTTTGATGTACAAATATTTGAAATTGAATACATACCTAAGTTTTATTAAACCAAGATTTTTTTTAAATTTATTGTCAATTCGGTGGGAGTAATTAAAGTAATAAAAACTCCCTCCGCCACTTAAGCCACCCGTTTCTTTCCCATCTCCTGCCTTTATAATTGCGTTATGAGAAGGAAACTCGATTTTGGTTATTCCGTAAGGCAGAATCAAAATTTAAAATGTTTTCCGTGGTCGATTAGATGGCATATTTTAATCCGGCTCTCAATTTACTTACCAAATTTAACACGAAAACGGGTTCAAAGACGAGCCGGGGTGTTTGCGTTTAAATTAAAACTTCCTCCATTCTTTTCCTTGATTTATTCCGGACCCTTAATTATTATCGACTCTAATTACCTACCTAAGCCTGGTATTTTTCTGGGCGCTCTCCTGTCGTGGACAATGCCTCTAACTGACACGGCAAATGGAACGGAAAATTGTCTTCTCCACTGTCACCGGGAAATAGTATGCATTTTTTTCTCCGCGCATTCTCAATCTTTGCACATTCCCTATTCTGGAGAACATTTGTTCGCCGCCGGACACGGACAAATCGCAGTTATTTACAGTTGGCCATGATAAGAATACGCAACCGCCGATTCCGAAACAGAATCTCTACAAATATACCTTCCACGTTTATATCCCTAAGATATATATTTTTATAACGTATGCGGAGATCATTTTTTATCCTCGTTCGCTTTGCGGATGTATTTTTTTAAGTGGTTATAACTAGGAGTCGAGAATTCACGGATCCTAATAGGAACGTATTACAGAACAATAAATAGCGGTGGCGGCTGCGGGAATGGGAGAACATTATATTTTAGGTATTGATTGTAGACCTAAATAGAAGGCTATAATTGTAAAAAAAGAACTTCAAATGAAACTTGCAAAAAAAAATTCCAAAACTGCCTGACAACGGAAAATCTTGGAAACGACTTGAAAAATATTTGTGGTTTTTTTCACACTGTTACAACTTAACTTTTTATAATTTAAACCTATAACATATAAAATATCAGAAAAAAAATGTCGCCGTGAATAAAAAAAAACACTTCCAGAACCTTGAGTGTTCTTGCAAGTTGTTTTCAAGATTTTTAGTTATTACTATTTTTTTAAATCTCATATATTTTTTGCTACTATATTTTTCTATACAAATCCAATATTCACTCTTTAAAATATGATCCTATCGGCCCTATGTCTCTTCACAGTCCGTACATTTTCGACAATAGTTCCTCGAACAGTTCATACCTCACAAAATGGTATATTGAACAAATTGTATAAACTAGAATTTATCGATTTTTTACGACTGGTTGTATTCTATGGGATAATAATATATTTTGCTAAAATGCACAATTAATAGTCTGCTATCAAACCATTGTTTTATTGTTCTTATATATGTTTATACTTCCTCTTTCAATGAATTCAATGGGCTATCTAGATGAAAAATAGCCGTGTCATCAGTACACGTGACTATCGTTCCGATGCTGTATATAGAGAAAGGGCATTTAGATATGTTAAATAAGACCGGGCCTAACACAATTCCTTGAGGTACACTGTATTAGTTTTTTTCTAAATTCACTAGGTGTCTCATATTTTTACAATGTTATGGTGGTACCATAACATTGTTTTGTGGCATTATGGGATGGTGATATATAGTTTAGAGGGCTAGATATATAGTTTTGATAGTCTAATCATAATAAGATGCATAAGATAATGCATAAGATCTGTTTCGTCAGATTTGTGTGGTTATGCTTACTCGCACACCCCAGGTCATGACCACCATGATCCCATGGGATCAGGGTGTTTTAGGGTTATAAAATGGCTGGGTTATGGGGTTAACCAGTTCTGGATCTAGACATCTAATACAAAAATCTATGTTTCTCAAACTTTTGTAGTTGTATAAACTCGCACACCCCAGGTTATGAAGTTACGGCGCTTCGTGGCTATGGAGTTGTTAGGTTATGGGTTATTTGAGTTTGTGGTCGTTTGCTCGCCAATTTTAAAGATACGTGGTTTTTAGTGCTAAGATCTACAGACTACAAGGATATGGGGTTATTGGGTTTGAGTTTATGGAGTTTTAAAATCTGAATAGGTCCCTCCGCAAACCTACATCCTAAAGGGTTGAGTGTTGGATTGACATTGTCTGATCACGAATTTTCTCATCCGCATACATAGCTACACATACACATATGTATGTACCTACATGCTATGGAGTTTTCAAAGAATTTTGAAATTTTGATTCGTCGCCTATGGGAAAAATCAGTGTCGATAGGGTTAAACCAAGCTCAGATTCGTATTTAGATCAAATCAATTTGAGTCGGAAAATCATGATCACATCTCTCGCTCATCCAACTTTTGAAACCATCTTAACGTTTGTAGATTTCCTGTAAAATTTGTATGGAAAAACATTTATCTCAGAATTACAAACGTGTGTAATTCACACGTTCACGTAAAAGTGTGTAATTCCACAACAACCTTTACAAACGAGTCATCGTTTTTCGCATTTTCCCCCTTCTGCGAGAAGAAAACGGCATGTTTAACATCCCAACGCGAATGGACGTAATTAAATTTGAACAATCAAAGCTTAATCCGTTGTTTTTATCATTTTTCCCCGTAATAAATGCAGAAAGAACGCCGGTATTTAGTCAAATATTCAATAATGTTTACCAGGCACCGCAGGGCGGGCAGTAATACCTATAGAGCGCTTTCTCTGAAAACATCCGGCCCGTAATTGCATATACATGAGCGAATTTCATATTAATTTCTGATTATACCGAAATGAACGACCACAAAGCTTTTATATTACGATGGCACGAAGCTTTAATAAGACCTGTAATCCGTACTCATATGGAAATAATCAGAGATATTACAACGCCTGTTGGCGCTGCTGTCCATTCGCGGCGTCCTCTGTATTTGCTCAGACATTTACAGCTTTAACATGTAAATTTTAAAAACTGAATTTAGGTTAAATGAAAAATTTTAATTGAAAGCATGACACGTGTTCCCGGCCGTAATGCTTTTTAATATGGATATTTGCCGCGGGCGAATCTCGCTAAATAAATATTTTCATGCCGGGCTCTCGCCATTGTATTGAGGGCTTTATCGGCTGCGGGCGTCATTTCTCACCATTGTCTAAAAAAAGCAGCTGAAAGGAGATGATTTTTAATCTGTTCTCCTGACCAGGTACGTATTATACAAAATCCTAATAACACCCAGTTACCTGTACCTTAGCTAGTTTTATTTGAAAATTGATATACCTAACTATAAAATTAAAAAAAATCTCTCGCTAAACGTGTAGTTATTGCTTTATACACTGCCCGCCAAAAAACCTGCACCATATGGGAACTGTTTTTATTAATCTAGTTTTTTTTTTCAAAAATTGTCTGTCATTAATCTTTGCAACAGTTTTAACTAAAAAGGAGCAAAACGCTTTGGTTTTCTCAATTAGGCAATCCCACCAATATAGGTACCATTTAATATTTTAGATCGCCACAAAATATTATTTTTTTTAGAATGTTATACGGAAAAATTGTTTCTATTTGTGCAAAAATGTTCACTTATGAAATGTTAACTATCCTAAATTTCGTTTTTTTTTTGAACGGTTTTAGTTTTGTTTTTCCTTAAATATTAGACACTTTATATTTGTTAGTATATTTATATTAGGCAATATTTTAGTATATTTTTACACTCAAGTCCATGCAGTATATTTTTATGTTATTAATATAAACTACTGCTTTAATGTTTGGAAAAAAAATGGATTTTAATCAATGTAGTGACATGTTATTGGGGTGGAGGATAGCACAAAGCAAAACAATTTTTTTTTAATGCTGACGTTTCGACACTTTGTTGACGCATTTTTCAAGGATATTTGAATCAAAAAATTTACATAGTATGCCTTTTGATAACAATGATATATGTACCTATATATATTTTCGGCCATTATCAAAAGTCATATTATGCAAGTCAAAAGTGTTTTGATTTGAAAACATATCAAAACATCGGCATTTAAAAAAAAAACGTCTGCTTTGTGCGGTCCTCCACTCCAATAACTATATGTCATTATATAAATCAAGGACGTCAATATTACTAATAATAATAATAATTTTAATCAATACAATAATCTAGGAAAAAAAAGGGGAATTTTAAAAAAATATTGGACTAGGTATTTCCATATTATTCGTTAAGAAACTTTTGTTTCTTGTTTGTTTTGTTTTTATTTGTTGTTTTGTCCAAGGGGGAAGTTTCTAGAGAGATCCGCAATGAGGCCTCATGGTGACTCAGTTGTATACGCCCGTTACATTATTATCTTAAAGCGAATACAAACAATTTTTGTGTATGGCATTTATCTATGTTTTATAAATAATGGGAAATATTTGATAGCGAATGAAAATTTTAAATAACGAATTGGCGGGGTTCCCAAGGTATTCACATTGTTTGTGTCTTTTTTGGTTAAAATTGCTGCAGAGATTAACAACTAAAGCTGGGCACTTGACTGATTCTTAGGTGCGAATTGAGCTGACATATACTGATTTGTGTTATTGCGATCATGATATAAACAAATTAGAACATTTAATAGAAGCCTTGTACTTCATATGCCTGAGTTCTATAAAATTTGGGTTAATATTATGTTTCAGTTCTTCAACTCTATTAATAACATAAAAACTTTAATTGGAATCACAGTTACCGATATTTATTTATTTTAGACGTGATATATTTTTTTTTCTAACTTCAACATCACTTTCAGCGACCTAAAAACTTCCAAGCTGATTTTTGGAGCTCCAGAATCACTATAGGCATTTTTGAAATTATGTTATTCTGTAGTGGGTCTAGGATGCCAAATAATTTTTTTGACTTCACCACCGCTTTTAGCGATTTCGAAAACCCCCGAAAATGTAAGAGTTTTGAAGCCAATTGAACATAATTTGAATTTTTTGGAGACTATTTCACATAATCACTGATACACGCAAAAAAGTTGAGGTCATTTTCCCTACTTAGTTATGCTTTTTTTATATAATAAATAGGTGAATTGTTTATTTTTACATTGTCAATAAACATAATTTTAGTAAATATACTTCTACCTATGTATTTTTACAGCTCCTATTTCTGTAAAATTACAGTATTTTACGCATTTTGTTACCACAATATATATTGTAATTTATTTGCATAATATATACTGAACTATTTACATATCCATTATTAAATAATGGATTGAAATACGTAATATATTATATAATTACTTTGTATATTATGGTAATAAAGAGCCAACGTAAAATATTGTAATTTTAGAGATTTTGTGTTTTCAGTGTACTTTTCGCCACATTGAACCGTAAAAGTATGTATTACTAGTATTAGTAGGTATAAGTAGGTAAATACTATTTCCAAAAAGGCTATTCGGCGACTAAAAAAAAAATTAGTCCTCGAATGAATGGTTTCTCAAAATATACATGTGAAACAACATGGCGGCGCGGCGGTTCCAGTTTAGATTCCATTCGTAAAGAAAAATGCGCTAATTTCTACCTAGTAATAACATATACGCATAAACAAAATCATTCGTTTATGAACCTTTTTTATGGCTAATGTGTGATTATTTGATAAAAAGAAAACCATATTTATGTAAAATTAGCTCCAAAACATTACGGATACATTAATTGTCGATAACTCTTGTTTGCCGATTTTGAAAATGCTATTAATTCATGGTTAATCACCTATTCACAACTATATTTTTTTTGCAAAGGACAAACTGCAGGTGCTATTCGTCCTATTAAGATATTTATGTCAAAATAATAAATGTAAACGATAGGTATGTATATTAGAAGTATAATCAGGAAATATTACACACTTGGTACTCTTCAGAGTATCCTAAATATAATTTTCTAGTTTACAAATTAGGGAAAAAACCTAATTTATCTTATTTGTTAAAGGTCACTTACAATTTCCGAACGGCAAAATAGTAAACGTGTACGTATAAAACCGGACGTTATTTCCGTTCACTGAAATTTACAAAGACAATAGATAACGCACGCTGCGATAGCGATACCTACACGGCCATCATTTGGCCAAGTTGCCTTCGACGTCTGTAAAAATGTGGTCTGGTACACCGACAAAGATAAAGAATCCTCGTGGGCGGTGGATATTCGTTTCGGCCAGAAAAAAAGAACTATATTTTTCCGGATAATCTACAATCTGTACGAAGCGGTACCAAAGAAACGAAATAAACGTTTGGCATAGGCGCCGTCAGGAGCTTTGTTCAAAGACTAAAGGCAAATTTCATTCTTTAATCCTCAACTTTTCAATTTTTTTTTTGTTCATGGAAAATAGTAGATACCTAATGTTAAACATTAATCCCATTAAAGTTTCAAGATGAAGGCACAGTTCGTAGATACAAGGGAATAAAAGTGCTGATTTCTAGGTAGGGTGTATTGCATTAAGGAAGAATGGCATGACTGAAGTTCATGGTGGTCCATGACTGAAGATCATGGATCTTTTGAATACTATTCGATTACTGAAAATACTCAAATTGAAAGATAGAATCACAAGTTCTGTCGCAGTTGAGGTAAGTACGTTTTTTGTCATATGAAGTAAAGCACAGTACAGATTGTATGAACAAATCACCTCATGTATTCATCTGTCAAAAATCTGCATTATATACATCCAAAAAAAAGTCATCAAAGTTGGCAGAGTAAAAAAACACGTATTTCTATTTTAAATTTATAACCTTGTTTAATTGTCAAAGCTGTTACATTATATGACATCCATTATTTAGTTTACATTTGTGACAGTCATTGTCAAACGTTTGACATAACTGAAAAGCTTCGACATGACAGCTATTTCTATCTCTCTCGTTCATAGCCAGATTTGATGACGTTTTTTTTTGGACGTTTCTTTATTTTCGACAGGTCTAATCGGGGCCATTTTTTGTAACAGCTTGTTTCACTCAAGATTATAATATTCTCAATGGATTTTCGTTAATTCTGATGATACTTGTTTCTTTGTTCTTGATCTTGCCTATTTACTTGTTAGTTGTAAAATGCTGAAGTGAGTTACTCATTACTTTTTTTTCTTAATCTCAATATTTCTTACAGTGATATATCTCTTTAATTTCTTCATATGTACGTTTTGTGAACCAAGGGGATTCGTGAGAAGTGGTGTATCCTTTGAAGAAGTATCCTTTGGCACCATCATACTTAAGGAATTCTCATGTTACATGAAAACTAAGGTCACATTTGAATTCGGCATAAAAAACATAAACGCGACGTCCTTAATCATCTAGCGACGCGTAAAAAAAGTTGGTCGCGTATAAAACGCTATAAAACTGGTCCAATTTCAATATTTTTAAAAATCTCAAAAAGTCTCAAAAACTAGAAGAGATGTGTGACCTTTCTAGCCTAAGCCAATCAAAATCGTACTGTAAATAAAGAAATGACAGTATTGTTAATTAATGCTTCTCGAAAAATTCGATCGTTAATTACTTCTTATAAAATTGTTAACCGATCGAGCTGCAATTTTCAGGGTTACAACTTCTAGTTACAAATAGCTACTCTTTCAAGAAATTTCAGCCTGATAATTGCTTAACTTTTCGAATAAATAAATAATTAAAAATAAGCACTTTTTCAGATTTATTAGCCAATTGTTAGTTAACAATTGCACTTAGAGACTTCCGGTATGGGCTTAAAATTGAGTTGGAGACAATAGTCTCCTTCAAAATAACTTCCTTGGGAAGCCACACAGCGCTGGAGACGGTTCTTCCATTCCTCATACCAGTGCTGGAACTCATATACTGGAATAGCCCTCAGCTGGTCGGTTATAGCCGTTTGATGTTTTCTATGGTCTGGTGGTATGGTATGGATTTTTCGGGAAGAGAAGTCACAAGGACCCAAGTCATGCGAAGAAGGAGGCTGTGGAGCTACACGAATTTTTTACTGGCTAAAAACTCGTTTACTGAAATGGCTGTGTGACAAGGCGCATTGTTGTGATGCAACATCCAGTTGTTCTTGATGTTTGGTTTCACACGCATGACCCTTTTTCGAAGTTTTTCAAGAACCTCTCTGCAAAAGTGTTGATTTTCTGTTTGGCCTGGAGGCACAAACTCTTTGTAGACAATTTAGTGGCAATCAAAAAAGCAAATCAGCATGCATTTGATCTTTGACATTGACATTTGATGCATTCTTGATTTTTTTTGGTCTTGGAGAGCTTGAAGTGTGCCATTCCATGCTTTGGCGCTTGGTATCCGGGTCTCATCACACAATCTCATCACACCTTTCTCTCTTGATGTCTTTTTGTTCCTGCGAAAGTTTTTTTGGAAACATTTTTGCGCAGATTTTTTCTCATCCCCAATTCGTTAGTTAAAATCTGATGAACAGTGGTGTGATTCAAATTTAACTCGTCCTCGATCATCCTTGTCATCAACCCACGATCTGAACGCACAAGATCCCGTATTCTATCGACATTTTTATCACTTCTTGAAAATGAAGACCTTCCGCTGCGTGGTTCATTTTCAATCGATTATCTTCCTTCTGAGAATGCCTTAACCTTAAACCACCGAAAAACCTGGGCTTTTGAAAAAACACTGTGTCCGGAGGCGCGTTTTGCAAAGTATCCGTTGCGCTGTGTACAAATCTGAAGCAAAAACTGATAGCACACCGTTGATCAAAATCAAAATTAACTCATTTTTAAAACGCGCTAAAAAAAAACCGGTTTACGAAAACTGTCACAAAGAACAAACAAATGACTCTAACAAGTTCAAACTGGTATGAAGGTGCATTACATGTTAGCCTACCGCCCTTCCAAGTCCCGTCTCCGCAGTGTTGCTAGATCGGGCGCTATGTTGCTAGTCCCATTACTTAATTTACACACCTCGTATGTTTGTTAAAATCACAGATATGTAGAAAACCATACAACATTGTTTCAAAGTCGGTAAATTACGGTAGTATATGTCAATTCGGTCTGTTAATATTACCAGACTTTTTTTATTTTGCACCAAATCTAAATGCACAAAAGTAATTTGTAAGTTAATTTGTGGATTTATGAAATCGAGTGGAACAACTTGGCCTTTTTTCATCTGAACGACGCCTATGAATATTCATTAGTTATCTCCTACGCCGCCCTGCAAGTGCATTTACTCATAGTTCTGAAAGGAAGTACTTCTGATAACTTCTCAGGAAGCGGACTAGGGTCATTGCAGGTTTGTGGGATGTAGCTGATCTACTGAAGTTCACCGACATAGTAATATTTTGATAAAATGGAAACTAGAAAACCTGAATAATAGATAAAAACAACATTTTGCCACAACAACCAGCGTGGATAATAAGTACTCCTATTTTTTTACCGGATGTGAAGAAAAATCACTATGTTTTTACGGATTCTCAGTTATTCTGATATTTTGAAATGTAACAATTCATGACTAAGAAATACAATTATTATATTGTTAAACAAATACTTGTACATTTCTCTTTAAACAATTCGCTTCTTCACTTCAATACACGATTATTATTTAGACTTTACTTCGATCTTAATTGTGAAACATTCAAATCACAACTAACTCTATCTTAGCAACAACACCACTATTTATAGTTATTACATGTTCTAGAATATTCATCTGATTTCTAGAATATTAATCTGCCATTCCAATTCTTTACTAAGAGGTAGTGTATAAACTAAATAGACTTAATATGTAAACTATAAAACTTAACAACCGTCATCTGTCACTAATGACACTTCACAAAGATCACAAAACGTATAACGAACTGTATATTACTCGATATTTAAATTCTTCTTAATATCTCCGAAATCGGTATCGAAATTTAATTTTCCATGGAGTTGCGTTTCAAATTGTCGCCGTTTTTTTATCTCAAATGGTGACTTTAACAACATATGCCAAAAATACATTAACATTAAAAAGTAATATAATACACACATAGTAAACATACATACACGTAGAAACGGCGAACTGATAAATGTGTAAACTCCTGCTCTGTTTTCTAAAACCATCTGCTGTTCTGGATGCAAACTATGGTAGGCCCTAGATTATATGAATGTTTAATGTAATTGGATCAAATAAAAATAAATGCATCGGACGGCATACAAGTTTTACTTGAAACATCTTTAGAATTGAATGAAATTGTGTCAGGTGCTCTTTTACACATTTGTAATATTATTTTGTAGAGAGTTATTTTAACTATTTGTATCTTATACGTTAAACAGACATCCAAAAAAACGTCATCAAATCTGGCTGTGAACGAGAGAGATAGAAATAGCTCGTCGTTCGTAGTCATATCGAAGCTTTTCGACTATGTCACAATTGTAAAATAAATAATGGCTGTCACATAAGGTGACAGCTTTGACAATTAAATAAGGTTATAAATTTAAAATAGAACAGAAATACATATTTTTTTACTCGGCTAACTTTAGTGACGTTTTTTTTTTGGATGGCTTGATAGAAATTACATATATTGTCCCACTTTCATTTTTGATTATGTTATGAACTATACTTATAAAACATATTTAATAACTAGGGTTCGGAATGTTTGCCGTCTCGCGTGTTAAACTGCGTTAGAATATCCTGCCCTCCCGCACCGGGATGGTGTACTACTGCGCATACGCGGGTCCTGGAGCCTTGGCAGGATCTAGATAGATAGATTATCATAGAGTTTTATAGTGCCGAGCCCAGCGTTGTGGCACACATTTCCGAACCCTATTAATAACACAGTTATGGTTCCATCTGCTATATTGTTGATAATATATGTACCTAACAAGAGTATACTATTCGTCAATTCGACTCTCTATAAATATTATCTCCTTTTCTATAAACGTCGAGGAATAAAAATATAATTACTTGTGAAACTCAAGTTCCATCTCGCATACGTCGGTCTTCGAAGAACATAAAAGTTAATTGTGTCGAAGTTGAATAATCAGTGCGCTACGAGGGAACGGTAAAGGTTTAACGATGTTTAAAATTCGTAAGACGACCGTATTTTTCATATTTTTCTCGGTATTTTACATTTAGTGGGTGCAACGTTTAGTAAGGCATTCGCTATGAATATCTTCTTTGTACGAAATTTGTAGCGCAGGACATTTAAAAGTCGTAAAGTTGTATTTAGTCTCTTGAGTGCCGGAATATAAAAAATTTTATAGCTCTAAGTTGCTGACATCTTTACAAATTTACCTGAAAATTGTACACATTATCCTTTACGATTAAACGAGCAAGATATTGCAAAGGTTTGTGTTATGAGAAAATGGACAAAATAGACTGAGGGCATCATTTTTAACTGCCTGTATAGACAGAAGGTACCTTGATTATTTTTCGTTACCTAGTTGAATCGTTAGAAGACGAACAATAATGGTAACACAGGAGACGCAGGACCGTAGCTAGCCCTGATTTTATGGAAGAGGGTTGTTGATGATTAAAGTTTTTTTTTATGTATTTGACATTGATTTTATTTCTATACACCTTGTATACTACAGTTAAATATGTACGTACTTACAGGACTAAGTTTTACTTTGTTTTCGGAATTCGTCTTCGTGAGCAGCGTTGCGTATATTTTTGACCTCGCAGTTTTATCCGGATTGTTTCTCTCTCACGGAATCGCATCCCACGTGATTTTATAAACACATTCACGTAACATATGTATATAATAACAGGTGGATCGCCAGAGGTGTAGACAGGGGTTAAAGAAAAGTCAGAATGAACACAGAAAGCTTTGATTTTTCTTTCCTATTCCGATTAAATTATCGTTTTTCCAATAAAAAAGCCAGTTCTGCAAAATAACATATACGCATACTTATCAGAAATATTTAAAAAAAGAGGACACGTAGTAATAACCCCACTTCTCTTCTCGTGCTCATTAGCGTGCACGTTTTATAATGATCATATTGTTAGTGCATATGTTTTTTACTACATAGTATACATATTTCTGTCAGATGAAAACAAGGGAAAGTATCATTGGGGTGGAAACAGTGGGAATCGGTGCTAAGGTTTGCAGATTTGCACACCTCCAAAAAATATAAAAAAAAAATTGAATCGTGAAATATATTTTTTTCTTTATCATCAAATATCGGATGGACTACTTTCCTTGTTTTTATAGGAAAGTGTAAGAGATATCAAAAATGTCATGGAGCAGTTCCGAACTATTTTTTTGTGAAACTTATATTCGTCAAAACAGGTCATGGCTATCGCTATCAGGTTTGGTGCTACAGTATTCACAAATTTTGGTCTTTTTTAAACGTCCGATATTTTATTTACTGTGGCAAATGCGAACAAACGAATGCAGAATTCTATTGACACTTTGTCCATAGAATCCATTGGCGTAGTCAGATATTCATTTTTTTTTTATAATTACGCAGCTACAAAACAAAGTTTTTATTTTTTAATGGAACACCCTATATTTTATTATGGAGCTGCAAATTTTACACTTCTGCAGCATCTACGTAGCCGCCACTGTCGCACAAGACTATTTTTGTATTGAAAGAACATGTATTTTCAGTGTAGATATTCCCCTAACGATTCATGAGTCCAACAAAGAATGTTTCTGTGGTATGAAGCAGAGCCATTGTTTTATAAAGAGACATCCAAAAATAAAACCTCATCAAATCTGGCTATGAACGAGAGAGATAGAAATAGTGATCATGTCGAAGCTTTTCGGTTATGTCAAACTTTTGGCAAGTGACGGTCACAATAAAATTGTAAAATAAATGATGGTTGTCATATCTTTTGGTGTATAGTTGTCAGTTGTGATAGTTGTCATATCACTTGGCGTAGCGTATTTGTGTTTGAGTATCGCTGTATTTGTCCAAATATTTGATGTATTAGCAATTATTCGAAACATACCATCCACACATATATCAAAATACTCAAATACGCCAAATATGTTTGAATATTTAGAACCAGTGAATAAAGTGACGGACGTGTTGACAGCGACAGCATCCTATTACCTGAATGCTTCTTATTACCAGTACATATTAAATCTACATAAGTCCAAAGTTACTAAAAGACCATGACGAACACGGCGCTGGTGGAACCAAGTGTGGACGGTTACCGCAAATATTCGCCTTATTTGACTTCTTTGATGTGTGCTTGAAAACCGACAAGTGGACGGAAACGCGTATTTGCTGTTAGCGCTATTCGCGTTATTTGCACAAATAAAATAAATATAGCGAATAGCTTCTCTACACTTCGCCGTTTTTGGGCAAATACGACAAATATACGAATACGCTATACCAAGTGAAGTTCCGCCATAAGATATAATAGAAATATGTCTTTTTTTACACCGCCAACTTTTTACTTTTTTTTTGGATGGCTCGATGTAATGGGTAAAGAAGTTTGTGAAGTTGGTAAAAGTGAATTTGCGCAGTTGTGCCAAAAAAAATGTCTACAGGTAGTTAATTGAACGTTGTTGCCAATTCCAAAGTTTCGAAATATCCAAGAGAGGGTGGAAAGAAAAGGAAGGCTTTCGATTCCTTTTTTTTTTTCGTCAAAGTGGGGTTTAAAAATAAAATAAATCAGTGTACCAGGACCTGTTTCATATCGCAAGGCTTTCGTCAAGATTATATTGATTTATTTAATGCTTCCGTGGTATCAAATTTTGTAGGTAGGAAAGTGGTCACTTCAACGATTATTGGAAGTCCCCATACACTGCGGTTTACATCGAAATAATTAATTTTGTAAACAATAGTATTTATATTAACATTCTTTAAGAACCGCAATATTGGATGATAGACACCGGTAATACGAAGAACCCATGAATACAAGGAAGTAGGTGCAGCTATTTACTTTATTTATACTTATCAAAGAGCTTTTCTGGAAAATAACGTACTACCTGAAAGTAACACATTGTTTTTTAATTTAAGATTGTTCCGGTGTATATGTAATATATAAACCCGATAATCCGGTAAAATATGTAATATTTTTTTAACTGAACTCAGTGTTCAAATGTACATCGTTAATAATGTATTGTATTTTATAGAACACAAATATATTCAATATGGTGTTCGATTTATATTTTTTTATCTTTACAACGAACCAAATAGGGCACAAATTAAAGAGACATCTTGGCATAACATTGACGAAATTGGCAAAGTTGCACACTTTATATTTCCTAATAGGAAAGCTTTTCCAAGAATTGCGTAGCTGTTTTCAAATTTCAAACATCTTTTTCAAATATATTAATTGTAATAAGAATTTTACTTAAATTTACCTACTACACTATAAAATATAAAAAACATATATATTTTTATTTATCTCCTATGTGTCAAGAATGGCTCACAGAATTATCTATTATTATTAGGGCCAGGAAATTGTGCTTCATCGCAGGGTCGGACTCGTAATCCGTCATGTCAGTGACGGAAGGACATATGAGAGACCAAAAAGACAGGAGCAAAAATGTGTTCATGATACTCGTACATACCTATGGTTTGTTCAGAATGGCTATGCCTATGGCTATGCTCATTCAGAAACACCGACTGTCTTCATTGCTTGAGCGTACGTTCCCACAACCGGCAGTCTTTCTGCATTTATTCTCATTAAACGTGGACGATTTGGCCTGTATGGTTGTAAAGGGAAAATGATCGTTCCACATCTACTGAAGTTAAAGGTGCAAATTTAAAATAGTTCACATGGACAGAGGACGACACCACGCATATTATATTCACGAATTTCGCACAGTCGTCTATATCACTAACAGTTGTTTGTTGTCACTAACATCAGCACAATAAATTTTTTTACATCTACAGAAGATAATGCACGTGTTACTACAATTTCTATACTTTTAGCAGTTGTTTGCAAAACCCGTTTACTAGCTATCAATATCCAGGACGAAATATCTTAAACATCTAAAATTCGTATCAGAGCATTAACGACCTTATTACTGCAAAAATCTGTTGTTTCGTCCACTGTGAGCCACATAAATTGATTGCGTATGTCTTGTTTGATATTTCCCATGACACGTTGACATGTCTTCTATAAAAATGTTTTACGCAATGTATGGCTACGGCAATGGAAAATCAGATACATATTTGGCAAATTGTATGTGAAAGTGAAAATTGTCGACCAAGTTCCAGGAAATGGTACATGTGCAAAGGGCATTATGCGCAAAGAAACCAAAATTCCGCTTTTCTGACAGTACCAGTAATATTTTGTTGATGGATATGCGAATCTAAAAGTCTTTCACATTCTCGACGTTACGAAATATATAACGACGATGGCAAGAAATACATGCGTACATAACACAGGCCCACAAAAAAAAATTTTTTTGACTATGGATAATAACATAGTTTTTCCCTGTATTTTTTTGACGCTGAATCCAAATCCGGTGTCCGTTTAACCGTAGCAAGTCAGGATCAAGGTCATTTCAAGGTCAAATCGCGAAATAAAGGCTCACACGAGAATAAACCCAATATCTATATGTTTCTGGGGTCGCTGAATCCAAATTTAGTGTCTGTTTAACCGTAGCACGTCAGAATCAAGGTCATTTCAATGTCAAATAGCGAAATAAAGGCTTAAAGGGAATAAACCCATATATTTATGTTTATGGGATCGCTGAATTAGAATCTGCTGTTATGCTTACCATATCACGTGACTTCGAAGAGCACTCCAAGGTCAAATCACTAAAACACGCATTAATGAGGCAAAAGTTTGTATCTTTATATTTTTGAAGTTGTTAATTCAAATCTGAAGCCCATGATAGAAATAGAGTAAATGGTCTCGTTTTCATCATGTAGGTACCTTAGGCTGTATTAGGGAAATGTGGTTAAGGATTTTCGGTTTCGTGAATGTATTGCTAGTATTTGTTAAGGTAAAAGATATGTAAGTCCGTGTATCCGTGTACATTAGATGAGTTAGTGTATCTATGTACATTAGAGGGAGGTATGAGGGTTATCACCCTTAGGACGGCGGACTCGCCTGCGATCGGAACAGGATCCCTAACGTGCGGGTTTCTTTATATATCCATGGCTTCTCCTCTTTTAAACGTTTATTTCGCGATTTGACCTTGAAATGACCTTGATCCTAACGTGCTACGGTTAAACGGACACCGGATTTGGATTCAGCGACCCCAGAAACATAATGATATATGAGTTTATTCCCTTTTTAAGCCTTTATTTCGCTATTTGACCTTGAAATGACCTTGATCCTGACGTGCTACGGTTAAACGGACACCGGATTTGGATTCAGCGTCAAAAAATACAGAGAATAACTATGTTCTTATCCATAGTCAAAAAAAATTTTTTTGTTTATACTTTAATTGTAATTAAATTATAAACTGTATATTTATAGTGCGTATAGTGCCCACCCTGCGTTGTGGCACACTTTCCAGACCTTATATTTAACGTAATAGTACAGAAAGCGAAATTTGAAACATAAACACAGATAATGTTACAACAGAGTTTGCTTTAAGGGTACAATTTACTCATTCGCTTTCCCTATTTTTACCATGTTAAACACACCTCATATAATTTTTTTTTTTTTTTTGAAAATAAAACCTTTTCACATTTGTATTTGTATTAATATAAACTATTCGTATTTTAACTACAGTACAACCAGAATATCTTTGCCCGCGAATTGCACACAACGAACGTAGTACGACGCAATACGACCCCAGAGGTATACGATATACTGAGTATATACGATATACAGAGATATACTCCAGATATATAAGAGATACCCACTAACAAATAATAACAGACTGTACTCGAAGACTGTTCACCGCTGCAGCTACAAAAAGAATTTCAAAGAACATGCACAATTTCAGGTTTTATCTAGTGCGGCCACAGGCAAAATTACTGTTGGTGCACTGTAACTAGAGATTATTCTGATGTTAAATAAAACGTTCTAGATTTAATACAATGTTTCGGCTTATTACCACTATTAATTTAGAATTAGTGATTTTTTTGGAATCATGTTGCTGTCCCTTTTGTTAAATAAAACTAAAATTTGATTTGTTTTCGTCGCTGAATAAAAATTGGATATTAAAAAATATTTTTATTTATACCAAGTCGAAACCCTTTTCATTTTAATCAACATAACATGCTAGACTTTTCTATCATTCTAATATTATACGTTATGGCAGTTTGAAAATTGATTTAATTTTTTTTTCTGATTTTAAAAGTGAAAGGTATGTTTCTCAAAATTTCCTTAAAAAAATGATTACAGAAGTGTTTGAAAAAAAAAAAACACACTGCACAGGAGCGCCACTTTACATATTGTGTTAACTATGGCCTGTTTTAACCCACGAAATTTACAAAACACGCCTCTGTTTTCAGGACTCCCACACAAAAATAAAGCCATAGTTTACTCTCATCCTATTAAATTCTTGTTCCAAATTTCCCTGTCAGACGGATCCAACCACGCGGAATGAATTCGCAAAAGTTTTATTATTTTAAAAAATAATTTGTCTAAGCGTTAAACTCGAGGATATCGTATAAAAATTTGTTTGCTTTTTGCGTGACGGGTTCATGCCTGCAGACATCATGCACAATTTCAGGTTTTATCTAGTGCGGCCACAGGCAAAATTACTGTTGGTGCACTGTAACTAGAGATTATTTTGATGTTAAATAAAATGTTCTAGATTTAATACAATGTTTTGGCTTATTACCACTATTAATTTAGAATTAGTGATTTTTTTTGGAATCATGTTGTTGTCCCTTTTGTTAAATAAAACTAAAATTTGATTTGTTTTCGTCGCTGAATAAAAATTGGATAATAAAAAATATTTTTCTTTATACCAAGTCGAAACACTTTTCATTTTAATCAACATAACATGCTAGACTTTTCTATCATTCTAATATTATACGTTATGGCAGTTTGAAAATTGATTTATTTTTTTTCTGATTTTAAAAGTGAAAGGTATGTTTCTCAAAATTTCCTTAAAAGATTATTACAGAAGTGTTTGAAAAAAAAACACACTGCACAGGAGCGCCACTTTACATATTGTGTTAACTATGGTCTGTTTTAACCCACGAAATTTACAAAACACGCCTCTGTTTTCAGGACTCCCACACAAAAATAAAGCCATAGTTTACTCTCATCCTATTAAATTCTTGTTCCAAATTTCCCTGTCGGACGGATCCAACCGCGCGGAATGAATTCGCAAAAGTTTTATTATTTTAAAAAATAATTTTTCTAAGCGTTAAACTCGAGGATATCGTATAAAAATTTGTTTGCTTTTTTGCGTGACGGGTTGATGCCTGCAGACATCAAGGGTTGTGTATCGCAATTTTGGGCGCCTGTTTGCTAAATTGGGATACTTCACCGATAACATCAACAATCTCGGAGCTCGCGCGACCTCGCGTTTATCATTTTCAGAACTTAAAGTGTCCCTTTTCTCCTCCGAACTTTTTACGCTGAGGTATAAAAACTAATATCGAAGTCGCAATGTAAAAGCGCGCACATTTCTTACTTTACACTGTTGTACACTGAAAAACATTATTCGCCCTCATCCTACTATAATTAAAATAGTTTAAGGTACTAACGCCAGCGTTCGTCACCTTAAGGTTTAACGTTATAGAAATGCCACCGTATAAAATAAATGTTGTAAGTTAACCTAAAGCCTTACCATGCGTTACACTTTAAATATAGGGGCGCTTTAGAGTTGCGTTGCTTTTTTTATTAAATTGGGCTAAAATTTTCAGTATTTGTATTTTATTCAAATATAATCCCGTGTCCCAGTGTACGTCATGTCGAAAATACTGTGACACCAGTGATCGTCAGCACTTAGCTCGAGAATTCGTCACATTAATACTATAGGGAAAAACGAAAATGATAAATATAACGAACTAAAATTTTATTGAGTGAAAATCTTGTGGGTAATAAGTAAAAGTACCGAAAGTAGGTAATAAACAATCAGTACAAACATAACTTTAGTATATAAATATTAAAATCCTTATTTGTTGGTTTGGTCTTTACATGAAGAGCAGTAGAACTTTTTCGTCTTATTCGAAACTTTTGCGCATTTGCTGTGCACCCATTGCTTGCACTTCATGCAACTTATCATATCTGCTACTGTTGCTTCCTCGCAAATGGCACAATACCAGTTGCTTTCATCGTCTAATGCTTCTTTCTCCCTAGACTCCTTTTTTTTCTTGACTGATTTCTCGGCTTTTTGTTCTATTCGCTTTCGTTTTCTTTCTTCCAGCTCAATTTGTTTCTGCGTCTTTTTTGTCTTCTTTTTTCTTGTAATAATCCTTCCATCTTTCAGATGTAGCCACAGAAGGTATCTTCTCAACATTCTTTTTATTTGTTGGTGTTATTTGTGGCCAGAATAACACGTTTTTAAAGGGGGATTCAATACCTTCTGGAATATTTTTCTTTGGTGTCGTTGGTTTAGGCGACGATAGAGGTGTCATGTGTGCCAAGTCATCAGTGTGTTGTCTTTCTAGCGTGCTGTCAATTTCTTTCTCTATGTGGTTATCATCTGACTCCTTCAGGGGCATTCTCTGAGTTATATACCGTGGTTTCGCTTTCCTCGTTTTGATGTTCGTTCTCATCTAAACTTCTTCTTCTCATCTCTCATCTTATCTCTTTGTTATTTTTATTTTGTTTGAGCATTTCGTCAAGTGCATTCTCCCAGATGTATGATCCACTTAACTAAGTTTTCCTCTTCCTCTTTTTGAAGTACTGTTGAGGGACCCATCTTTCTAATTATTGGTGTTTTCCCCTTGCATTTGTCCGATAAAGTCATACGCGGCACTTTAAATTGTATGGCAGCACCTCTAACGGTCATTTGATGCTTTTTAACAGCTTGTATTGCTTTTTGCATTGCATCTTCAAGGTACTGATTTCGAGGCATCTTAAAAAAAATTGAAATCTCAGTTATCGTCAGGCCTGAGGACCATTAGTCGTCACAGTTATTTAATGCTTCCCGAAGCTTATAATGAAACAAAATTGTATGACGATTACTAGTCCTATAATCTTATAGGATAAAAAAGAGTAACGTAAACACATTTGAGCTTTATAATACGATTCTATTTGGTCGAAAATTGAATAAACTAACATAGGTGTCAAGCACCACTTTTCGTCAGCCATGACGAAAACTGGGCTCGGTACTATTTACGATGCCGGAGTATTCGTCACCCGGTAAATTAAGATGAGGTTAGGGAATAAAAGTTATTTTATGGGATTAATTAATGATTTAATATATTGTAAAGCTACTATACAGTTTTTGATATGGTACATTTAATGCTCACTGCTTTTACTCAATTAACAAAATTGTACTTACCTTAACTGAAACACTAAGAATCCGAAGAAAGTCACAGTACCCACCACAACACTGACTTCAACTGTTATTTACTCATATGAGATTTGGCGGGAGTGTACATTTTACCAACCCCTAATAATGAAAAGCACCACTAGAAATATTTTAAAATAAAAGTTACTAAGTTTGTTAACCCCAAACCTTAATATTTGCTTTTCAATCAGAATCATGACGAACACTGGACCGGTGACGGTAACTGGGTGTTTTACCTTACTTACTTTTTTTAATAGAAAATATTTATCTTTTATGTTGGTTTAATTTTGACCATCTTGAATTTCGCAGAATGTGTTATCGCTTAATATTTTTTTGTATAAATTAATCACTATGGAAGTAGATAATACCGAAACTTTATCTTAACTTAATTTTTATGTACCAAGATCAAGTCATAATTTATTATTGTGAAGGACCTAACAGAAATCTGATGTTGAGAAGTGCAGTATATCGTATGTGTACATACCTACTATAATAAAACAAGTATTTTAGTGATTTAAATGTTAGTTAAAAAAAAACTGGATCTTTTCCACGAAACACCGAACTACTATACTTTTCTCGACGAGCGTTTCGCCAACTAAGTTGACATCTTCAGGAGAAGATTAAATCTGTTTTAATTTGTTTGATTTGTTAAAACTGTCAGTTTTAATCTTCTCCCTGAAGATGTCAACTTAGTTGGCGAAACGCTCGTTGAGAACATCCAGTTTTTTTGTTTCTACGCCGAACGTTCCAGTACTCACTTCAGGTTAGTTCAACAAATGAAATTGTAAAAAATGCGAGACAAGTATTTTGTAGTAGGTACAATTTTGTTTATCATGAATATATTACAAAAAATGAACGAGGTAGGTACTTAAATTGTTATATATTATATTTATTTCGTCGAAAGCGAAATCCAAATCTAAAAAACCGAAAAAGCATATTTCATGAATTTATAGAATAGGTACTTAAAGAAATTAAAAAAAAATCGAATTGTAAAGGTGAGAAAAACATTTTTTTTTTGAACACACTGTACTTTTTTATTTACAAATGTAAGTTTTTATTTAATTATCCGTAGTTTTCTGACCACAAAAATATATGATTATTTATGATTACTTCAACTGTTTTAGAGATATATCGAGATATCTTATTACTAGGCTTCGGAAGGTTTGTCTGCCCACATATAAAACTGCGTAAGAGTATCCCGCGGCGGGATGGCGTATTACTGCGCATGCGCCGGGTTTGGAGCGTTTTCGGGAAGTGTGAATGCCGTATGTAGCAGGGGTAAAAATACACGCGTATATAATGTACAAGGCGCTTAAAAAAACTTACTGTTTATACTTTCATTATCAAAGAGTTTTATAGTTCCGACCCCCTATGTTGCCGCACACATTTCTGCACCCTACTTATTACCTATTTGATAGGTTTAATACAATAATTACAAAATAAATGCAAGTTTAACACAATACCATAAATCAGGACTGATATTCATATAAATGTACAAGCAAGATATATCGATATATCTCGAAAACAGTTGATGTAACATACAATATTCACACATTTATGCAATCAGAAAACTACGCATGATATTTTTAAGTAAAAAATACAGGGTGTTCAATTTAAAGAAAATATATTGTATATTTTCGCACCTTTTCAAGTTGAGTTTTTTATATTTATTAAACTTTATGATAGTAAAAAAAGAAGTACAAAACCCTTTTTGAATTTTCCAATTCGATGGAAAGATGAAGGATAAGAGAAATAAAGGGGGTGTCAATTTTAGGTGACTAACTCTGTACCTTTCATATGTTTAATGAAATACTCATACAGTTTGTGTAAAACCGACATCGGCCGGTTGTGAAAAAGGACAAATGCAAAACTTCTCAGTCTAACAACAAGCACAGGTGGTGGAGAGGGTCTTATCCCCTCACTACCTTAGATGCGTGTGCGGTTGCTTATTATCTGTCGTCTCACTTCTGTTTGTCCTTTTTCATAACTGGCCGATGTCAGCTTTACACACACGGTATATTAATTTACATTTGGATGACATTATATCAGTGAGGTTTTAGCCTAGGCACTAAGCCGATACGCTTATTTTCTGAATGAAGTCGTTTATTATTTGATGTAATGTAATATTCTGTAAAAAAATTATCCATAGCCGTAACTATTAATGCAATGTGTCATTAAAAGCGTCTTGTTCATAATTTGAAGTAAAAACGTATGGAATATGTATGGATTACATATACGTATAGAAACGATACGAAAATATATGGATTGTTTTAATATACTACATATGTATGGATACAGTATATTAAAACAATCCATTAAATGAAAGTATAAGTATTTCAACTATGTATGACTTTGATAACTGGAGGGAACAACTTTTTTTTTAAATACGAGTTATTTCATTGACTCTATGAAGTAATGTACTATTGTTAACAAACATGTTTATGGTGAAAATGATTATATCAAGTCTGAATAGCACTGATGTACATGAATCAATAAGCCCACCAGTTCACAGATAACTAAGTTTATCATTGGACAAAAAGTAATGAATTAATAATCAACACGACTTTATCGGCACATTTTTATTGTATTTACGCTGAATTTTGGTTCAGTGTATGTACGGTGAAACGGTTGTTGCTTTATTTCAACGGCAACTTCTGCAAATGAATAGTAGACTGGACGTTTCTATTTATCAATTTCAGAATTAAAAAGTGGGCTACCGTAAATGCGTGTCAGAACTTTCGGAAAACTGTTGTAAAGTGTGGTCGTGCACCGACACAGCAAAACATTTAAAAAATTGTTGACGTGTATCGCACGGATGTAACTTGCTCTTCCTCATCAATCATAAAATTAAGCTGAAGTTTAGGGAAAAACCTAATGCAACAGGACAAGTCTGAAAACTGTAGTTGTCGCTAATCGTGTTTGTATCTGTGTACCGAGGTGGATTTCTAGCAGTACCTACCAATTAGCACATTATAAAAGTAATTAATTAATGCTGTTTCCATGCACAGTAAATTACTACATATAAACAAAGTCGTTTCTGTAAATCCACACAGAAAAAAGAGTTGCTTTATTTATGATAAATATTCCTGTATCAAAAGACCTCTTATAGCTTCATTTCAGAGAAAATTTCTTTAAAGTAGAAACGGTCTTTTCACTGACAATGTTATATTTTTGAATTAAAATATTTTTTTCTGTGCAGTAAAATATCTTCCAATTGGCCTCTTTATTACTATAACCCATTCAATAAATAATGTGTCGTAATCACGTACTCATCACACACGGACAGCATGTCTTTTGACAATAGTTTAGATATTCAGCGGTGGCTAAAAACTGTTTCGAACTGAATAACAACTGTTGCCTTATGGATTAGTCTATCTAAAAAAAATCGTATACTACTATCAGATTTCTTATTACAATACTTTTATTTATTATTGAATATATATTTACTTACCAGTATTATCTGATATCAGCTGATGCTGATAAAAATATTGTTTAAAAGATTATGGAAACTAGTAGGTACTTTTCATTCCATTAAACAAACAAATAAACAAACAAACAAAAATATAACACTATGGCTCAAAGCTGCTAATATTTGTCAAATTCATATGATGAGTACTCTATTCATGAGTATTCAAATACTCAAATACTAAATGAGTATTTCCCTATAAGAGACTTCAATGATAACGAGATTTTATTTTTGTTTGAGACTTTTGGAATGCACAGTAAATTACTACATATAATGAATCAATAAATGTGTAATATTGATGCGTATATCTACAATATTATTACATTTATAACATTATTTTAAGATCTCCAGCTCCTGTGAATTACATATACATATATCTATTATTACAATTTTACATTTGCGTACTTATTTATTTGGGTTTGAAACATTTAAATTTAATTCCATCGAATAACGTCAAAAATGTATAAAACTATATATGCATGTAAACTATAATATAGTCACTTTATTCATTAAAATGGAAACCATTAAAGTGGGTAAGGTAATATATCAATATTAATATTTAATTTAATGGCAGGATACCAATGTAAGTGAAGAAAATGCGTATGTAATGTAAAAAATGACCTTAACGAAGTAAATTAAAAAAATGAATGAATTGAATTCCATTATAAACCTGTACATATTTTTATGTTTTTTTGATACAGTTGCATAATATATCTATATACCTATGTTTTGTTATTGCTTTTGTAAATATCTGACGTATTCCTATACTAATTAACCAAAGTACTGGTTAATTAGTAGTACTGGTAGTACTGGTTACATACATGCCTATACATATATAAATTATACAGTATGTATGTATAATGACGAGCTATCCAAAAAAATCGTCATGAAAGTTGGCCGAGCAAAAAAAAATGTATTTCTGTTCTTTCTTAAATTTATATCCTCATTTAATTGTCAAAGCTGTTACATTATATGACAATCATTATTTATTTTACAATTGTGATAGTCACTTGTCAAAAGTTTGACGTTTCGTTTTGAACTTCGAGATAACCGCTATTTCCATCTCTCTCGTTCATAGTCAGCTTTCACGACGTTTTTTTGGATGTGTCTGAATTTATGCTATAATGATGATATATAAATTACATTAATATATCATCATTATAGCATAAATTCAAAATGTAAATGGTGAAAAAAGTGAAAGCAATTGTCTTCGAGTATGAAACATTTCGTAAAGCCCATAAACTAGCAACTTGGTTGTCAAACTTGTCATCAACTTGCTATGTTGAAGATGTTGATACTCTGTTGGCGAGTTGAATGTTGAAGGTGGATATTGAAAATTATATCAAACAACTAGGATTTATCGCAGACGTGTTCTAATGATGATATCCCTGTTGTGGTGTCTATTTCTGTGTTCTCAACAAAGCTGAAAACATTAGATGGCTTGACCGATTATTGGAGTCAGTCCATTTATGTTCTTGTGTTGCTTTTTGTTTGTTGTTGTTATGACTACTATTCCAAATAATGAATTGTGTGGACAATTTCTGAGGGACAATTTTAAAGTTTCCCCAAGATGTCACAAGTGAAGTCCAATGCACGTAAAAACAGAAATAAAAATAACATTGGCGTGGGAAAACTTTCGAAATTTAATAAGGATTTGGATGGAAAGGCAATTTTGGAAACTTTGAAAAATGATTAGTAATGCAATAGGAGAAATCTCACTCATTTTCAACGCAAATATTTTATACTTCCTATTTCCTATTGAAACTGAGTAGGAGTGAACATAGTCCTTCAACTTCAAAACTGATGTTGATATTCAACTCCTTGTTCTGACTGTGACAAACAGGTTGGTTGACAACCAAGTTGCTCGTACGCTTAATACACACACTATGTCACCTACTCACTAAAAAAGTGCTTTTTCACTCCTTTCACAACTCCTACCGCATTTAAGCACCAGTGTCGCTAGACTAAAACTCCTATTATTCGTGCTTGAATGGTCACCGATAGCGTGATGTGACAGAACACTGCGCACACACGTTGCAATGAGAAATATAACAGGTCGTATGCAGTCCTATGTATTGTTCCGTCTATCTTTATTTCCTCCTACCTATTGTTGAATAATATAATACTCGTGTATTATTTGGGATAATATACGTGTAGAGTGCAATGTAGGATCGCACTACGTATAGGACAAATATAGTTTTGTATTTGTTCCATTTTAAATATATCTGAGCTAAAGTAGCCACTAATATACGTAGTAGAAAACCATTTAGCAGCTACTTCCATAAAAACGATCCGCGTTCCTCGTTCGAGGGTAAAGCATTTTTCCATCAGCGGTATATATGGCTTTGTTTTTGCGAGAAAGTAAAATATACTTACTTAATTAGCGTCGTATTTTACGCCAGACCGCATCACATAGTGGATGTTAACTTGTTTATGGTAAGATAATCTTTCCTTGTCTACAGATAAAATCTGAAATATAGGTGGGGCGAATAGAAAAATTCATTTAATTTGCTCTATTTGCTTATTCCGCGAAGGTCGGAAGTTTAGGTTCATTTTGGATAATAAAAAGTATATTATGTATATATAGCGACTATGAACCTCCACGTCTTCCGCAGAAAGAAGTGCTAGAATTAAAAATGTAATTTACCATTTCTATTTATGTATGTATTATACATATGTACACACTAGGGCTAGAACAAAATCCTCGGATACCGACCGTCTTCCAGGCGGCCGCGTATCGGTATCCCGTATTCCAGGTGGCCGCGGCCCGGCCAGTGCGGCAGGGGCCGGGGCGACTGCGACGCGAAACAGGTTCCGTATTTATTTAGTCCTTGAAGGTCGCGCGCCTGTAATTGTGCATTACTGATTGTTATACTTAATTGATATTATAACGATGGTTAAAACGCCAGCCCCATTTGTTTATCAATTAAAAAAATTGTGCAGGGTTTTCCAGATTTAAGTGTTAAAGCTACCACTGTGTACTGTGAAATATGCAAGTGTTACTTACATGTTTACAGAAAAGGACAATGTGAAAAGCACGTAAAGTCGATAAAACACCGAGAAAATAAAAGAAATGGAATCCCAAGAAGTGAATTCCTATATGAGGACGACGAGGTGTAAGAGTGTGACAACAGATGCGGGAAAAGTAAGAGAAAACAATATTACTTAGTAAGTCACTATTTATTCACTGCAGCATGCATGCTCAAGTTTGACCCTGGCATGTACCATTTGGTTCTAGCCCTAGTACATACTCATTTATATTGGTGAAGATGGTACTCGATAAACTAAAGGTTTGTTCCAACATGTATAGGAATCAGTTCAGAACCTTATGGAGTGTGCGCAAATTGAAATTTGCGTTCCAACAGACACATAACTGAACATAATGTGATATTCTAAAACGTAGGGTTAGAACTTCTTAGAAGAACTTTTGTAAAAACCTACTAAAAAAAACTATAAAACAACAATACGACTGTAAACAAGATCTTTGTTGAAAATTATTGCATTTTGTATAGCATGTATCTATAGCTATTGCATGTATTTATATAAATACTCATGTATTTCTTAATGCGACTTATACCCACTTTACTTATAATTAGACTCCTACTTCCAAAAAGATTCAATTTTTGAATCTACTCAAAATAGTATAGAGCAACGTAAAATATTCCTGATTCATTTTTGTAATTTAGTATGTGATACAGTGGTTTAGTTGATGATACAGTGGCAGCTGGTGTAATTTGAAATTCTCGTAGTTTTGTGAGAAAGAATGGGACACACCCCAGATTTTAGGGGGTTACTACTGGATAAATGAGAGGCAATATTAGCAAAAAAAAACTGAACGAATTTTTTATTTCAAATATGGTGCATTTGGAAACGGACTGCAAAATATTTGTTTTTCTAAACCAAGTAAATACAAAGTCTCTTTCTAAATCTCAGTCTAAAAAAAAAATTGTAAAAACTATTCATATTCACATGGTACATAATGATGAAAAAATAAATATGTATGTATGTATATGTATACATATTTCACTATTCTGTGGACAGGTTTCAAAATTTTCTGAGAGTGGTGTTAAGAAAAGAACGGTGTTTTTAAGGTTAAGGCGAAAGGACGAGCTGATGAGACAGTTCTGACCACGGATTAGGATTTAGCGGATGATATTACATACATATGTAGGTATATACTAGTCTCGTCCGCCGGACAGACCACTTTTTCTTGTGGTGCTTTATCATTAAAGTTTATTAGTTTTCTTAAAAAAGATCTAAAAAGTCCAATTTTCCTTCATAAGTGGCTCTCGCAGCCAACGATCTTTCGAATTTGCATTGTACTCCGTATGTATTTAATTTTCCCTCGGAAAATTTATATTGAAACCATTGTTTCGCCCTTAAAATACCGTCTGCCGTGCGCTGCGTCTGCGAAACAATTACTTTTTGTATAACCGGAGGAGAGCCTGTCTAATGCAGACGACGACAGTTTTGTTTGTGTTGAGTGAAAGAGAAAATTAATTACAGAAACGCACCTTACGACGCGCTTACATTAAACAAACCAAGGAACCGCATCCTTTTTTAGGAAACACAATGGACGTCTTTGTATTCGGTAATATTAACCGATCCCATCCCGTGCCGAAATCTTATCAAGACAACGTTGACGGTGATGTCATGTTTTGGTCAGATTACGGTTCATCGTGCACATACAGTTTGGTGCAGTGACGGAGGAAAAAATAACCGCCCAGCGGAATAAGTAAAATTATAGCCTAGCTAACAAATAACGAGTCAAGCAGTGAAGGCAGTCTCAGTTCAGTGTACGAGTATACTTCAACAAAAAATAATCGAAATGAATCATTTACTACAGATGAGCGAATGTGATTGGAATGGATAACATTACCTTCTTCTGTGGGTTAGATATTCAATGCATAAAGGTCTATTCTCACTATCCTGCCAGATATTTGATCGGCATTTGCTCGGTATCGTACCGGTAAATATTGTTTAGCATTATTTAAATGGGTTTAAGGATAATAAAGTTTACTGTTTTAAGGATAATAAAACTAGTCCCGTTAATTATTTATTTTGTCCCATTAACTCATAAAACCTCACTAAATTCCGAATAACTATCAATAAAAGTATCCCGGTTGACACGGCTGTTTTATACATGCAGTTATTATAGAAACATATTCCTGGGTCGTAGAGTTTTCCTTGACGTTTTAATGGAGTGTCCTGCTTTTCGGTACTTTAATTAAGTAAGAATTTACAATTTAAAAGGGTCCTATATTTTCGTTATTATACATAACCTTTACTTAAGGAGATATTGATATATGTTTCTTTCAAACATAACAATTTTTATTCTTGGAGGGAAAACTGGTCGCCGGAAGGCCATGAAGCAATTGGCTCGAGACACATTGCCTTACCTCGGAGAAGTCTATGCATATCAGTCTTACTGAAGTGATAGTTTTCCATATATTTACAAGAGCCCTATTTGCATCTTACCTGAATTTTAGTTTGTATCCGAAAATTCACCAGACAAAATGAAGGAAAAAACGTCATGTTGCTCGGGACGGCGATTATTTCTTTTAAAAAACCCACAAGACTGATGCCTCTAGCTGATTGTCTGTTGTTTCTACCATATATTCATTTGTCATATAAGAGATTTGTGGATTGTCCATAGAGATTTGTTGATTTTTGCTTCCTTGGATTTAGTAGCATCATGTATGTATATCTTACAATTAGTTCAATCCGTTCTCTCTCACAGTAAAGAAAAATCAGCAGTTGCAAATCACCTAAATCGTCGAGGTATCCGCAACATTAATTATGTGAAGGTGCCGGCCAGAAGTATATACCTGATATTCTTACATTAGTGATAATTAAAGTTGGTGATACGACACAAAGGCGTATTCGTGTAGTATGTGATGGGGGTTACCTCAATTATATTTGATTGCATTAGTCACGTGTCAGTTGGTGTTGTTTTACAACCTCTGCTGTATGCAATACGTTGAATAGTGTGATATAATTTCATAATAAAGTATGGTGTGGAAGGCTACTAGTTACTTTCTTGTATTGTGTGTGACTTCAACAGAGGACGAATACAGACTAAGTAATACATGGAAAGTGAAAGTATATGCAACGAAACATTAATGTATTTGGATACTAACGAAAGTGTGTTTCTATATCCATTTTGAAAACAAAAATATTCATTATTCAATTATCTATTTAATGACATTTTTTTATTAGATATAAGAAAACCACCATTCAATGTTGATATAAACATTAGAACGACATCAAGCTATGGAAACTGTGGTAGGTAAAGCGGTTCATAAATTAAAACTTTTAGAAGGTTGTAATTTTCCTAGAATTTGTTATTACCTAGCAATCGTATGGTTAAATCAAATAAAGTTCCACGACACTGATTAGAAAAAGGAAACATACTATAATTTATTTTTAATATAAGTTCTCATTTATGAATAATGTGAAAATATGATTTTATAAAACTTTAGTCAATATCATTTAAGCGTACACAAATGAGTCAAGTTCAAGGGTTTATCAGTTAAGGATAAATCAGGTTAATTTTTTTTATGTTCATCATCTTCTGGTTAGCAAATGACGAATGGCTTTGTCTGGCAACAACGAGCATAATAGACACTGGGTACTGAATTTATGATAATAACCACATTTTATTTCCTTCTGATAAATATAAATGTATGACTCGTTTTTTTATCAGGTGTAATTACGTGTCATGATATATTAGGTTGAAATTTGCATTCAAGAGAAACAAGACCATACAACCACTGTTTAAGATGTGAGTATAAACCGATAATCTGTAACGAATATACTGATATAAAATTACTATTCATAGAACTTTCTTGAAACGTAGACTATTACTTTTGTCGAAAGAAGAATATCTAGAATACAGTCACAATGTAGGGGCTCCATTATAATATAAAGGTCGTCAAACATATAGAGCTCCTCCTTCGACACAAAAATTACAAGACTTAAATGTATTAATGCAAAGTAAGGGCTGCCCCTTACAGTATCAATAATCTACTCTGCAATCGGGTTACATTTTTTTCTTTCCACTACCAGGTCCTATCAATCATGTAATGGAAAACTGTTTAAGGAAAAACAACATAAGTTTATGAACATTAGGGTGGGCGAAAACTTTTATTTTTTTTCTTTAGTTACCATGAAAATATTGTTCAAGATGACAAAACAATAAGCCTGTTTCATCGTAATTTTTGATTTCCCGTTTAAATAACACGGGGATTTTTTTCTTTTTTTGGAATTTTATTGCGTCCTAACGATTTGTGTTGTAAAAATCAATACACATTTTTTGAAGGAAATTAAACGATCTACAAAAAAGGTCTGAAATGATTTTTCGCTAAGTCAACTCGTTTAAAAGTTATTCGAGGTTAAAGTTCAACGTCAAACGGCATATTATGATGACCCACAATTTTTTATACTTTATCACAAAATAATGGCTCAAAAACATAAAATCATATTTTTCGTGAGGTGCATTGAGTAATCTCTGGTAAAACATTGAAATTCTTACGAAATACCAATAATCATAAGGAAAATCGTTTTTTTTTTCTATACTTAATTTTAAGCGGCACTCGAAATTTTTCTTTTACCTGAGTAATGACTTAAAAAAAATGTATTATTCCTTAGAAAATACTAAAAAAGTAATAAATGTCTTATTTACACTTGATCATTAGGTAATGTAATGTTTTATTTTATTTTGTTTTAAAAAAAAATATTTGAAAATAAAATAAAAAAAATTATTTTGATTGCAAAATTATTGGAAAATGGCTTTTCTTATCTTACATTACCTAATGATCACGTTTCAATTTTTTAATATTTTCTAGGCAATAATTAATTTTTTTTAAGTCATTGTTCAGTAATGACTTTTCGAGTGCCACTTAAAATTAAATATAGCAAAAATCGATTTACCTTATGATTATTGGTATTTCGTAAAAATTTTAATGTTTTACCAGAGAATACTCAATGAACCTCACGAAAAATATGTTTTATGTTTTTGAGCTATTATTTTGTGATAAAGTATAAAAAATTGTGGAAGTCATCATATGCCATTTGGGGTTGCATTTTAACCTCTTTTAAACTTTTAATAACTTTTAAACGAGTTGACTTAGCGAAAAATCATTTCAGACCCTTTTTTAGATCGTTTAATTTTCTTCAAATATATGTATTGATTTTTACAACACAACAATTCGTTAGAACGCAATAAAATTCCAAAAAAAGAAAAAACAATTTTCCCGTGTGTTTTCAGTGCTTGAATATTCCAGCTTACAATTTTAACCTGGAATTACTTTGTTACTTTGTAAAATAAAAAAATATTCAAACTTGAGCAAACGTTTCACGTTAATCACAATGATACAACAAAAGTAGCGATAGTATAAGTCAAAGATCTAGAAAACATAACAGAAAGTATATATTCAAAATCATCAACATTAAGGTCTTTTCACACCAAATATGAAAATCTCAACCAAAAACGTTATACTCTAGACAGAGAGGTGCCAGATTAGAAATATCTTACAATCGATTCAGTTTAATGTTCCTTCCGTTCCGTTGTTTATCACATCTTGTTTTATGAGGGAACAATAATCTACCTGTAGAACTGTTTAGAAATGTTAAGCTAATATTTTCAGTTGAGCGAAAATTCATCTTTAAGTAGACAATCGATTCCAATATTGTTTCACCATTGAGTCTTGATGAAATAGATGAATGGAACAGAATTCATTTACCATAAACTGGCGCATGTGCTGCTATACCACCTTCATAGGGTATTTTTTTAGTTTTCGGGTATTACATCCCATCACGAATATCTCACTCTAAGTATTTATAGATCTTAGCTAGAGTTTACACTTTTACATAACAATATTTATATGCAGAAATGAGGTTCCTGAACACTTTTCACACTTAGAGATATTATTAGTCAGAATTTTTTTATGATTGTTACATATGTTTTTAACGTATTTTTTTCCGCTGAATCCGAAAAAAATAGTAACTTTTCGATAAAATGTAACCCAAACCGAATAAATGCAAAAAACTGTCTAAAAAACGTTTTTTTTTTTGGATTTTCCACGATGTTCCACCACCTAAAATTAAATTTAAGCAACACCACGTGAAAGAGCGTCAAAGAATACAAAAAAAATGGCCTTAAAAGTTGGCCAATGTAAAGCGTCCTAATGTACTATCTTTCCATTCTAAATTGAAAATAGGTAGAAAAAAGCAAGGTTGTCAGATTTATTTTCTAAAATTGCTAAGCTCACTATACAAGTATACTTCATACTTCAGTAAACTGTTAGTTCGTGACGTTCTTAGAAAGCTAGTTTGGATATATTTTTAAAAAAAATACATAAATATAAATTTATTAGTTAGCATTAAAATAAAGTTTTTAAAATTGCTGGAAAAAAGAATTATAAATTAAAACAACTTTATGTATATTACTATACTCAAGAAAATTTTAAAGAGCCGGCAACGCGCTGGCCGGCCAACTGCTGGCGGCTGGTGGCACAAGTAAACCACTAAGCGGTAAACCACTTTGCATATAATACATTGCTAATATTTGTTCGGTCCACTGTGCCATAAAATTTTAACGACGTCGTTAAAATGATTTACGACTTTATGAATTAGGAACTTAAACTACTTGTCTAAGACGCCAGTGACGTGTATTTCAGCTAGGTTTATTAACACAGACAATTTTTTGAGATTGTCTGGCTAAATGAGCATTATTTACAGCAAATTATATTACGAATATTAAGAATTTTATATGCAGGCTAATTTTAATCTCCTATATTGATTTAGATGAAAAAAATTATTTCACAATTTTCGAATTTATAAAAGATATATCCATGGAATCATAAAGGTGCACCGCTTTTTTGTTCCCCAGGCGTATTTATCATTTTCAATTAAAATTAGAACCACTATAAATATTGATTGAAATATTCAATGTTTTTTCTGAGCGCCATTTGGAATAAAAATATAAAAAAAAAAATTAGCACATTTGTAACAGAAACATGCAACTCTGTGATTTTTTTCAAAACGTTTGGTTGAAAATTGCGCCCAGAATCGAGAAAAAACGAAAAATCACACTTTTGAGGTTAGGAGCTTCTAGAGACGACCTGGAGGTCTGAAAATCTAGCTAAAGGAGTGTTTTTATTTTCTTCCGACCTGACTAGAACCTCGATTGGTACAAGGGCCGATTTGATCCCTTACCCGGCTGTAGCGTGGCCTTTATGCATGGCTTTATGGACGCACTGTATAATTTTTACTCTATAACTATAAATTATGATTGCTGTACCTGAACTAAAAAAGGTATCAGATGTCCGCCAGTACGCCAAAATAGTGCGACATTTAAGCGGCGTTAACATTATACTAGTTGGAATACGTTGTACTTTTATATACCAGTCCAGTGATACCAAATGGCGCCAACTAACAGTTAAATGGAAAATGAAAACGAAATTTGTATCTACCTAGGTTTAAATAAAGAGTGTAAAGAGTGTGAGTATTGTGGAATATTCTACATGAAAATTACAAGAATCTAAGTAAACGAAATAGTGCATTTGAATACAAGTAACGTGAAATTAATAAGAAGGATTTGATAATATTTATGATAACGAAAAAATAATTAAATGTGTTAGAGGCACATAAAAAAGTGAAAAAGATTTATAAATTTCAATTTTTAAAAATAATTTTTCAATAATTTACTAGTATTAATATGTAAACAGATTCACAAGGGCTACTAAACTAGCGCGTGTTGACTAGCGCTAGCCAATAGCATAATGTCAACGAGCCTTTATGCGATGTATAGCTAAAGAAACGTTAGGAACAGCCAGCGAAAACAGGTTACTCTGCCTCTACGAAGTCCTATCTCCATCCGCCACGCGCCTGCGAAACATTTTCATCTCCGGGAAATCCTAATTCCCGCTCGGAATTTTTTGCAGGATAGGTGGTTTTCCGCATAAAAAGTTTATTTTGCGGTAAAAGATTAGCAATATTATTGGCTGCGCGGCGACGAGCCGCCCACCTGAGGCAGGTGAAACTGCAGGTGCGCCTACGTTGATTGGACGCGGCGGGGAGCTGGGGAGCTCCTTCATGCGCGCTTCCTCACCTGGCGCCGCAGGTGCGCATTGGACCGTCCAACTCCTCCTCGTATCGACCTGTCAGGTGAGAAGCGCCACTATTGGTCGGCACCGTCACGTGATCAGGTGTAATTGAATCGGGAAGATGAAATTTTCCGGATGGAACTCCTGCTGGGAAAAGTATGTAACTGTCATAAAGAAAAGAGATGATAACGTATACTAATTTTTTACTGCATAACGTCACTCAGTTTTTTAATACCACGAAATTAAACATTATTGCATCTTTTCGTCAGTAAATTTAATTAACGTTTTCGTGCGGGAATTGAATAATGAATTATTTATCGTTAACATTATACATATAGGGTGTCTACTTTTATGTATGTACAAATCCATGTAATTCTCATTTTTGAGGATAAATAATCGATCCATTTTTTTTTGTTCCGGAATTCAATATAACCATTTGACGATATTTTTATTTAAAATCTAAATCCATTGTGTTAATTCAAGGATCTGCAATTTTTGAACAAAAAAAATATAATAACACTTCTAAATTATATTTCTAATTATACTTACTTCTAAAGTGTCTATAACATCTCAAAGTTTAGCAAAACATTGAATATGAAAATAAGACGAGTCAAGTGTGCCATGGAATAATGTCAAGACCTGTTGTCAAAAGATTAATGTCAAGAGAATGTTATTTGGAATCACCACAAGTTAAAAAAGGAATTACCAAGTATTGTGGACTTGGGCACTCTACATTGAAATGGACGAAATTTTTTAGAACTCATATCTTGATATTTGGACTAAGGGGCATCTTATACCAATTATAAGTATATCAAAATAAAGCTTGAAGAAAAAACTTTTTTGCATTGGTCCCTTCTTTTAGTAAAGTAAGTATTGTGATACAAAACTAGTCTAAATTTTAGGGAAGACCAATGACAAATGTAACGGTACAAATGCAATAGCATTAAAAAAAGACTGGTATTAATACATTTTATTTTCATTTATGTGCAACTGGTGGTATTTGAGCTATATAATATTGTAGCTTCGGTTCTACGTCACTGTTCTTAACGTGTTCACAGGACATAAAGATAATTTTGAAATGTTAAGTAAAAGAAAACAAAACGTTTTGCTAAAAAGAGTATTTTGTCTTTTGTGCATCATAGGTAATAACATTAGTTTATTTAATCGTTATAACGAGCCATAAAAAAAGAAGTCATCAAAGTTGGCCAAGCAAAAAAAGACGTAGGACCTATTTTCTATTCTTAATCTTAAATTTATAACCTTATTTAAGTGTCAAAGCTGTTGCATTATGTGACAGCCATCATTGATTTTACAATTGTGACAGCCACTTGTCAAAAGTTTGACAACAACAAATTTTCGTTTCGAGCTTCGAAATAACCGCTATTTCCATCTCTCTCGTTCATAACCAGATTTGATGATGTTTTTTTTTGGATGGTTCTCTACTATTCAGTACAAATATTGCATTTCGCTTACTTATGCTGAACATGGTACATTACTTTTAAGGAAGAAACGTATGCGGGGTACAATAATTGTAACAAGTAGCTGGGGGACTTTTTTTGAAATCTAGCTTTGGAGTTAACTTGTGCTTTAGAAATGATGAAAACGGGGTCACGTTTAGAAAATTTAACGAGGTCACGTGATCTCCAGTACCTATCAAATTGACAGTTTTCAAAAAAATCGTTCGAAATTTGTTACAATTTAAAAAAGTGTTCCTAAGAAAAGTTGTTTATTCCCAAATTTTCATAAGTAGGTGTGCCAAATCTGAAGGCCCTGCAACATTTCGAACTTCGAAAATAACACTTTATTTCGGACCACACCACTAATGAATTATTACAAAATATAAATTAAAACATATCAAACCACGTTAAGAAAAATAAAAGTAATAAAATAAAATAACGCTTCTGAATGCAGTTAAGTATGTTTGATGCAAAGTTGACATACCGTCCAAAATTTAAGACATACATTTATTGAAAGTAATTTTTCCAGAACCAAATTGATGCCAGAATGATAATAAACGTAAATGAGAAATTAGAACATTTCATGAAACTCATTACTAGGGTTCGGAACGGGTGCTGTAATGCAGGGCCGGACTCGTAATCAAGTGACATATGAGAGATCAAAAAAGACAGGAGTAAAAATATGTTAATAATGTATGCACATACATATGTACCTATTGCTTGCGACATTCAGAAATACGGACTGTCCTCATTACTTGAGCGTACGTTGCCATGACCAGTAGTCTTTCTGCATTTATTCTCGTTAAACGTGAGCGATTTACCTGTATATACGTTTGTAGAGGGAAAATGATCGTTCCACATCTACTGAAGTTAAAGGTGCAAATTCCAAAGAGTTCACCACGCACACTATTTTCAGGAATTTCGTACAGTCGTTTGTATCACTAACAGTTTGTTGTCACTAACATCAGTACATTATTATATTTTACATCTACAGAGGACAATGCACGTGTTACTACTATTTCTATACGTTTAGCCGTTGTTTGCAAAACCCGTTTACTAGCCAGCAATATCGGGGGCGAAATATCTGAAACACCTAAAATTCGTATCAGCACATTGACGACCTTATTACCTCGAAAATGTGTTGTTTCGTTCACTGTCAACCACAGATATTTATTGCGTATGTCTTTTTTAAAATTTCCTATGACACGTTGATATGACTTTACATACATATTAGCCAAAAAAAAACATCTAAAGTGAATATTGTCGACCACATACGAAAGGCTAGATGCGCAAAACGTTATGCACAAATCAAACAAAAATTCCTCTTTCGTAACAGTGCCGGGTATATTTCTTTTTTATGGATATTCGAACCCTCGGCGATCACGAAATATACATATATCGACGACTGCAAGGAATAGGTACATAAAATATGTGATCCGTCAATTGTAAAATCGTCGTAATTTTCAATCATCTTTCTCAGTCTATTAGCAAATGGTAAAGGATGTGCCATTGTGCAGAAATCCACACAAAATCAAATATGTAAATACAGTATACGAACGAGTCACTCGCGTCACTCGTGACAAATAATTGTTTTCAATGCTGCGGTGGACTCGTTTATACCTACGGCAGGTGGCAAACTGCCGTGGATACCCGATTCGACATTACCGGAATAGCCCGCTGTCTTACGGAGAAAGTTCGTGGGTTCCTGCGAAGCCTTAATCCGGGACAACATTCTACGCGCGGACAGTGGCGTGGGTATAGAGGGGCAAGAAATATACGCTTAAAAATACTGTTTATACTTTAATTATCATAGAGTTGTATAGTGCTGGCTCTGCGTGACAGCATATTTTTCCAGAATCTACTAATTACTCGTACTTTAAAGTTTAACTAGTATATTTTAACTTTACACTTGTTCAGTAATTCTCCGTGGTGGGCAATGGCGAAAAAACGGTTACATTTTAGTTTACTATTATTCTGGCATTAATTTAGTAGAGAAAAAAATATATCAATAAATGTTGTATGTCCTAAATGTTGTACGGTTTTGTTGTTCAATGTCACTTTTGCATTGAACATATTAGCATTTAGGACATTTTTATCCAAGTTGGACATCTGTAAAATCATTATTCACGGAAAAAAATTACATATATGTCACTAGTTTGACGAGTCTAGGTATGTATGTACATGTACCTACTTCTCTGTGTAAAAGACAGACTGAAGAAAGCCATTCCCTAATTCACAAATACGGTTACGCGCCGTCAAAATAATATTTTGAATAAATATTTTCGTTCGCGCATCACTCGTTCTTCGGAGACAATTATCAAAGGAACCATTCTGGTGGCCCATTACCAGACATAAAAGTGTAACGGTGTGGTCCACGTGTACGCAGCTTTCTGAGGCTCCTTTGTGTTACGTCGACGTAAAAGTGTTTACGGGCCAGAGTAAACGTCGGTTTTCACGGTTTTACAACCGCCGAAGTGTATGAGACTAAGGTCGTAGGACACGTGTGAAGCGAACCTTAAACGGAACAAAAACACCGTAAAGGTTTATTGCACACTTAAGGAATTTCGACTTCCAATGGCGGTACATATGTTTCGGTTTCGCTATACATGTAGGTGAGCTCTGAAGAAGACATAGCAACATTATCTCTGGTCCAATGAATATACAAACAAAAAACTGAATTGAAATGACTCACTTTTCAGAAAAATATATTTCTACCTTTAATTACACGTTTCTCAAGTTGATAATAATATAAGTTTAAAAAAACTCGTTGAAAGTGGCTATGAACAAAAAAATTAACAGAGTGAGTTTGTGAGAATTCCCACCTCACTTTTCTCCGTTACTTTTAAATCTACGAGAAAGATTTTTTACAGGGTAACTTATTTTTTTCTGAAATTTCAGAATACGCTGTCAGAAAAACAATTGGAAGAAAAATGTAGCAGCTGTTTAATTAATATACCTACTTAACTTTTTTTAAATGAAACACTGTATATTTTGTATTTGTTCAATTCCGCTTGTCACTCTCAGTACAACAAATATGATATAGTTCCATATGTTATACTTTCTTCCACAGGCTTCCTTCCTTCCTTCCTTTTCTTCCTTTCTTCCACATTATGCATCGAATATAGGAAATAATATGTATACTCGACAATATGATTAATGAGTAATTTATAGTAAACGGTGGATAGTTAACCCCAGTGGCGGTGCGTGATATTTCAGTTAGCCATATCTTGAAAACGACGCATGGGACCCACTTCACTTTTTAGGTGATGACTATACACCTCTTGCAGAAAGGATTTATAGTGAAAAAATCGTCAGCAAAGTTTGCGAAAAAAATTTTCAAAAACACTGGAGCACTCCCTGGGTTCTCAGTGGAATATTTGCAGTATATTTTTTTTTCATAATCTAGAAACAAATATAAGGAGACGTTTTTCGATTTGTTACAAAATATTTTTTGTTTCAAAAAGTTATGGCCATTTTAATTTTTGGGAAACAAAATGTTCCTATAAAATTAAAATTAAAATGGCCATAACTTTTTGAAACAAAAATATTTTGTAATAAATCGAAAAACGTCTCCTTATATTTGTTTCTAGATTATGAAAAAAAAAATATACTGCAAATATTCCACAGAGCGTTACTGAGAACCAGGAGTGCTCCAGTGTTTTTGAAAATTTTTTTCGCAAACTTTGCTGACGATTTTTTCACTATAAATCCTTTCTGTAAGAGGTGTATAGTCATCACCTAAAAAAGTAAGTGGGTCCCATGCGTCGTTTTCAAGATATGGCTAACTGAAATATCACGCACCGCCACTGGTTAACCCCTTGTTGTATATAAATAAATACAAAAATTACTGTCTTAGTTCCTTTGTTGCTCATGTATGGGAAACACGCGTTTTAAGAAATATTAATTTTTTGTATTTTTGTAAATGATTAATATTAGTACCTAATGAATAATACATCTCAATTTTGCGAAATATTTATTTTATCAGAATAACTAATAATGTAAAACATGACAGGTTAAATGATGCATCCAAAAGTGACATTTTATTTAAACGTTTTCCTTCGTAGCTAACTTAAATAATCATTTGAAATATTTTACCTCAAATAATATTTAATTACAAAAATATGTTAACATACTAATAGCACGTAAAACATATTTTTACCTGATCATAAGCAACAAAGGATCTAGGACCTAGAAAGTCATTTTTGTGTTTTTATATATTTATTATTATTTTATATATTTAATGCATAACATTTCAAAAGACTGGAAGAAAGTATGACATATGTTATAGCATTGTAATTAGACCGACAAGCGGAATTCAACAAATAAAAAAATACAGGGTGTTTCATTCAAAACAATTAATATCAATTAAACAGCTGCCACATTTTTGTTTAAACTGTTTTTCTGACAGCATATTTTGAAATTTCAGAAAAAAATAGGTCACCCATGTATTTTTATTTTCGTAACCAAAAATAACGGAGAAAGTGGGGTTGGGAATTCTGACGAAATCACCCTATACAGTGTGTACCAGATATATAGAATTTTCTGTTTTTACGAGGTTTTTGACATGTCAAAAATGAGTATCGACGCTGTCTAACTTTTAACAAATGAAATCGATATACAGTGTTCCAGTCTTTTAGCAAGACTTAAGGGTTTTATAGAATTAGTGATATGTATTAAGTAAAAAAACGGTATGAATAGGCCTTAAACTCTTAGTTTTCGGTATACAAGGTGTACAATTTTTTTTACAGTTTACTTCACTTTTAAAATGAGAACCTTGTAGCTCTCACTTATTGAGTAAACATAAAAATTTAACATTTTAACACCTTGTAGGTCGAAAACTAAGCGTTTCAGGATCTACTCGTATGTCCATATGAACTTTTTTGCTTAAAATATTTTTTTCTACAAAATCCTAAAGTCCTAATATAAAAAACTGGGACACAATGTATATTTTACATCCACGTATTGGAGTGGAATTAGATATAGTGTAGATAAAAAAGTGTTTAAACATTTTTATTGACTAAATACGTCTCAAATGTTTCGAAACGTCGAGATTTTAAGTTTAAGCAAAAAAAAAACTTGCACCTGTATAATACGAGTGTAGTTCTTTCAGTAAGTACATAAAATAAAAAAATTAATGAATTTAATAAAATAGGAAGAACTATCAACATGATGTTAAGTTTTGTTTAATGTTTAACATTCTGCAGTGTTTTATAGTACTTTTTGTACTGTTGAATCTTTCTTTTTCTCAAAGAATATATTTTAAGTCGAATGTTTTTGTTCTGTATTCTATAAATTACACTGTAAATATCTTACGAAGTTTATTCAAATATCTTACTAAGCAGGCATTGTATGTACATATCTAATAAATCTAAGAGAAGAATTAGAAATAAAGGACTCCCAGGAACAATGAATAATCGACAAGAAATCAAGTCAAAATGAAGTTTTGTACATTTTGCAGTGTTTTAGAGTACTTTTTGTACTGCTGAATCTTTCTTTTTCTCAAAGGAAATATCTTTAAGTCGAATGTTTTTGTTCTGTATTCTATATATTACACTGTAAATATCTTACGAAGTTTATTCAAATATCTTACTAAGCAGGCATTGTATGTACATATCTAATAAATCTAAGAGAAGAATTAGAAATAAAGGACTCCCAGGAACAATGAATAATCGACAAGAAATCAAGTCAAAATGAAGTTTTGTACATTTTGTAGTGTTTTAGAGTACTTTGTGTACTGCTGAATCTTTTTTTTTCTCAAAGGAAATATCTTTAAGTCGAATGTTTTTGTTCTGTATTCTATAAATTACACTGTAAATATCTTACGAAGTTTATTCAAATATTTTACTAAGCAGGCATTGTATGTACATATCTAATAAATCTAAGAGAAGAATTAGAAATAAAGGACTCCCAGGAACAATGAATAATCGACAAGAAATCAAGTCAAAATGAAGTTTTGTACATTTTGCAGTTTTTTAGAGTACTTTTTGTACTGCTGAATTTTTCTTTTTCTCAAAGGAAATATCTTTAAGTCGAATGTTTTTGTTCTGTATTCTATAAATTACACTGTAAATATCTTACGAAGTTTATTCAAATATCTTACTAAGCAGGCATTGTATGTACATATCTAATAAATCTAAGAGAAGAATTAGAAATAAAGGACTCCCAGGAACAATGAATAATCGACAAGAAATCAAGTCAAAATGAAGTTTTGTACATTTTGCAGTGTTTTAGAGTACTTTGTGTACTGCTGAATCTTTCTTTTTCTCAAAGGAAATATCTTTAAGTCGAATGTTTTTGTTCTGTATTCTATAAATTACACTGTAAATATCTTACGAAGTTTATTCAAATATCTTACTAAGCAGGCATTGTATGTACATATCTAATAAATCTAAGAGAAGAATTAGAAATAAAGGACTCCCAGGAACAATGAATAATCGACAAGAAATCAAGTCAAAATGAAGTTTTGTACATTTTGCAGTGTTTTAGAGTACTTTGTGTACTGCTGAATCTTTCTTTTTCTCAAAGGAAATATCTTTAAGTCGAATGTTTTTGTTCTGTATTCTATAAATTACACTGTAAATATCTTACGAAGTTTATTCAAATATCTTACTAAGCAGGCATTGTATGTACATATCTAATAAATCTAAGAGAAGAATTAGAAATAAAGGACTCCGAACAATGAATAATCGACAAGAAATCAAGTCAAAATGAAGTTTTGTACATTTTGCAGTGTTTTAGAGTACTTTGTGTACTGCTGAATCTTTCTTTTTCTCAAAGGAAATATCTTTAAGTCGAATGTTTTTGTTCTGTATTCTATAAATTACACTGTAAATATCTTACGAAGTTTATTCAAATATCTTACTAAGCAGGCATTGTATGTACATATCTAATAAATCTAAGAGAAGAATTAGAAATAAAGGACTCCCAGGAACAATGAATAATCGACAAGAAATCAAGTCAAAATGAAGTTTTGTACATTTTGCAGTGTTTTAGAGTACTTTGTTACTGCTGAATCTTTTCTTTTTCTCAAGGAAATATCTTTAAGTCGAATGTTTTTGTTCTGTATTTTATAAATCACTGTAAATATCTTACGAAGTTTATTCAAATATCTTACTAAAGGCAATTACATATCTAATAAATCTAAGAGAAGAATTAGAAATAAAGGACTCAGAACAATGAATAATCGATAAGAAATCAAGTCAAAATGAAGTTTTGTACATTTTCAGTGTTTTAGAGTACTTTTTGTACTGCTGAATCTTTCTTTTTCTAAAGGAAATATCTTTAAGGGAATGTTTTTGTTCTGTATTCTATATATTACACTGTAAATATCTTTCAAGTTTATTCAAATATCTTACTAACAGGTATTGTATGTACATATCTAATAAATCTAAGAGAAGAGAGAAATAAAGGACTTAGGAATAATGAATAATCGACAAGAAATCAAGTCAAAATGACCTATTGCTTGCCATAATATTTTACGTGCCGTGAATAAGCCATTTATTGTAGTTGTTTGTTTTCTCGTATAGTAGTCGCAGGAGGGTGGCCGCAGGAGGGTTGCCGGTGACGTACGTCCGAGGAAGCCAAGGTACCGTGACGACAGTCATCATACCGTAATGGCAGTCTTTCCGAAAATCAGATGTCCCACCGAACAAAACACAGCGATTCATCTTCCGGCTGGAGTCATACAGGGCGTTTCAAAATCAATGTGCTCGTTCTACCGGGACAGTCTCGCGAGTCTAGGATAACCAGCGAATCAAAATGAAAGAAAAATCAAAGACTAATGTTTTAATTTGAATCAGGGGCGTTTCATATTGCAAGAGGTTAAGAGTTAAAAAAAAAACTGGACGTCTTCCACGAAACACCGAACTACTACACTTTTCTCGACGCGCGTTTCGCCAACCAAGTTGGCATCTTCAGAAGAAGATTAAAACTTCAGTTTTAAAAGGAGAAGATTAAAACTTCAGTTTTAATCTTCTCCTTCTTTAGTTTTCAAAAGGAGAAGATTAAAACCTCACTTTTAATTTTGACATCTTCTCCTGAAGATGCCAACTTGGTTGGCGAAACGCGCGTCGAGAAAAGTGTAGTAGTTCGGTGTTTCGTGGAAGACGTCCAGTTTTTTGTTTCTACGCTGAAGGTCCCAGTACCCACTGCAGGAGGTTAAGAGTTCTTTAAATAGTAGTTGCCAGTCTACTACTTGCGAAAATATTCAAAATGTAGATATTTTTGAAAAACAAAAGATTTCCTTACACTATCATTAAAGTAAGTGATCATATAGTATTGTCACATCTATCACTGAAGTACGAAACTCAAATAAAACTTCAATAACTAATTGTTAATCTAGTTTCTGTTGGACAGATATTGCTGATCAGAAGATTCTGTTATGAATTAATTAATATCAGTATTTTGGAAAAAAAAATAATTGTCGAAAAATAACAAAACGCATATTTCCTAGGACTTGGGCCTATTATATATTGGTTAAAACTACCCTGCGGGCACAACAGGCAAAACCCCTCGAGCTGATGCTAAGTTATTTTAATTTTATAGGAACATTTTTGTTTTCCAAAATTAAAATGGCCATAACTTTTTGAAACAAAAATATTTTGTAACAAATCGAAAAACGTCTCCTTATATTTGTTTCTAGAATATGAAAAAAAAATATACTGCAAATATTCCACAGAGCGTTACTGAGAACCCAGGGAGTGCTCCAGTGTTTTTGAAATTTTTTTCGCAAACTTTGCTGACGGTTTTTTTCACTATAAATCCTTTCTGTAAGAGGTGTATAGTCATCACCTAAAAAGTGAAGTGGGTCCCATGCGTCGTTTTCAAGACATGGCTAACTGAAATATCACGCACCGCCACTGCCTTCAAATAACCCTCAAGGTCAACGTCGAGGTCAAAAAAGGTTACGGTCGTACTTCCCCCTCCTTGCCCAACAACTTCTGTATACAACTTTTTTATTTTTTCGCTTACCGGCCGAGTTATTTCCTATTAAAGATTAAAATGGTCCACCAGGTATAACAGTTACAAAAACCAAAACAAGAAAAAAGAACAAAATAGATATAAATATAAAGATCTAAGTAGCTCCTTCACAAATATAACAACATCTACAACAAAATAGTAATGAGCATCCTAAAAAAACGTAGGAATATGCATTTAATATCAACTTTTTACTTTTTAGTGAAATCTGACAGCTGTCATTAAGTCGAACTTTATTCTTGACTTCAGATTCGTGATTAGCGACCCAAAAAACCAAAATAAAAGTCATAAAAAATAGTTAAAGAAATGTTTTCGAAAAATTTCCTCTATTAGAGTTTATGGGGGTTATATGGGGGTGTAGAAAAAAAACTGACGCGGTAGAAAAATTTTTTCTTGCCAAATTTGGTTTCAGTGCATCAAAATACATAGGAAATGATGGGTCTGATTGCAAAGACAGAACTTTTTTTTTGTAGACCTGTGTAATTCACATGGATTTTATTTACGTTAAACCCATAAAGCCAAATATGTATTTCGAAATAATCTTTCGTGACATTATACCAACTGTTTTCTGTATGGACAACATTAAATGACGATTGTTAGGATTTACATTTTAAACTGTGCATACAATTTTAACCCTTTGCTGTGAACAATTTTAGAGAAAACAAAAACTTCTAAGATGATACTTGAATGCATACGACACTATCTTAGATATCTGTTTAGGATTAATGTTAGTTTGGGAGCACCCTGTATAGGTGCATCCTCGGTACATTATGCGCGCACATCCTGTGTGAATCATGCGGGACAATGCGACCATTTCCCGCCGTGTGGCCGGCCGAGGACACCCTTTCTAGGGATGAAGTCACCCTCTTCCGTAGAAATGTCGCATGTGCCCTTTTTATTAAACAAAAGGTAGAGAGTAGGTGGACCTCCCTCGCCCTGCCACCATTAATCAATGGCAAGTGAAGTTACGCCTTAAAGCCGGCGCGGCGGGCCTCCGTAAAATTGCTTCGCCTAATCGGTCTGCGCAAATGTAAAGTTCACTGATAAAAATAGTTCCTTTATTAGATAAGAGACCATTAAATTGTACATATTTGTTTTGTTTTATACATTAATGATGTGTTTTTTTTTTATTTTTTACAGGTTTGGAAAAGATAAATAGTACATTACATACCGACGTGGAAAGTGTTTCATTACCGTCGAGAGATTATGTAGTTCAACTTGTCTTAAGATAGGAATGAAATTTTTTACCAAGGTTTGTATAATACTTAATTTACAGTCATCCCCATTTTTAACTTTCAACTTGTGAAAAGAGATTGATGTTTAACTGCTTAAGAAGAATGAAAAATTTTACTAAGGTTTGTATAATACTTTATTTACAGTCAGTCCAAAATTTAAACTAAAAAAATTTTTCACTTGTAATAAATAACATTTTATTACAAGTGAAAGGTGTCACAGGTGTTTCGTCTAAAATTGAAAGTATAAAAAATACGTTTTCTATACTATAATTTAAAAAAACTTAATTTATATTAAAATCCATCCCAAATAGCATTGCGTTCAATTCGAGCAAAAAAAAAATTAAAAAGGACATTTAGATATAGAAAACTAGCTTTTTATATTATAAACAATCTCAAACAGAATTGCGTACAAATGTTGACAATTTGATTTACTTTCACCCCATGGGAGGAAAGTATTAACTTTCCACCAGTGAGTCGAAAATCAAAGTGATAAAAGCGACACTTTTGACAAACATGTATGGTTGGAAAAAGGCCTTGTCAGTAGATACACAACTCCTAATAAATTTCAAAATTTTACATTAATGAATAAAGAAATTATAGACAGTTACATGTCCTATGTGTCACCCCGTATACACATATGTATATGTATGCGAATACATAATATATTAAAGTTACAGTATCACTTTTTTTGGTTTAATATCTTTTAATTTTACGTCAATCAAAAAATACTTTATTATCATCATATAAAACGTAGAAAGTCTTGAAAAGGCAATCTAGATATCATCAATAACATCGGCTATTTAAAGAGAAAGAATTAAAATTAGGACAAAAGTAGCGAACACGGTGCTGCTTGTTGACATTTCTATTAGAGGCTTGTCTCCTTCAGACCACCCATCAATTAGTGCTCTCAACTGAATCGTTGCTGAACAAATCGCCAAAGTTTACACAGACACTAGTCCTAGGCTCTCGAGAAATCAATGAGCTACGCTACTAGAATGATGACTCCAATATAAAAATAATTACTTACATGGAGTAAACCCTTTAGTTATATGACAACCAATATGTGATGAAATTTACTTCCACATATCCACGTATGATACTGGTAAAAAAATGCCTGAAATATTTTGAAACGTCAAAATTGTAAGTTTGGGCACCGAAGAATGTTGTCAAGCTCAAGTTGAAAGATATCAACTTTTTTGTAACACTTATAAAATAGAAGAATTTCGAGCTGATTCGATGTTCTATAATCAATTACGTGGTTAGGAGATTTTTCATTTTCTCAATGCTTACAGGTAACTCATAAACGCTTCCATATTTTCACTTCAAATTTGATTCACATACATACATACCTGTACATACATAGGTATGCAGCACGTTGATTAATTTACTTTCATTCTAATACTCATAGCTTAATGACGTATTAAGCTAATATTAATTACACTCTATTAAAAAGTCTAATAATAATTAGATTTTATCTCAATCATTTAGTTTTCGTTAAAAAAAATATGTGAAAACTTAAATAAATATGATTTTCATTTGTTTGTAGCTACCAAATTATTCATTTTAGATACCAAGTATGTTAGTTCGTTATAATCAACTTATCTGAGTATCGGAAAATGTGAAAATATACAGGATATTCCATTAAAAAAAAATCTTTGGTACGCCACCATTTTTTTGAAACACTATGTATACTTCAAGCTAAGGCTCAATGGTTTTTTAATGCTAATGACTTTTAATGCTAATTTTCACATTTAAAATTTCGTATCAATATCTCTATTAACTTCCGAAATATTTACGTGATTCCATACCTTTGTCCATCACTGTATTTGTTGCCCCACACAAAAGATTGTATTGACTTAGAATGGAAGTCAAAGAGTTCTTGGGAAACAGAAAGAGTGAGAACTTTAGAAAGAATTACTTTCAAACCCTTGGTTAACTACTACAAAAAGGATTTTAGTACGTCTTTAAAAATACACGTTTTGGATTCACATCTTGATTTTTTCTTGACAATCTAGGATGTCCTGAGTCAGCAGCTTGGTTTGAGCAGCGACACAACAGGCTTCAGAGTCAAGATTTTTGGGTGAGCGTACGAGGTGTGTAAATTAAGTAATGAGACAACGTAGCGCCCGATCTGGCCACACTGGGGATACATGACTTGGAAGGGCGGTAGGTTAACATGTAATGCACCTTCACTACAAGTTTGAACTTGTTACAGTGATTTGTTTGTTCTTTGTGACTGTTTTCGTAAACCGGTTTTTTTCTAGTGCGTTTTAAAAACGAGTGACATTAATTTTGAGCAACAGTGTGCTATCACGTTTTGCTTCACATTTGGACGCAGCAGAACGGATATTTTTGCAAAACTTCAACGGAAGCCTACGGAGACAGTGTTTTTCAAGAGCCCAGGTTTTTCGGTGGTTTAAGGTATTCTCAGAAGGAAGAGAGTCGATTGAAGATGAATCACGCATCGGAAGGCCTTTGTCTTCAAGAACTGATGAAAATGTCGATAGAACACAGGAGCCGAGAATATACACCACCGAGAAGCGACAATTGCCGGCAGTCCCTTTGATGTTTTATGGCTCAACTCGACATGACGTAAACACAACCAAGTACACTGACAGAGTAAGTTCGTTTGACAGATGTACACTGAACGAACTGTACGTATGTCTGTATACTAAATGCTTTAAAAAAATGTAGAAAAAATAAAATTTGAAATATTTTAAATAATACAGGGCTGTAGCTAGGACCGATTTTTAGAAATATTTGTATGGCAAAATGAAATGAAAGGCTGTGTTCTGCGAATAGTCCGATGACGGTAGTCAGACATTCAACGTCGAACAATTGGCTGAACGGGTTTTTCTACTTTGACAAATTATAGCACACATAACCTTAACGTAAAATAACTAAATAGGGACCATGAAAGCGAGGCTACACAAAAAGAAATTCGATAGCTGCCCTCATATATGAACTAGAATATTGTTCATGAAAAATTTAAAATTGCTTATAAATAAATGTAGTTAGAGTAGGTACAGAGTAGTAGGAACAGAGTTCCTTCGCTGAACGATCTCGACCACCGACGTTACATTTCAAATTCCGACCAACTTTCCCAATCAGCGGATTGGACAGACCACTGAAGTATCTTTCTCGCTGAACGAATTCGACGAGTCCGACCATTCGCTGAACACAGCCAAAATTTCTACAATGAAAATCATATGGCTTTAGATAGGAATTAATGTCCTATGGCGAGCAAAAAAAATTCGGCGGGCAATGCTACATGGTAATTTTTTTAAGAGACTTTTAGACATACATACCATACTTGAACATTGAAAATCATCAAGTAACTCTCATCAAAAGACTAGAAAAGTACTAATAACACTATTCGCACTAATAACACTATTCGCACTAATAAGCATTGTACAGAATAGTTTCTGTGGTGTATACAAATATAACACTTGTATTCTATATATTCTATACATTCTCTATACCACAAGGATTTTTCGAACCAAAAGTTTTCGGTTGGATCGTGAACGAAAACTACGATCTCTGCTGAAGATGATAGCCTTGCTATCGAAATATGCATATTCAGATGCTCAAAAAATCCTTGTGGTATAGGGGAATATAATACAAGTGTTATACTCGTACTCATCAAGCGAATATTATATAAGAGTGCTGTAGCTGCTTTTGATTTTTACTAATTAAATTGTTATAATTTAAAAAGTCATGTGAAAAAAGATCGTATTGAGAAAATGTCAAGGCTAAATATCTATACAAATTGGCACAGGATACAAAGGGCTAATGAAACCACGCCAACCCGTATACAATTCCAAGATGGCAACTGACAACAACACAACCTAGTTGGCGCATGCGCATACAAAAACGGTCAACGCGGGAAGCTTTGCTGTCGCTTCTCGGTGGTGTATTATTCTCGGACAGGAGCTTGTGCGTTCAGATCGTCGGTTGACGACAAGAATGATCGGGGAAGTGTTAAATTTGAATTACACCATTGTTCATCGGATTTTGACGAATTGGGGATGAAACAAATCTGCGCAAAAATGATTCCAAAAAACCTTTCGCAGGAACAAAACGACAATAGGAGAGAAAGGTGTCTTGACTTTTTGGAATCAATTGAAGATTATGCCTATTTTATGGAACATGTCATTATTGATGAGACTGGGATGTGTGAGTACTACCCGGAAACCAAGTGCCAAAGCATAGAATGGCACACTTTAAGCTCTCCAAGACCCAAAAAATAAGAATAAGCAATGATTTGATTTTTTGGATAGCCAGGGAATTGTCCACATAGAGTTTGTGCATCCAGGCCAAACAGTAAATCAACACTTAGAGAGGTTTTTAAAAAACTTCGAAAAAGATCATGCCTGTAAGACCAAACATCAAGAACAACTAAATATCGCATCGCGACAATGCGCCTTGTCACACAGACATTTCAGTAAACGAGTTTTCAGCCAGTATAAACATTTCTGTGGCTCCCCAGCCTCCTTATTCGCCTGACTTGAGTCCTTGTGACTTTTTTCTCTTCTCAAGATTGAAAAATCACCCCAAGAGACGTCATTTTGGAACCATAGAAAACATTCAAATGGCTGCAACCGATCAGCTGAAGACTATTCCAGACTATGAGTTCCACACTGCTATGAGGAATGGAAGAACCGTCTCCAGCGCCGTGTGGCTTCCCAAGGAAGTTATTTTGAAGGAGACAATACTGAATTGTAATTCTATTCGAATAAAACAATTTTAAAAAATCTCTCATTACTTAATTTACACACCTCGTATATTAAGGGACTATTGTTGGTTATAAAAGAAACTGGCTCAGTTTATTCAGTCACACAATTATTTATTTGTGATAATATGACAAAAAATATATATTTTGAAAATGTGACGTGATTGCAACAATAACTCTGGATGTAGTGACCCAAATAGCTCCAAAAATAACTTTATAAAATAACTCTGGTCAAACCTGTAAACTAAGGTAATAGAAGTATTACATAACAATAAGTTGGTTAAATGTACAATGTTTGGACCACTTTATCTAAACTCTATTGTTAGCATATCAAAAAATTATAATATTCTCCTCCTATCGTTTTTATAATTGGCTAAACCTACAATTTTTCAGGCCTTTGTTATTTACAACTGCCTACCTAAACTCTCCACCGATTAATTCAGATTTAAAATCTCAATCAAATGAAAACCTGACTTTATATCATTACACGGTTAACGGAGAGAGAGGGACGTCGGCGATCGCAGTGATCCCGACTAATGCTGTCTAATTGACAGGTTGTGTTCGATCGCTCTGTTACACGGATATAGGTAATTAATGTCAGGACCCGTGTTCTGCGAGCGACATCGTTCTCTCCTGCAATACAGTCTCTTTCGCGTTGCATTACACGTGTTTGGAGGACCAGAATTTGCACATATACTGCCGATTTGCCATGTTCCGGGAGCAATATTGCACCCGTCACTTGTTTACTCACGATGGTGTAGCTTCGGAGACAATACAAGTATATTACAGAACCGGATAATTACACTGTCCCTAAATACACAGATATAATTAGGATACATAATACAAAAGGAATAAAATATGATTTTGATAAAAATAAGTCGCTAATATATGTAAGTTTTATAAACTACTATCTAAATTCTGTAATTTTGCATTGTTACAGAACATATTCTATAAATTGAAATACCCTGAAAGAGGTATTTTATAAACTACTATCTAAATTCTGTAATTTTGCATTGTTACAGAACATATTCTATAAATTGAAATACCCTGAAAGAGGTTCAATATAGCATGGTAATAGGACCATCGAAAATAAGTGCAAATCACATTATAATCATTACAATGTACGAGCCCTGACGCACTTGAATTGGATTAAAAAAAAAACGGAAATATCCTAATTTTTAAGTCTACATAAGTATAACAATAAATAAAACAAAAGCGTAAAAGCATAAAAAAAACGTTTTAATAACTTTTATTACATGCTCTCATGTTTAAAGAAAACAAAAAAACACTCAAAATGTTTTTCAAAAAAAAGAGAATTTTTTCTGCACAAGCTCTATGGTGCAAAATGAAAAAAGTGCTGCACACAGAGCCTATTCGAACGATTAAAAAGAAAAATGTTAAAAATATGAAATAATTTTAAGCTAAAGTATTGAACAAAGATAGAGGTAGAGATGATGATAAGATGGCAAGTTGTAATACCTAATGTCAAAGTTTACAGAATATTTATTCTGTAAACTTTGCTAATGTAGTCGTGACGAATATTGATAATTGCATGCAGGGAAACAAATCAAATTATTATAGAATATTTCAGATGCGTCACGAAGAATTAATTTGTCTACAAAACATAAATTTTTTATATCGTGTTTTTTATTGTAACTTAATTATGTTTATACTAAATGTGCAATTAATAAGATTTCTATTAATTCAATCGTTACAGAACCTATAATACAACAAAGCCCCTACGGCAATATGAAAAACTTGTATCGAAGTATATTTAACTTAATTTTATCCTGGAATGAAAATAAAAGATAATAAAAGAAGAAAATTAAAATGTATATAGCGTAAAATCATACCTTGAACTAATTGCCATAGCTATGTTAAAGAAAACATTCCGAAAACATTTATGAAGGGGAGGAGGGTAGGGTCACAAAGAACGGCTGTTTGGATGGTAACAAGGAGGAAATTTGTGTGCTATTAGTCTAAACAAAATGGTAATTTGTGCAACTATAACGACATAACCAGATAATTCATCTAGAGCAGTCCTCTGGGATAGGAATAATGCCGCGGTCTTCTCATGACGTCATCAATGATGAATGGCAAGAATAGGCAAGAATAGGAATATCATTTATGTAATGCAAAAAATAAAATCATGGAATATGTTACTTACTATTGCTTTTTAGATTTTTTTTGGTTTCAGTTTAGTAAATATACTAGTTTATGAAATGTGAATGGTTGTTCCTTGTTGGTAAAACAACTACATATGATGAAATAGGTAAGTCGTCAAAAATCATGCGGTACAGACCAACAATGGTATTAAGAATAATATGCGTATCGCATATAGACAGCAAGTCCTTTCATAATAGTTAAGATATTCAGTGGTGGTTTAAGAATCTGTGTCAGAACCAGTGGTGGCAACAAATCTGTTTCAAGAGGGACACTTCTTTGTGGGATAAAAAAAAATTATTGCATTAGTTCAGATGTATTAAATTATGATATAAAGCTTGACTAATGTGTATCTAGTAGTTAAACGGTCTATTAATAGTATTAGTCTAGTAATAAAACGGTCTCGTTAAACAATCCGTTTCAAATCAATGTTCATTTCAATTCAATTCAATTTTATTTTCATATTTTGTGAATACATATAAACATTTGTGATATATATAAACAATGTATATAAATGGGATAATGGCCTTCCTGTCCCAAAATCACGCTAGGCTAGGAAGCCTGTCTTGTAAAAATGGTCCAGTAGGCCATTCAATGAAACGTACATATTGATAATTGAGGCAAATAGTAGTTGTAAGTGTAGGAGTACTTCAAGATTAGGTTGGAGAATTTACAGAACAGTCAATGGTAGAGTATAAAGAGAGGTCGCAGATCAGAAAAAATTTAAAGGAATAAAAGTATAAAGGTAGCATTTCGACGCCTTGGTAAGTATAACCCACGCTTAAATTCTCCAATGATTATTAAAAAATTGCACCGTAGGTATTTAAAAAATAATAATTTATGGTAGAGATAAGATTTTTAATTTAATGTAATGGAAATTTTTCTGGGTGACTTTGTATATATTTTTTAATTTCTTTTTTTATAAATCTTAAATTGTACTGTTTCTTTTAGGTTTTTTTGGAAGAATATTATACATTTTTGGACCACAAAAGAGAAAAGAGTTTTGAGTAACAGTTTTGGCAAAGAATTCAACAGTAACGTCCAAGTTTAGCTGTGACCGGGTATCTATCACATGTTGTGTGTAGCTCTTGTGTTCATGGAACATTCTCTTTAAGCAATGGTAAGTATATAATGAGGGAATATTTAAAATATCTGTTTCTTTATATAACTGATGTGTGGGAAAAAGTTTGTTTTTCTTGAAGATAATTTTTAATATCATGTTCTGAGCTATTTGTAATGGACTTATGACAGTTTTGAAAGTAGCGCCCTATACTGGGATGCAATATTTTATTATAGATTCAGCAAGTGAATGATACAGAATAATAAAAATTTTTTTTGAGAAGATATCACGGATTCATACTTTTTATACTTTCGACTGTTATTTGATTATTACGTATTACACCTCATCGTTCATAACACCCACCACTGACGCTGATAAACTTCACTAAACTGCGACTACCTTATTGACAGATGACTCATTTCATTAATTGTTGGTTGAACTGTTCAATTTTTAGAAAAAATGTTACAGACATCAGATGTGTGGGAAAACAGAAAACTTAAAGGGCGTCCCATAAAGTAAAGGGTGTCCCATAATTCAGTCCTTTGCCAATACTTTGTACCGTACAGTATTGGCAACTAAATAAAGAAAACAGTTTGACGGCTGACAGTTTAGGGTTAGTAAAAATGGAGCACTACACGCGTTTTCATTGTTGAACAACATTTCAAAAATTATGAGAGTTACATGACTGCTACAGATCACAAATTTCGTACAAAAAATGGTGGTAATATTGATTAAACTTCAACTATGAAGAGAGTAATTGACCATAGAAAATGGACCATATATGTCACTTTACCATACTTCTTCGAAAATGAGGTTGGTCAAGCACTTACCTACTGTAACCGGTACTCGATATCGCGATGTGATAATCGAGTTCTTTCTGCCTAAATTGGATGATATTGATGGGAACGACATATGGTTTCAACAAGACAGTACGACATGCCATACAGCCCTTGAAAGAATCCAGTTACTGCATGAGACATTTCCTGGTCGTGTACTCTCTCGTTTCGATGATCAGAATTGGCCCCGTAGATAATGTGATTTAACACCATTGGATTTCAAGTCAAAGGTCTACCATATGTCAACAAGTCCACAACCACCCGCATTGAAGATGGATATTCAACGCTGCATCAACGAAATTCAGCCACATTTATGCAAAATGGTCATAGAAAATTTCGCATATGTGCCAGCAAAGGTGTGGAGGTCATTTGCCCGATGTGCTATTCCATACATAACCCTATTATATGTACGTTATGTTTCAATTAAAAAAAATACAATTGGAAAAAATTGCGTTTTAAATTTAATTCAAATTTTGCGTAAATTTTGGGACACTCGAGATTAATATTTAATATTAAGCTCGAACATGCGATTACGCTTTTAATGTATTACATTTAATCTTCATAAAAAGAGTTTAAGATAACATTTACTAAAATTATTTACTATATACCTAAATCAGAACGATTAAACATGTTTCGGGGTTTTGTATACGATACTATTTAGATAATTACACTAAATCAACCCAACACATATTCAAAAGCAAGGTAGTAGAAAATAAGTAATAAATCCAGGCGGTAAATTTTAAAAATTGATACGTTGACTAGAAAATCACAAGCGGCAAACGTAATAAATCCGTTACGCCAGAGATGGAAATGTTACCCGAAAAGATAACGCGCATAAGGTCACCTGGGTCCTCGTCGATATCTTTCTTAACCTGAGCTCATATTTCATGTATACGCTCCCTGGCGAGCACATGTGTTATCTCTGTGATATGTCGTCCCATATGGTTGGTTTATTTGGTTTTTATACACCACCGTAGTCCCACGGGTAGACAGCTTATATACCTTCAACCTTTCCCGGCGCGAATTTACCTATTCATAGAATCAGAGATGTAATCTAACACGTTTACTCCCTTGCGGTTTGTAGTCTAAAAAAACAGACACTGTAGCCGTACACAAGAAGATATTTTATTCTATTCCAATAAATATGGTTGTGTGAAAAGAGTATAAAGATTATTTCTTTAAAGAAAATAAATATTCTTTTCATAATATTCGTTGGATTCAAAAAAACTCTTTTTTATGTGTATCAGCATGAATATTTTGTTATTATTTCCTTCTTAAAATGTTAAATTTGACGTCAGCTTAAGGCCAATATTTCTACTAAAGCTCATTTACCTACATTAACAATAAATTTGCGACACTTATCGTGAGAATTTATCTCATCGTCTGAAACAGGCGGTGTTTCGTCTAAATAATAAAAAATAAAAAAGTTGGTAAGTCATGGTCAAAAAGGAGACATTGTCTTTAATTACACAGTGGGTATTATATCCCACATTATGATGCATAAAAAAATAAACATTACAGAAACAGAAACTGACTAAATAATCAAAATATAATCAAAGATAAGATAATATAATCAAAATCTGCTTTTAACATTCTCAAAAAATTATTGAGTTGTCTCGGATCCTCTATTCTCAATTCGGAAAATTTCTGATAAAATAAAAGATCACACCTCCTTAGTATCCATCATTTTGAACAAATTCCATTATTCTTTTTAGTTTTTTTTCCAGCAAAAAGTAATACTGTACATGTCGTAGTATATCTAGTTTGTTGTTCTGAATAATTGAATATTTCACTACTTGATAGAATATTAGGTACAACTCACAATCTTCATTCGGAGTGACATAGTAGGTATTTCAAAACGATCATTCGCAGTGACATAGTAGGTACTTTAGTTACCATTAACACCATGTCCTCTATTTCCATTCTAAATTGAAAATAGGTAGAAAAAAGCAAGGTTGTCAGATATATTTTCTAAAATTGCCAAGCTCACTATACAAATATACTTCATACTTCAGTAAACTGTTAGTTCGTGACGTTCTTAGAAAGCTAGTTTGGAAATATTAAAAAAGAAAACATAGCTATAAATTTATTAGTTAGTTATAAAAACTTTATGTATATTACTATACTTTTGAAGAGTCTACTGAAAATTTTGAAGAGCCGGCAACGCCTGAGCTGCCCGCGGCAGCGAATGCCCTGGGAATGCCGACCCAGTATACTATTGGATTGCTTTGTATTTAATACCCCTTAAATACTTATTCGGTCCACTATGCCATAAATTTTTTACGACGTCGTTAAAATGATTTACGACTTTGGTAATTCGACTTGTTTAAGATGCCAGTGACGTGTATTTCAGCTAGGTTTATTAACACAGATAATTTTTTGAGATTGTCTGGCTAAATGAGCATTATTTACAGCAAATTATATTACAAATATTAAGAGTTTTGTATGCATGCTAATTTTAATCTCCTATATAGATTTGAATGAAAAAAATTATTTCACAATTTTCGAATTTATAAAAGATATATGCACGCCCATGGAATCATAAAGTTGCACCTCTTTTTTTGTTCCCCAGGCGTATTTATCATTTTCAATTAAAAATAAAAGGACTATACCTTAGTTACCATCAACTTTTAAACTAAGGTAAGTTTGGTTAAATCGCGATATTTCTACCCAAAGAATCTTCAGTTTCCCAAAATTAATGGGACACCCTGTATACACCGTAGTATGAAAAGTATATTGAACTACAGTTTAACAAAATTATATCATTTCTCGTACTGTATAATCTATAAGACATATCTGAGCGATTTTTCGAATTGCACATAACTGTTCAATCCGCATGATACATTGTACGCGAAGTAATTTTCCAAAACCATTTTCTCCGCTACTAAACGCAATCTGCAATAAAATTTATCTGTTCCAATTATAATTTTTGGCTCTTACAAGCGTCTATGTAGTATGTCATTAAATAATACGAACGTCAGAGGGGAAATATAATGAAACCACAACATCATAACATAATTTGAATCCACTTTATGGCGCATTTACGTCTAAAAATTTGAAAGAATCCCCGCTTGCGGATAAACGATAAAGTATTTTGGAAACAGATTCCTCGACATGGCAATGTTCTGGCGGGCCACGGCTGAGCTCATCCGAGTTGCAGCCTGTTGGAATGCAGCCAATGCGAGCCTCCTTCCTATGCTGCTACTTTGTGTAATAGTGAATGGTGAGATAATATGCCACGCTGCTTAACCCGAGACGCATTATTTTTTGCTTTCAACTCGCCCTTTGACGTGGGATGCAAACACGGTTTAAATGATGGGTTCGTTGTGAGAACAAACGTACGTAATAGACGAATACATCTTCTAGCGCCTAGTGATGGTGTTTGTACGATTCTTGTAGAGAAACGCAGGTAGAAGGTTTAGAAATAACTTGATGAAAAAGTACATAAAATATAATGATCAAAATAGAACAGTCCTTATTTGATGAATGATGATAGTTTATTATTTATAGAAACAGTCAAAGTGTCCTGATTGTAAGCCAATTTTTAATCACACATGTAGTTTACAAATATCAAACGTTGGCTGATTTGTTTCTGTTTATATGTTCGCAATAACACAATTTTAGTTGATATGTCAACTCACCTTGTACATAAAAACGGGCAGCTTTAGTCATAAGTGCTAAAAACATAAAGTTTTCCATTTCATAAACTCTGGATACAAAAAAAAATTGTTTTAACAAAACACGTTATCCTCTCATGGTCTAACTTGTCCATCAACAATATCCGGAACTTCTTCTGTGTTCATCTAATAAATAACAAGCAGGAACACACACTCGAACAAAAAAATGTTATAAGCACAATGAAAAAAAAATCCTATATATCGTTGATTTCTACTACAGTTTGCCTAGTAAGAGCGTAAACGTTATATTTGTTAGTTCTTTACTCTCCTTATGTAAGTGTAGAGGGAGGGAGTCTTTGTCGAAAATGCATTACGGGCAAAAACAGTTTTATTTCAATTCTGTATGTCGAGAAGAACGTCAAACGTTATAAGTGGGGTCCGGAAAAGTATCGTGCAGAATCGGCACTATAAAACTCTATGATAAAGTATAAACCGTTTTCTTAGAGCATATTTCTTGCTTCTGTATACCCACGTCACTGACCATGCGTAGAATGCCGACCCGACCCGAACGAAGTCCCGTGCGGGAACCCGGGAAGCCCGTACAATTTCTCCAAAAAACAGCGAACTATTTCGACAACGACAGGTGTCCCTTTGATTTGCCACCTGCCGTAGGTTTAAACGGGTCGACCGCCGCATTGAAAACAATTTTTTGTCGCGAGTGACTAGCTCGTGAGTTCGTGTACTATATTTACATATTACCTGATTTTGTGTAGATTTCTGCAATCATCACACAGTCGTTACCATTATTTGTTAATAGACTGAAACAGATTATTGAAAATTACGACGATTTTAAAATAGACGGATCACATTATTTATTCCTTGCAATCGTCGATATATGTATGTATATTTAGACTCGAAGACATTTAGATTCGAACATCCATCAACAAAATATTATTGGTACTGTTAGAAAAGAGGAATTTTGGTTTGATTTGGTCATAATAAGTTGTGCTTTCGTGGAACGTGGTCGACAATATTTCCTTTAGACTTTTTGCCAAATATGTATCCGATTCTCCATTGTCTAGTAGCCATACATTGCGTAAAACATATTTACAGAAGACATATCAACGTGTTATGGTAAATATCAAATAAGACATATTCAATAAATTTCAGTGGCCAACAGTGGACGAAAAAACAGATTTTAGCGGTGATAAGGTTGTTCTGATACGAATTTTAGGTGTTTCTGAAATTTAGCCTCCGATATATAGCCAGTAAATGGGTTTTACACACAACGGCTAAAAGTATAGAAATAGTAGTAACACGTGTTGTAGATGGAAAACATAAGAATGTACTGATGTTAGTGACAAAAAACAACTGTTAGTGATATTACAAACGACTGTGCGAAATTCGTGAAAATCATGTGCGTGGTGTGTAGTTCTCTTCTCCATGTGAACTATTTTGAATTTGCACCGTTCCTCTTCAGTAAATGTGAAACGATCATTTTCCTTCTACAAACCATATGTACAAGCCAAATCGCTCACATTTAACGAGAAGAAATGCAGAAAGACTACTGGTCGTGACAACGTACGCTCAAGCAATGAGGGCAGTCGGTGTTTCTGAATGACCCAAGCAATAGGTATATACATACATTATTTATTAACACATTTTCACTCCTGACTTTTTGATATCTCATATGTCATCTTCCGTCAATAACATGACGGATTACGAGTCCGGTTTTGCATTACAGCACACGATCCGAACCCTAGTTATAAGCTTTGTTTACGCCTCGCATTTTGAGGGTATTTTTCTGACTTAAAATTACTTACGCTGCAGTCGCGAAATACATGGGAAAGTCAAAATCGTTCATTAACAAGTCCGATATTCGGAGTCATAAAATGTCGATGACTTCCCGGGCCGTGGGTCAATTGGTTTATTACACAGCGACAATTGAATCCTTCAACTCAATACACCGCACTAAAATGTGCAGCCAGTGTAATTTACCTGAAACTCCAAATCGGCAGAGTCTGGAGTAGTAATATGCAACAAAGTATCTTCCACGTATGAAGGATGGCCCCTACTTTGATTTAAAGTGGCATGCTGCAATTTATGTGAGGTTTCGAGGGTCAGAAAATAACTTTACAGGTTTCAACCTTCACCAAATTAATATTTTTAAAACTTAAAACATTTAGAGGGCTAATTTCATTCATATTTTATTTTTATTTCCACGACGATTCATTATAGTAAACGTTTCACTAAAATAAACATTTTCCAGCAGGTATTCAGCCAAAAATACTACTTTCCAGTCATGAGCCGTAATTAAATATAAACATTTAAAACATGTGCCCCTAGTTTCGGCAAACTCGGGAGATAATATTTTCTCTCCTCCGGTTAACCTCTCGCGGAAAGTTTTCAAGAAGGAAGATATATTTCTGAGCGATGCGGTATAATGACATCGCGTAATTGCCTCTAATTACTTGTAAAATTACCTTATGGCATAAAAGATGTTGCCGAGTGCTCGGGAAGTTTTTCGAGGGTGAGGAAATGAGGCGAACCCGTTCGTTCGTTCGCTCCGCTCCCCGCCGTCCTAAAACCCGCTAATATTCCCGGAAAAAGTAAATACGGCGCGAATCCGACGTATATTATTGTTTAATTAAGGCGACCGTAAGAATTTATGGAAAGTTGCTAATTAATTTAGAAAGTTAAGCGTCCAGATTAATTCGTGTTGTAATAATATCTGTTTGCAATATTTAATGGCTCCGGGGCGGTTTTCGGCTCTTCGGGGAACGAACGGCTCGACTAATTCCCCGAAATTGTTTCCACGTGGTTCAATATAGAGGCGCCTTCTATACGGGATCATTAGAGGCCAGATATGAGCCGTGTATATGACGCAAATGACAGGGACTGATCCAGGACTAGATGCACTCGTGTAGAGCTCCACAGAAGCTAAAGCTCAATATGATTATTGATTCAGCTTAACAGCGAGAGCTAAACTAATAAAAAAAACATATTTTAACACGATTCATGATTATAATAGCTTGATATATACACGGTGGAGACTTTAACTGGAATATATTCGCTATCTGTGGTAGGTTTCGTCCTTTACATTATGCAACATTTGCGGTGTTATTTTTCCGATTTCCTCTTATCCTTTCCTGCAGATCTGCTATTTGTTGGGTTTCTGAATAACTCTAATATAATAGCTCAAAAAATTCCCGAGGCACGGCAACTTTTAAATGTATTTACCTACATTTTTCAAGTAATGTGAAACATATAGCCCCTCAGGGGTGGCTGAAACCACCCTCGACATGATTTTTTCAAATGCAACCCTATGGCTTGTGACACCTCATTGTAAAGCTGGTGGAAAGAGGAATCCAACGCACTAATCAAATATTAATTTTTAGTATGTTTGTAGGGTTGCATACAATTAAAACGTAATTTTATAGTTTAATTTATTTTTAACGCAACAATTTCGTACTCAAAATGTGTGTTGTTTAGTTTTGGAATGTAAACCTTACTTTTCATATGTCCCCACAAAAAATTCCAAGCAATTTTTTGCAACAACTGATATTTGTTATTTTTTGCTAGTGTTTTTACACGACCGCAAAGAGTAATTTAGTTTGTATGCTGTATTCAGAGTTTGAAACGAAGTGTTATTTCAAATTGGTGAAAATGTCTTATTTAACTGAATCACTAAAAATCGAAATTTTGATGATGATTGGATATGGTGATAGGGCGCGAACTCAATGCGAAGTTGTTCGCTTATTTCGAGAAACGCATCCTGACTTGCCACCACTAAATCAAGGTACCATTAGTAAAATTGAGGCACAATATCGAGAGATAGGTCCTGTCAGGAAAGTACCGAGTAAGAGGCAGGCTGTTGTTGATGACGACACGAAGTTGAATTTTTGCTTGCTCTAGAAGAAAATCCAATCACTCCAGCCCGTCAACTGGCCCGTGATAGTAATCTTAATCACAAAACAGTTAAAAATACTTAAATATGAGAAAAAACGCCCATATAAAATGCAAGCTGTTCAAGAGCTACTTGAAGATGATCCAGATTGACGGTTGGAATTTTGCGATTTATTGATGACTTGTATTGATCAAAACCAGTTATCTTTAGAGTGGATAGTTTTTTCTGACGAGGCTACTTTTACATTAAATGGGCACGTAAATCGCCAAAATTGTCGTTACTGGGCTGAAGAGAACCCCCATTGGATGAGGGAACTTCATACTCAGCGCCCACAGAAAACTAATGTGTGGGCCGGAATAATACAAGATAGAATTGTAGGATCATTTTTCTTTGATGACACTCTTAATGGAGCAAGATACTTGCGTTTACTCCAGCACGAACTAATGCCAGTGCTATGTCATTTATTTCCAAACCCCTTAAACCCTAACTTGACCGACGAGAGGTTAGGGTTTCAACAAGATCTCCAGCTCTTACACCACTGGATTTCTTTTTGTGGGGACATCTTAAAAGTAGGGTTTACATTCAGAAACCCAACAATTTAGCAGATCTGCAGGAAAGGATAAGAGAGGAAATCGGAAAAATAACACCGCAAATGTTGCATAATGTAAAGGACGAAACCTACCACAGACTGGGATGCTGCCAACAAGTGAATGGTGCACATTTTGAACAATTGTTACGTTGGAAATAAATTTAATTTTTAAATTGTTTTAATTGTATGCAACCCTACAAACATACTAAAAATTAAAATTTGATCAGTGCGTTGGATTCCTCTTTCCACCAGCTTTACAATGAGGGGTCACAAGCCATAGGGTTGCGTTTGAAAAAAATCATGTCGAGGGTGGTTTCAGCCACCCCCTGAAGGGCTATATTTTTCATATTACTTGCAAAATGTAGGTAAATACATTTAAAAGTTGTCGTGTCTCGGGAATTTTTTGAAAAATCATTCACCACCCCGCTAGCGAATATATTCCAGTTAAAGTCTCCACCGTGTATGTATTATATACACAACAAATTTTACAACTTAGTTTTCACTCACTTCTGATTGTCCTAGCGGTTTTAAATTTTGTATACTTAATAATCTACATATTTTCTTATCCTTGTTACTTGTTATTAATTTTAATGATTGAACAGAAAGAGATTGAATCTGGATAAGGAATTTGAGCATAATTACTTCCACATCCACGCAGTGGCGTGGAAGTATCGTATTCAAGAAAAAAAATAAGAATTTTTATTGGCTGAAATAGACTTAAAAGGTTCTGAAACGTCGAGATTTTTAAGTTGAAGTGAAAGAAGTTCTGTCTGTCGGTATGTCTGACTGTCAGGCTATCTGTTAACATTTTTTTGTGTACACGATAACTCGAGAACGCGTTAAAATCAATTTCAAATTTGAAACACTTATGTACCATGACGAGGTCTGATTAGATTTTGAGCTCAATCGGTTGAAGGATTTGGGGTTAAATGGGGATACACTTTTTTCTTTGACTAAAGGTAATTTGCAAACGATGCAAAATATGCCCTTTAAATTTGATACACGTATACAACATAACAAATATATACAACATAACAAATGTAAATATTTTTAGATTAATACAGTCATGGGTTGAGGGGGTTGAAGGGGGTAAGTATTTAAAATAAGTCAAATAAATATTTTTAACATTAATTTTAAATAGTATAGTGGACTAGTCTAAAAAAATTCCTACTCTTGCTGGACCCACCCCCACCCTCCGGGGGTATGGGGGTAACTAATACAAAATATAAGGAAATTATTTAAAAAAATTGTGAAAACGTGCATGTATGGCCACGATAAATCACAAGGTATTTGTTTTCATTTAGCTGATGGTGTTATTTGTTGTCCCACGATAGGGGTGGGGGGCAAGGGGGTTCCATTTTGATATGAATTAAGAAAGATGTTCATGTGACGTGTTCTTTTATAGGTTTTTGGGGTACACGAATTTAAAAAACATAATAATAAGCCTCTATTCTCATGTTTCCTCCTATGCCCATTTCCAATAGGTACAATAATTATAACCTATATAACATTATTTCATAAATTACATTACGTTATAAAGGTCATAGGTCATACAGGTCATATTGGTTATAATGGTTATCACAACGGCCATATTAGTCATAAAGGACATACTGGTTATATCACGGTTATACTAGTTGTATATGGTCGGAAAGGTTATATTGGTCACAAAGTTCATATAGGTCGTATAACGTAGACTATAATGAGTCTCACTATATGACTATAGATGAGTCATAAAGGTCTTATTGGTCATAAAACTCAAAAGAGGCATCTGGGTCATAAAGGTCAATGTTGACTGTTCAAAAATGAGCTTATTTATATTTATCTATACCAACTGTTACATACGACTGAGTTTATGTTAGCGGTTTTTAGTTCGAAGATCCTTCATAGAAATAAAAATGCTGACTATGAAAACTCATAGGAAATATACCTACGTTGTGAAACGAAAATAGATTTTGTTTTAAGTCTTCAACTCTAAACTGTGTATTGCTTCTTCCCCATAATCTTAACAGTCAAATAGATAACAAATTTACAGGTCATAAAACTTTGTCACAAAGGTCACGAAGTTCATAGAGATCATGAAGGATTCATGAATCATTAAGGCAAATAGATCACAGAGGTATGTCAGGTCATAAAGGTCATATATTTCATAAATAATACAAAGGTCATAAAATCCATAAAGGTTATATCATTTACTTTTAAAAACACAAACGAATGTTTTTTACATATTTAGTCTGATTAAATATGGAAAAATTTGTGGGAAGTAGTGATTCCTTAGGCAGCGATTTTTGCATATACTCCTGTTATCACGAAGTCCGTCTCTGGAATGTATTATTGGGATCGGCCGTTGGAGATAATTAACCGCCTTTACCTCCGCGAAACATGTGTCTCCTTACGTACACGTATGTATATACAATAGTCTAGTTTAATGCGGTAATAAATGTGTACTTCTTAAATGGATTTCGTGAGAACCGATGACAGCCTGGTTAATTAAAATTTCGAGGTATATACACGCGGCGCGGTAAACATAAACAATTTCTGTAAAACTAAACTGTAAACTGTCTCAAGTCAAAACTACCTGTACTAGGCGGCTACGCTTAACGCGTAACAACAAGTTTTATATTTTGTAAACAGAAGCGGAAATGACAGCTCATTAGAAATGTTGTTGTTATTAACGCATTAGTAAGAGAATGGAAATACATACACATTTTCACACTTATTTCGGAATTGTATTATAAAAAAGCGTTAGAACAAATGTAAATTGGTAGAAAAAAATATGATTACTTTTACCAGTGGCGTAGGTAGTGCTAATTGAGCTTTATAGCCTCTGAAGCCCAAAAAAAGGAGGATAGTGTTTTTTTTTACAAAACGAACAAATAATACTCAAAAGCAAAATAAGTATATTTTAATGTATAAGAAACCACTATACAATTACGTTAGGTAAGTATTATAAAACTAATCCAGTCAATATAGCAGAAAAGTGCTCAGTTTTTAAAAAGAGTCCTGAATAAGGTAATAAAAAATAGTAGAAATGGATTTAGATAGTATGTTTTGGATGAAATCGGTATGTAGGAACCTTATTAAAAAAATCGATAAAAAGTGCCGAAAACCGTTTTTTTGCGGATTAAGGGACGAAAAATAACTTTTTTCGTAAAACAAAAAAATAACACGTTGATAGCGCTTGAAAAAACGAAAAAAAAAATGAGTTTTTGGTGATCAAGATCGGTTCAGAAGTGGACGCCTGGTGGGGAAAGCATCTCCCGCCGCAGACTTCTGTCAGCGCGTCTGCAGCGGGAGAGGCTTCCCCCACGACGCGTCCACTTCTATTAAATGAACCTCTCCCACAAATCATGATAATGGATTTGTAGGGAATTTAATGACGAGTAATTTAAGCCCAGGAAAAATGCTTTACGACCATTTTTCGGCTTGTTCAAGCCGTTTTTCGAAAAGACCTTTTTTTAGTTTTTTTCGATTTATGCAAAAAAGTTCTTATTATTTTTGCATGAAATTTTTTACTGCAGATGGGCACGACCAAAAGCTACAATTTAAGCAGAAGTTTATGTGACCATTAGAACCCTTGTAATTCGATTTCAAAAAATGGGCAATTTTCATCGGATTTTATTTTTTTTGTGCAAAAACTTCTGAACCGATTTTGATCACCCAAAACTCGTTTTTTCAAGCGCTATAACGGACTATTTTTTGTTTTACGAAAAAAGTTATTGTTCGTCCCTTAATCCGCAAAAAAAACGGTTTTCGGCACTTTTATCGATTTTTTTACTAAGGTTCCAACATACCGATTTTATCCAAAACATACACAATCAATTTCTAGTATTTTTTTACTTAATTATCGCGCCGAGAAACCTTATTTATTCAGGACTCTTTTCAAAAAATAAACTATCTAGCCTGGACTAAACTTAAAAACAATGATTCTAGCAATCTTAGGATCCAAGCAAGTCAAATACTATTTTTACTAGCTCACTTTCAAGTCCGAGAGTCGTTTTTGTCCCATAGAAGTTCTAAGATACTTTTTACTCAGTTTAAGCTTAGAAAGCTTATTCAGCTGTTGCAGTTGTGGATAACATTTTACGAATTTTTGCTTACACACGTCGGGGCCCTATAGCTCGGGGGCTCCGTATTATTGATACAGCTGATACAGCGGTAGCTACGTAGGCCCCTGACTTTTACTCTAATGCAGTTGATACAAGCACTTAAATTACAATTTCAGCAGCCAGATCCAGTTATAATATGCCAGTATTTTTACATTATACGTATTTTACAGACCGACTTAAAAATAATGGTAAATGGATCTGGTCATGTTAAAAAATAGAAAAATGGCATTATTTTACAAAATTTCAAAAAACAGCAGAGGTAAATTTATGTACTTATTTCTTTTTTTATTGTAATAACCGAAATGTCTTATAAAAACGTCGAAAATGGACACCCTATACATATTGACTCGCTGAAAACGAATATGACATCAGTTTTGGCCTTATATGTCAGGATTTTTTTAAAGCTCAAAAATGCCTTGGAAAATCTATTCAATCGTAGGTATTTTCGACTAAAAAAAATCCTGACATATATGTAGAGCCAACGCCGAGGTCATATTCGGTTTCAACGAACCATTTCCAGAATTTGCATGGAAATAGCATGGTCTAGTCCAAGGCGCCGACTACTTTTTTTTGTGGGAATTTTGTGGGTATATTTTCCTGAAACACTCAAGGAATTTTGATACTTTATTGTTGCAATACTTTCATTGAATAACTTCCACTAACAATAAGTAGATATTTACAATCGAAATAAAGTAAGTTGCACCTAGTAAATTTTGAGACTGGTGTAAGAAATGAAAATTTGACAAAATACGCAATTTTTATTCCAAGGTTTTCGCGGTTGCTGATTTCAAATTTCAACATGCCAAAAGCAGGAAATGTACCCCAGATGTGAAAATCGAGTGTAACAGGGTATGAAGTGGGTGCGAAAATGTTTATGTGACAAAATAATTATTTACACCAAGTTTGATATGAAATGGTGGAAGCAGCAATTTTACTGTGATCAACTAACCGACTTTCTATGATAGTATTTTGTCCGATTGCGAATTCCTTTCATTGAGGCTATTTTTTTTTTAAATATAATGGTTACATTGTTAATTTTTGTTACTTTGTTGTGTTTTTTATGTTGTTCATATTGCAGTAGTAGTTCTTGTTATTGTTGTTATTCTTATTGTTGTTATTATTGTTAAGTTTTTGTTTTTATTGTTGTTTTTTATTGTTGTTTCCTTCTTTCATTTTCTTCGTTATGATCGGACCTGTAATAGCGTTTCTGGTCGTGTCAAAATGCTGAATTGGTTTCCTTATCACCAATCAACTATTTGGCTGCTGTGAGCTTGCTCTAAACATTTTCGCACCCCCTTCAACCACTGGTATACTCGATTTTCACCTCTGGGGTACATTTCCTGCTTTTGGCATGTTGAAATTTGAAATCAGCAACGTCGAAAACCCCCCAGAAATATATTCTTCGAATAAAATTGCGTATTTTGTCCAATTTTCATTTCTTACCCGTATCTTAAAATTTTGACTTGGTGTATTGACTTTATTGAGGTTGGATTCGAATTCAGCGTCGAAAACTACATGGGGATACTAAGGTCAATATCCAGAATCATGATTTTTTTTGTGTAGCTGTGTTATTATAAGTCAATGGACATCATTGGTACGTAGATAAAAAATCAGAAACATTTAGAACGCACATTTTTCTAGTTTTCTTCTTTTTTTTGCAAAAAAAGTTAAATGTGATAGTTACCAAAAGTCACGTGTGATTGCTTATGTAAGCAATCTTTTTTAATAATAATTTTTAAGCAAAAAAATTGGCGAAGTCAAAATTTATCTACATCAATTTAGGAAATATTTTTCAAGTTCCTGTGATCTAGATTTTCCGTGTAATACGTACCTACCTATGTGAAACTCTGAAATAGTTATTCCTTTGTTAAATGTGGTCAAACCGTCCTCAGCCAATTGAATACATTTACCTTATTTTTACACTAATTCTGTATTAATTTAATGTGGTTAATTAAAAAAGTCATCAACTCCAAATTTTACCTAGCGCCATCGGAGCGACCAGCAGAACTTTTAAAACTCGCACGGACCATCCTCCGCGCCACCATAACCGTCAGCGGTTTAATTAAAATGACACCCTTAATATTTTTCAATTTCGGTCGGAATTAAACGGCGGATTCTTGTAAAAAATGAAGAGCGCACTCGCGTTTTACGAGCTCCTCCTCGAGCCATTTCCTTCCCGTGCGCCCGTTAATTGAAAACATTGTTTCTCTTGCGGCCTCGTTCGAAGCAATTAGCGAACGGCGGTGCCTGCCCGCATGTTCGGGTGGCGGGCAAGCCGCCGCCAAGGGCGCCGCCCACCCAGTCAAATTTAGAAATTCCGAAAAATTCGATTCGACAAACTTTTCTATTTTTAATACGAGATCCGACCGCATCATTTCTGTCATAATATTATAGAATGCGATATGTCGGGAATTAAAGGTCATATTAGATGTAAATATGAAACCGGAATTTTTATATAGAGAATACACGTTTATTGTGATTATGATAAATGAAAATGATATTATGAAAATATTTTATTTATGCCAAGCCAAAAAACTGTTGCTCTTTTGAGGCAAACCAGTCATCGAGCGATGTTCGTACATTTTCGTAAGAAGTGAAGCGCTGCTCACCAAGTGCGTGTCTCATCCATGCAAATAAGTAGTAATCGGATGGAGCCAAGTCTAGTGAGTAAGCCGCATGCGTAAGCATTTCCCAACTAAAAGCATCAATCGTTTCCTTGACCAGCTTTGCTGTGTGTGATGGTGCATTATCATGAAGCAGAATCACTTTGTGTTGCCTGTTTCTGGTCGTTTGAAAAAATTAAAGACATGCCTATACATGGCTTAGGGTTGGGTTTAAAACATGGTTAGAAAAAAAGGGAAGGGTTTTTGGCTTAAACATGTCCTATACATGGCTAAAGTGAAAAAAAATTTCACTTTAGCACCGTACATACTAATGTGTGGAGTAAAAATATGTATATCCTCCTGCCGCAGCCTTTGAAAGGTTTTGTTAATGGGCATCTAACATCAGTGTTTTAGGAAGAGTTTACCGTGTTTTTGTTGTTAGCCGGGTTACATCTACCAAATAGCTCTCGACGAATAGCAAGGGATTATTTTCCGTCCATCACCTTCCTGCACAAATCAACTAGGGATCAAGGGATCACGAATCAGGTATTCATTCCAGGGCAGGATTCCACAAGTATCCACTGGCACATACAGGGTGTTACATAATGCTATGTACTTAAAAACAGTACTTAAAACTTTAGCATTTTGTATCTTGAAAACCAAATATTTTAGAACATATGTTTATATGAACTTTTCCACTTAAAATTGGTCCAGGAATTATCCCTTAAAATAATGTGCCAATATGTGACAGTAGTATTTGAGGAATTTAACTAGGTATATCTACCAGTAATGCAGAAATAGTATATTGTGCAACAATTGCAGAAAATGGCTAATTTCTCAGAGTTTGAAAAAGTTGCGACACGAGCCGTAGGCGAGTGGCGCAATTCAAACGAGTGAGAAATTGCATTTTTGCACAAGTTGCACACTATGCTTTTTCTACGACTGCACATTTTTTTTTTATAAAAATGTAGAAAGAAATTTTGTTTTACTTATAAATAATTCGATATTTACGATTTTACAGATCAAACAATTATTTACAATAATTACTTTAAAACAGAAGCGCTGGCAACCAACTACGTTCATTTTGATGTCGACTACTCCCCATTTAAAATGTACAGGTGTGGGAAATGAACTGTGAGAAATGATTTTTCACGGGTATGAACAATACATAACTTTGTAGTTGTGTAAAGTGTGAGAAAAATGCTATTTTTCACAGCGGTCGTAGAAAAAAGTATTTACTCCTGAATTTCGATTTAACTGTTTAATTTTTTCGATTAACTTTGTTCTGTTACTTGTTGTGGTTAATTAAATTATGGTCACAGTGAAATTGAAATATGATCAGATTTTTTGTACCTAAGTTGTTTGGCTAACTACCATCGCCATGGCATGTGACATGTTTCGTTAAGATTTAAATATCTTGGAAAAACCGAAAAACTAATTCCTAGCCACGGACCTACTTAAATTCGGGAATCACTGAGGGCCGCCTTCGCGGCTGGCATCAACTTCCTTAATCCGGCCTTATTATCATTCTCTCTCCATATCAATCAGAACTGCGGACTGGCGCTCTGCTTTTTCCTTATTAGTATTCCGTCGCTGAGCAACTCTTAACGACGCCAATGTTTGGGTTTGACATAACCAGTTAGTTCGTATTAATAACTTTACTCGAGTCCATAAGAAAAAGCGAATAGAAAAATGACGTATTTTTTTTTGTTGCCCGCTGCAAAATTGTTTCGCCGCAGTCTCTTATTTAACGGACGTCTCGCTGAAAGGTAGTGGCTGGAAAAATGCATGCCGACGACAGGCGACTAAATTGAAGTATTATACTTTCGTTACACATGACAAAGCATTAAGCAAATCAGCTCTGGACCCTCGTAGGAGTTGTTTTCTTTTAAAATACAATTAAGGTGCTGAAATGTTCGTTACATAAGGTCGCGCATAGGAAGAGTTTGATGCGTCCGACGACACTTCTAAAAATAACGCCGACATGCTCGCGGTAAATTACCATATTGAAATAGAGGGGGTTCTATTTTTTGTTGTTTGTTCACGATAACAGAAGGAAACAGATTCATTATCGTAAACGAAAAATTGACGCAAACAATGATGAAATCAGTGGCGGCTTGTAATAGTTTTATTTGGGAGCTTCAGATGTAGTTTTACGCAACTACATAAAGTAAACAAGAGTTTACTCCCAAGTTACCGGTGTTTTAATTAAAATCCAACTGCGATTTTGGTAAATAAACATGTTTCACGTTACAAAAACACAGAAAAGTATTCATTCTCAAAGCAATTTATATTTTCATCAATGAATTCGATAGGACTCTTCTTTTTACTTCTTTTCTTTTTACTTTTAAATCACTAATTAAATAAAACTTTGATTAATCTTGATTAAGCTTAAACTTGATGGTTATTTTAGAATTAAAAATGTAATTTGAAATTATGAGAAAATCGTCATAAATGCAATACTGACATACATCTGGCAATACTGCTACGCGTACAGGTCCGTGATGTTGCGAAATTCGAGATAAAAGACTTGCGCAGACAGAATATGAAAATTAATTGACTCGTTGAAAACGAGTCCCACGTGGTGTTCTGCGGATTTCGACTCGATTTAGACTTTTGTTTTTCTCCATAATAGAAAGTGAGTCACGTGGAATGAATTCCCGCGAAGTGTCAAATATAAATATCCTGAAAATCCTGAAAAAAAATTCCCAAAAAAATCCCAAATATCCTGAAAAAAATTAATTTCTAAAAGAAACTATTTTTTTGTATTACTGTGGTATGTAAATGCAATACAATTTTGTACGATTATATAGATACATCCAAAAAAAAAAACGTCATCAAAGTTGGCCGAGAAAAAAGACATTTTCTATTCTTAATCGAATTTATAATCTTACTTACTTGTCAAGACCGTCACATCATATGACAGTCATTGGTTATTTTATTTACTTTTATTTACAAATTGTGACAGTCACTTGACAAAAGTTTGACATAACCGAAAAGCTTAGACATAACCGCTATTTCCATCTCTCTCATTCATAGCCAGAGTTGATGACGTTTTTTTTTTGGATGTTGTATATAAAGCGATATGTTGAATCTATTAGATATTTCAGGCCTACTAAACGTTCATGTTTTACAAGCAAGTTTATGTTTTCTTACAGGCGATATGTTGGATTTTTACACCATTGGATAGCGAATAAAATTATGATTTCAACGTAAAACCTAAAAATCTTAGCTTGAAAGTCCTAGTTGTCATGAAAAAACAAATTCGCGGTTTTGACGATGCGATGTATCGTCACTTTCTTTTCATATTTTTCAGTGGCATAGAAATGTGCAACTTCTTTGTGAGTCTCAGTATCTTTAGGAAGCTTAAACCTTTGAACCCCTTTGGAGCAGCCGCTACTGGATGAAATTAGCATACAGTGCCTATTTAGTAACAACGACATTTTGAAGCCAGTAATATTGCAGTATATATATTTAATACATACTATACTTCCACTTCATTAAGTAGATGTGGAAGTAAAATGGAACTTTTAAATTTCTCCAGTACCTTTTTACTGAGTTTTTTTTTACCGAATGAAACTCATTATATGTTTTAATATCCAGTAAGATCAATTTTGAGTTAGAAAAGTTTTCTGAATCGTAAGACGATTTTCCACTACAATTTTCCACTAGAAACTTAGTCATGGTGCCAAGTTTGTTAATGACTTGTAAGATAACGATTTGTTGGTATTTGAACAACTAATTGCCTTGAAGTCGCAACCTTACCTAAATAAAAAGTCTGCAGTTTGTATTTTTTTAAACCTTACCAATTCCCACTTTGAAAAATTGTAGAGGTAGGGCCCGTCAGGATCAAAAAAATGCTCAAAATTCTTGCTGTTTTCATTTAACATCCTTGTTTCCGTTTTATTAAAGTTTCCATTTAACATCCGAATCATACTAATTGTTTTTTACACTATCATCCCAGTAGTGCTGGTGTATCAGGCCAGTAGTGTTGGAGTTTCCAGGTGATGAAAAAGTGAACAGTATCGGCCTCGACCTTACATATCTTTATATATGGGGCATTCTTTGTCAAACCAGAAACCCAATCTGCCTATTTCATTTTTGCGAAAAAAATACTTTTCCGGGTACAAAATTTTTGTCATGAAGTGTAGTTTTTGATGCCGTCTAGTGTTTTGCAGAAATGATCAAACTTAACCTCAAAATGGCAGTCTTTATCAAGATGTAGCACAAAAAATACGATTTTTTCATAAATATTGCTGAAAAAGAAATAATAAACGCATATTTTTTTGATCAAACCAACATACTCAATAGTATTTTGACTCGCTGAATCAAATCTATCAGAATTGAGAATTACGAATCTGGCGTCAGATTTTTAAACTTCAGGATGGCGAATCCAACATGGTGGACCAGATTCTCAAAAAAAACAATGGATTAATGCCCAATTTGGTATAAGAGAGTTTAAGGGGTCGCTGATTATGAATCTGTCACCAGATTTTTTAAATTGTAACATGGCGTCGCCATACGGCGCATGCGCTTTTGCAAAATGTAAATCTGATTACTTGATCTTATTCGAGGTATTTGGGATCGCCGATTACGAATCTGTCGTCACATTTCTAAACTTCCAAGATGGCGGCCCAGTACGGCGCATGCGCGTTTGAAAAATCACTGTAAACTGGACGAATCGACCTGAACTTTGTTAGTCGGGAATTTTTGAGGTCGTCGAATATGACGAATATGACGAATTATGAATATGTCACCAGGTTTCTAAAATTCCAAAATGGTGGTGCCGCACGGCGCATGAGCGTTTTTAAGATAAACGTAACCCTGATTAATTTCTCTGGAATTTGGTATCCACGGGTTTTTGGAGTCGCTGATTACGAATCTATCACCAGATATATAAAATTCCGAAATGGCAAATCAGTACGGCACATGGAATATATTCGGAAATATTAAATTCCAGATATTCGGAAATATTAAAAGATCAGCTGTATTTCAAATCATTAGATGCCTTGAAACGTAAGGAAGAGCTGAAAATAGAACAAAATTCCTTGAAAACGTGTAGTCTGGCCCATATCAGTTGAATTCATTCTTTCTTGATAAAAGAATGCTGCCAACGAAAAAATTCACTGAGTTCCTTTGACGGGAAATTGTCAGTTTTCAACAGGAAAGATTTTTTTTTGGATTTATGACTAATTATAATAACGTAAAATATTTTTCTTACGAACCAGACAATTTTGTTGAAATAGATTTTTATAAAATCTATCAAACAAAAAAAAAAAAGTTTCGACAAAGGAAGTTTAGCATTTTGCGGCCCAAAAATAGGGTTCCATATTTTTTCATTGATTTTTCAAACGCGCATGCATCGTACTGGGCCGCCATCTTTGAAATTTAGCAATGTGATCCGTAATTAGCGATCCCAACGACTAAGATAGCTCAGTCAAATATCAAATTTACATTGTTTTGAAAGCATTCTAATTCGTTGTTCAATTTGGGGGGCGGTTTCTAAAAAACGGCCCCCAAAACCCCACTGGACCAAATTTGGCATTAATTCGTTTTTTGAGAATCTCGTCCACCATATTGGATTTGCAATCTTGAATTTTAAAAATCTGAATTCAGATTCGTGATCAGCGACCCCAAAAACCCTCAAAAACCAAACTTTGCATACATCTATTCATTTTTAAAAATCTTGATTTATGACTGTTTTTTTTATATTAGAAAAAAAATTAGATCCGCTGTCTCAATTCTGACGGTGGATTCGGATTCAGCGAGTCAAAATACGAGATTATACTGGTTTGGACAAAAAAAATATGAGGTCAATGATTCATTTTTCAGCAATTTTTATGAAAAAATCGTATTTTTTGTGCGACGTCTTGATAAGAGACCGCCATTTTGAGGTTTTGTTTGTCATTCTGCAATCCACCAATTCATCCAAAACACCTTCAAAAATTTTGCGGCAGATGGGATAGCTGATTGACAAAAACACACTTCATTATTAAAAAAAAAAAAAAAAAGAAGAGAAAAAAAAAAAAAAACTATCCCCCCGTGGTTTTTTTAAAACCCGAGGGGATTTTAAAGAATACCCTACAAACAATAATTACCTAAAAAAGGAAGATATTGTGATTTGTGATAATGTTTTTTGAGTGCAAAAAAAGTCACATAAAAGAAATCTCAAAATAAATCATCGCTGTGTACTTTTTGCCACTCGAGGTAACGATACTTAACGCCAGGAAAATTTAATATCCAAGCAGGCCTATCTATATACTGTTGCGTCAAACATGTAATTTATGGCGTGTCGGACAACTCGCTAAATATTTCCTCATAAATACCGCTTGATAACTTGAACGTGAATACACATAAAACGGTCGAATGTGTTGCATTCTTCGGCCTGCAACCGGTGTACCATGCAAGCCACCGAGATGAATCGGCATCCGAACCATTGTTAATGGCCGAGAGGCCTGGCACTTCTTTGAAGAACTCGCCCATTACCTAACATCAAACGGCATACGTTAAACATTAACACCCTTTTAAATGCTAACAAATAATAATCCACCGACTACGCGATTTCGTTTTTAACATGTGTAACATACGCCGCGTGCAACGGAAAAGGTAGGTCGAACGGTCGGTCTATTCGTAGATTTACTGCCGATGTCGGCATACCGATCGTTTCGTTCCATTCCTTCGGTGCAACGTACGCCATGTCCTGCAGCGGAACTGGAACCTTTGGTGTAGGCGCAGAAACATAGACATTTCTTCCAGTGACGCAGAAATACTTCACTGTATTCAACGCGCAGTTCATTATCCACGTTGGCATAATCAGAGGATTATTAAAACCAATGTCAAATCTGTGTACTCCGTTCGGTGTATTTCTGCCTTCGTTTATCAACCAGAGCAGTTGACTATTAGGTATGTATATTAGTACGTATGTATGTAATATAAAAAATAGGTAGCTATTATTGAGGCACTTCCTTATACACCACATTGTGATTATGTTTCAAAATCGCCAAAACGCTGCGATTATAGGGTACTACATTGAGGTGAGGGCCTCAAATCCACCTCTACTTCAGACAACTTCTAGAGATACCTTCTCATCTCAAGAGACTTCATTCCAACTCAATCTAAAAATTGCCTCTCAGTCTTTTGATTGGTGTAGCGAAACAAATTGTTATAGAAAATTGGACATATTTGAACTAAAGAGAATAGGCCCAGAAATATGTATGTGGCATGTATGAGCACTTTATCTCCCTGACCAATATCCCTGTCTTTTGATAACAGCACCACAAATTTTTTTTGGGCGGCACCCGAAACCGGACCATATCTATAATACGTTTTTGGGGTCGTTAATCACGAATCTGAACTCCAAATTGCTCTAGCACATCAAAATTTTGTTTTAAATTAAAAAAACGTCCAAAAAAAACAAGAGATTGCTCAATTTTTGAGCGTTAATCGAATAAAAACATATATTATCACGGGAAGATAGTTGAAAACAATATAGTAAGAAATTTGTATAGCCAAAATCTAAAAATTCTACGTCAATAAACCCCAAATTCAAAAATCCAAATTCCTGAACTCCAATTTTTACTGTATAGTAAAAATCTTAACCAAACTACTCTACGAATCAAATTTAACACAACAGAAAGGCAAACCCAGGAATCTTAAACAAACGACTCTAAACGAATCAAATTTAACACAACAGAAAAGCAAACACAAGAATCTTAACCAAACGCCTCTATACGAATCAAATTTAACACAACAAATGGTAAACACAACAATCTCAACCAAGCGACTCACAACGAATCAAATTTAACACAACAGAAATACAAACCAAAGAATCTTAAGCAAACGACTCAAAACGAATCAAATTTAAAACAGCAGAAAGACAAACCCAGGAATCTTAACAAAACGACTCTAAACGAATCAAATCTAACACAACATAAGGGCACACCCGGGAATCTTAACCAAACTGCTCTAAACGAATCAAATTTAACACAGCATAAGGGCACACCCGGAATCTTAAACAACCGACTCTAAACGAATGAAATTTAAAACAACAGAAAGTAAATCCCAGGAATCTTAAACAAACGACTCTAAACAAACAAAATTTAACACGACAGAAAGATAAATGATTGTGTTTATCTCTCTATTGTGTTAATTTTGATTTGTTTGGAGCCGTTTGGTTAAGATTTTCCCTTGTTTTGTGTTAAATATAGTTTCGTTTAGATTCGTTTGATTAAGATCTGGGTATGTTTTCCCTTCTGTTGTGTTAAATTTGATTCGTTTAGAGTCGTTTGTTTAAGATTCCTGGGTTTGCCTTTTCTGTTGTGTTCAATTTGATTCGTTTAGAGTCGTTTGGTTAAAATTTTTACTATATAGTAAAAATTGGAGTACAGGAGTTTTGAGAGATTCGGTGTGGAAAGGAATAGGTCACGGCTTGAGCGGCCTGTGACGGGTGCAGTTACGGGGACCATGTTGCACAGTTTGAACTGTCGAACGATACAAGGCGAACAGCTAAAGAAAAACATTTAAGGGAGGAGAATATGCGCAGAAAGGCTTCGTCGTTTAAAGATGTGTAATTTCTAATCCTGTATATATTTCCGGTTACGAATAGCTGAGTGGGTTAAGCCACGTTTTTCACCCAGCCGCCGAAGGATTTTTAATTGCCTCCTTTCTCGATCAAGATTTGATATTCAACCACCAATACAGCACCATCAGTATAGTATGGATGCATGGAACCAATTCAATCTTGCTTGTTTATCATGAGTTTTCTGGGTTACCTCATGATTGATTGTAAAGCAAATGCGTTACCGAAATAATCTTAACTCGGTCCTAGGGTGCCATGGCAAAATAATGATAATGTAATAGTAATCCATTCCCAGATCCTAGAGAGGACATATGAGGTTATTGTTCGGAGTATTATATTAAGGGGAGAATATATTTGAGTTATTGTTTTTATTATTTATTTATTTTATAGATTATATATATTTAGTATATATATTTTAGTTATTGTTTTTATTATTTTATTATTTTATTGCCGAATATACATTGTCCAATTCTACCGATATCTGAATTGAGTCTCGTTTAAAACAATTACTCCCTTTTCACTACCTTAATATTCAAATTTTGTAATATCTATCATTACCTTTTTACCATTAAAATCATGTAGAATCTAAGTTAGGGAGTATGCATCTTATGCACTTGCAGGTTAAACATGAAAAAATGAAAATCCTGTATGATAAATTGGAGATGAATTTTAAACCGTCCGGTTAACTTGTAAAACAATAATTACGTATATATACGTACGTCATTATATAAGAGGTGTGTAAAGTAAGTAAAAGTAATGAGACTGATTACAAATTATAATTACTATTCAATATTGTCTCCCTCAAAATAACTCCTTGGGAAGCCACACAACGCTGGAGATGTTTCTTCCATTCATCATAGCAGTGCTGGAACTCATATACTGGAACAGCCTTCAGCTGGTGGGTTACAGCTGATTGAATGTTTTCTATGGTCCTAAAATGACGTCACTTGAGGTGATTTTTCAATCTCGGGAAGATAAAAAAGTTATAAGGACTCTAGTCATGCGAAGAAGGAGGCTGAGGAGACACAAGAATTTTTTTACTGGCTAAAAACTCGTTTACTGAAATGCCTGTGTGACAAGGCCTATTGTCGAAATGCAACATCCAGTTATTCTTGATGTTTGGTCTCACACGCTTGACTCCCTTTTGAAAATTTTCAAGAAAGTCTCTGTAAAAGTGTTGATTTACTGTTTGGCCTGGAGGCACAAACTCTTTGTGGACAATTCTCAGGCAATCAAAAAAGCAAATCAGCATGCAATTGATCTTCGACATGTTTGACTCCGTTACTCAAAATCTGATGAACAGTGGTGTGATTCAAATTTAACTCTTCCCCGATAATTATTGTCGTCAACCGACGATCTGAACGCACAATATCCCGTGTTTTATCGACATTTTTATCGGTTCTTAATATAAAGGGCATGCTCTGCGTGGTTAATCTTCAATCGATTCTCTTCATTTTGAGTAGCCTGAAACCATCGAAAAACCTGGGCTCTTGAAAAAACACTGTCTCCATAGTCGTGTTGAAGTTTTGCAAAAAGTATCCGTTGCGCTATGTCCAAGTCGGATGCAAAACCTGATAGCACACCGTTGCTCAAAATTAATGTCACCCATTTTTAAAACGCACCAGAAAAAAAGGTTTACGAAAACAGTCACAAAAAACAAACAAATGACTCTAACAAGATCAAGCTTGTACCGAAGATACATTACATGTTAACCTACCGCCTCGCACTTTCAAGTCCCGTCTCCGCAGTGTTGCTAGATCGGGCGTTACTTTGCTAGTCTCATTATTTAATTTACACACCTCGTATATCTTATATCTTATAAAATATTCTGAAATATCTAACACAGATCACTTTCCTCAACATTTGCATTTCAATGAGGGACACTTAAAACATCGATGGCAAACACTATAAAACTAAAAAAAAACTAAAAGTTAACGTGACTATAAAACTAAAAGTTAACGTGACTGTCAGATAAAAATTGTGTATAATATTGCATTGCGACGTATTTTATGAACCATGGCAATTCATGCTTAAACTAAAATCTTACTGAAATTAGCATAATTGCGGTTAGATTAACACGAAACTTGGTGCTAACGAGGATATGTAAATGAACGAGGTGCTAATGAGGGGTATTAAAATGAAATCACCTGCTTCACCTACAGCTATAAATTATAACAGCTTGAAAAAAGCGTCGTCGAAAATTACCTCAAATTAACATTTTTTAGTGAAAGTTACCTGGGACTGTTACAGAATATTGTATTCATTTATCCCATCATGCAGTGGGATTGGAATCTTCGGTGTAGCAAACAAGATAAACCAAATACATTACTTCACTGACACCGAAACACTACACTTTTGTTCAACGCGTGCGTTTCGCCATATCGCATATTCGCCTAGATTGACATCATCGAATGATAATAACTGATTTTATTTAGAGTTTGAATTATTTCCTTGGAGTCAAAGGAGACATCATGTATGAATATATTACTCTCAACAGCTGAATTCGCTCATTGCCTAAATTGTTTATCTATAACACGTTGTGGATATGCTTAAATGCCCACTTTGCGTTCTGTGTATCTAATTGTTTCGTCCACTGGGCATTGCAAAACCCCCACAATGCGTAATGGATATTGGATATCTATATTTAAGTAACACGAGGTGTGGCTATTAAATAACAGAACTGATGCTGCTACCAGCGCGCTGCGAGCGTGTCGCGACAAGTTTGAACAGAACTGTGTCTCGTGATACTTTCCCCACCCTGAGCTCGCTGGACAAACCAGTAAGTCCCTCAGTTTGACTGTAGCAGTCGTTTGAATTAGTCTACGCACCAGTGACGTGTTCAGATGGAGCAACGGGTTAATCTCAAATTTCTTGTTAAATTGGGGAAAACTTTTACAGAAGCCTATGTAATGTTAAAAGAAGTGTACTACGGGAATGAATGTTTATTTGCGGTGCGGTGTAGAGATCACCAAGGGGAGTACATTGAAGGTGAAAAAGTCGCTACTGCTTTTGTAACGAATAGAAAGTATTATAACAGCAGTTCGGTTATTTAATCGTCACACCTCGTATTGTATACAGTATATCCATAGGTAAAGTTTCCAAGATGGTAAAATTTGCATTTTTCATTTTATAGAAAAAAATCATTGTTGACAAAAGCTTGTTTTTAGAATGGAGATTAATATCGATAACCACAAAGTGTAATATGTACTGAGTATTTATAAAATAAAATAAAATATTCATAAAACGGTAAAAAGTACTGACTTTAATTTGGAAATTGTCAATAAGTTATTACGAAAAGTTGCCTAGAATTAAATGTTTTGTCTAAATCCCAATTTGTGAATAGATTGGCCTACTTAGATTTATTTATATATTTTCATAATATATTTAAACCATTTAAACCATTCAAAAACTTGTGTGCGGGACAAACAATCATTTCAGTACACTTATTTTAACATTGCATAAGCTTCAGTAATAGTTTTCCCCAGTTTAAGAAGAAACTTGAGATTAACCCGTTGCTCCACCTGAACATTTTTCGACGCGTCACTGGTGCGTAGACTAATTCAAACGACTGCTACAGTCAAACTGAGGTACCCACTCACTTGTCCAGCGAGCTTAGGGTGGAGAAAGTATCACCAGATATAGTTCTGTTCAAAGTTGTCGCGACACGCTCGCAGCGTGCTGGTGGCAGCATCAGATCGGTTATTTAATAGCCACACCTTGTATTTTTATTATTATTAAGTTAAATCAATGTAAAACAGTGAAACTAAATAGAGTAAAACTTCTTAAAGATGCTCCCGTTAAACCCATTAACGCCCAAACGGACACAATTCTTCGTCCTTTTTGGAGCGTCAATCTCGAAGGGAAATTAATGAATTCACTGAATAAAAACCACTCATCCTAATGTTTTCGGATTTGATCTTTCGATTTCGGTCAGAATTGTGATGAAATGCTCTAGAAAAAAAATATTGTTGACTTTATGGAGAAAAGTACTGAAAATTTAGGGATTATTTTTTTTACATAATTTTTTTTTTAGTCCAAAAAAGTACTCTAACCTACTACGGATTGTGGAGGGAGGTGGAGGCAATAGTTGGAGTTGATGATAGATTTTTTTTTCCGACCTCAACTGACTCTAATCTTTTCAAAATGGCGGATATTGCATAAAATCTCATGAAATATGAATTTTTCTCTAGTATTAACGAGAAAATAATGTTATTGTGAGTTTTTCTTGACCCACAGTCATTTTCCTCAATCAAAACAATACTACAGATAATATTTGACAAAATTTTCAAGTTTCAATGATGGCGGATTCAAAATGGCGGCCGAATTTCTAAAAAAATGGCGCGTTTTTCATTATAAAAAAGTAAATAGGAGTTTGTAATTATATTTTAGTAACATTTTGAGTTATTCCTGGTGAAAAAAGTCTCAAATCCAAGATGGCGGATTCAATATGGCGGACATCATTCTTGAAAATTGAAAATTTGAAAACGGAAAAATTACAATCATATTTTACGTAGAATTCTGATGGAAAATGTCCTCTCAATCTTATTCATAAAAATGCGTTCTATCTGGGTAAAAATTATTTGTCATTCTAACCTCAAAACGAGGTTTTTTTCCGGTGTTGAGGTTCTCATGATGAAATCATGAGAATTATATATTATGCACTTAGGGCACATATATTAATGTAGGCGCATTGAAGATTTTTTTTTGAAACTTCTCCGCATATAAATAGAAAATATATATTTTGAATTCGGGCGCATTGACGAATTTTTTTTCCGGAACTTCCTCGCATATTTATTCAAAGAATAATACGTAGAACGTACTTTCTGGTGGGTGTGAGAAAAAATCGTATATGCACCACGAGAAACAAGTAGGTTGTGTACTTCCAGCGAGTAGTTGGCGCCCGAGCATCCCTAAGTGCATAATACATAATTCTCATGATTTCACCATGAGAACCTCAACACCGGAAAAAAAACCTCGTTTTCAGGTTAGAATGACAAATAATTTTTTACTCAGATAGACCATTTTTATGAAAAATATTGAGAGGACATTTTCCATCAGAATTCTACGTAAAATATGACTAATTTTTCCGTTTTCAAATTTTGAATTTTCAAGAATGATGTCCGCCATATTGAATCCGCCATCTTGGATTTCAGACTTTTTTCACCAGGAATAACTCAAAATGTTACTAAAACATGAAATGACATAGGAAAAGTATAATTACAAACTCCTATTTACTTTTTATAATAAAAAACGCGACATTTCTTCCACCATCATTGAAAATTGAAAATTTTGTCAAATATATTCTGTAGTATTGTTTTGACTGAGGAAAATGACTGTGGATCAAGAAAAACTCACAATAACATTATTTCTCGTTAATACTAGACAAAAATTCATATTTCATGAGATTTTATGCAATATCCGCCATTTTGAAAAGATTAGAGTCAGTTGAGGTCGGCAAAAAAAATTCTATCATCAACTCCAACTATTGCCTCCACCTCCCTCCACAATCCGGAGTAGGTTAGAGTACTTTTTGGACTAAAAAAAAAATTATGTAAAAAAATAATCCCCAAATTTTCAGTACTTTTCTCCATAAAGTCAGCCATATTTTTTCTAGAGCATTTAATCACAATTCTGAAAATCCCCGAAAATCGAAAGATCACATCCGAAAACATTAGGATAAGTGGTTTTTATTGAGTGAATTCATTAATTTCCCTTCGAGATTGACGCTCCAAAAAGGACGAAGAATTGTGTAAGTTTGGGCGTTAATGGGTTAATACGCTTTCCCGCATAATACGCTCTTTTTTGTCGGTCCCTTGAATTTTCCTAGGCTAATACAGTAAAATAGTACTCGGTAAGACGCTCTGTTTTGTTGGATAAGCCGCTCTTTTTTCGCCTCAGATAGACGGTGAATATAGGTGTTAGACAGTCAATGATCTTAGATCAGGATATTATCAAAGTGGTCAAACAAAAGTACAGGAAAAAATTAGTCCAGTGGTACTTGAGAGACATGGAGGGGGAAATTCCAACCAAAATTAATGTTTTAAACTCTATACATTTTATTACTGCTGCTTACGATGAAATTGACCCACTCGTTATAAAAAACTGTTTTCGGAAGACATTCGGATTTTCAGACGAGACAGATACCACTGACAGCACACCAACAGAAACTGAGGGAATTCTCCAAATATTTCCCCGATTTTGCGACAGTGGATGACGCCCTTGTAACTAGAAACACTCGCACTATTGATGACATGGTCGCCGACGCCACCACCGACCCTGTGGGGAGTGAGAGAGAAGAAAGTGACTCTGAAGAAGAGGTCGATCATTCCCCAACACCTACAGTTTCTGCTGGCTTGCAAAACGTGGGCGAGCTCAGAAAAGTTATTTCCACCCTGGAAAATGCAGAGGGCATGCTAATTTACATTAACAGAATTGACAACTTCCTCTCCACACACGCTACCAAGAACCTGAAACAAAGTACCGTTGACAGATTTCTCTCTGGTCAGTGAGTAAGCAGTATACATACATATTATTCATGTGAGTATTTATCACATTCCTGTAAGAGTATTACGCATTTTAATAAATTTTACGTTCAAATATTGCAATCATTTTCTTTTTTCGAACATATTAAGATTTTTTTTTATTTCCCGGATAAGACGCTTTCCCGCTTAAGACGCTCTTTTGCGCCGGTCTCTTGAAGAGTGTTTTAACGAAGTTTTACTGTAGTTAAATGTCAAATTAATAAACTCAAATATCATTGTCACAACTCTCAGCCACTTACAACTCCAGCGCTAGGTTCTGCATAAAAAAATAATTAAAGTAGGCCAATTTATTAACAAATTGGGATTTAGAGAAGACTTTTAATTATAAGTAATTTTTTCAAACAACTTTTTTTCACACTTCTTAAAATAAAGGCAGTTTATTCTTTATCATTTTACGATTTTTCCATTTTATAAACACCCAGTACATATAATCTTAACGCTATCGATGTAAATCTCATATTTAAAACATGAAAACGTGTGTCTTTCTTCTAAACGGTTCATATTAAATAAAAAAATAAAAAAAATATGTTAGTATAAGATAAAATACAATCCTTTAATGAAGGGTTCTGCAACATTTTTGTTAAAAAAATATGGTAGCACTTTTAGCTAGCAAACAGTAGCTCTATTCAACAGCAGCTGCAGGCGAACAGACCCTAGAAGCGTGCGAGAGCGTAGAGCGTAGAGCGTGCACTCCAGAACACGTACTTTAAACGCGCATAACATTATCAGAAATGCTTCGATTTTAACGACATTTTGAGGAAAGAGTATATGAGGAGATATTGTACTTAAAGAAAATCCAATAAAAAAAATCAATTTCTTGGACCAACTGAAATGGGAATAACCCCTTAAATATGATTTTTTTTTCATTCAATATAGAAAGTATAGTTCGACAATATAGTTTAGTATGGATAGGTAGGTGGGAGATACGCAATGAAACGGACAGGTTATGAAACGGACACTCGCCGTCCTGCGCCATGCGCCTCTAGCGGAATATTTTGGAAGTCAAGGTTGGTAGCAGTGTGTTTAAAATAATGTTCTTCCAAAGCAGCAGTTTAATCTGACCGTTTTTTCTTCACGCTATATGTGAAACAAGTTTTCGCCAGAGAAAAGTAAATTTTTAGTGAGAAGTAGCAAGTGGAATTCTGGTAAGAGATTTTTATTAAGCCCGGAACTTTTATGTGTTATTACTTGTATATACAATGTACTAAAAAGTAATCCACAACCTATTGGAACTAAACGTTGTCGTTTTTAACTTTTGGAGGTTTCGCTATGAAACGGACACACACTGGCGCAATGAAACGGACATCAGTTTCAGGGCGTCAATGTCTGTCCGCCTAAATTTAACTTTTTTTTACACAGTTATTGTTGTTTCAGGCAATGAATTCTACCCGAAAAAAACGTGTACGACCGACAAGCAGCGTTATCGAACAAGCTGTTGATGAGGTTATTAACAAAAAGCAGTCGATACGATCAGTAGCGGAAATTTTTAAAATTTCCAAATCGTATTTGGCATACATTGTGAAAAAAGCTCAGATGATCGAAGAAACCTATCATCATGAGCCGAACATAGGCAATCGGCGTATATTTTCCTTGGAGCAAGAAAATAAGCTTGCAGAGTATTTAAAAATTTCATCCAAAATGTGTTATGGGCTGACAACTATTCAGACGCGCGAATTAGCTTTTCAATTCGCAGAAGCTAACCACATAGCTCCTTCTTCGTGGAAACAAAATGGAAAAGCCACAAAGGATTGGCTACGTGGTTTTCTGAAAAGAAATTCTACACTGGCAATAAGAAAACCAGAAAATACTTCATTATCACGGGCAACGGCGTTCAATCGCGAAAATGCCAATAAGTTTTATGACAACTTACAGTCGGTTTTAGAGAGGTACCGTTTTGAGCCTCATATGATTTGGAATGTCGATGAAACTGGATGTAGCACCGTAACCAATCCGCCAAAAATAATTGCAATGCGTGGTTCAAAACAAGTGGGACAGGTGACTTCAGCAGAGAGAGAGGAACTTTAGTTACAATGTTGGGCTTCGTCAACGCTGCTGGTGGCACAATCGCACCAGCATTTATATTTCCCAGAGTTAATTACAAGAACATAATGTTAAAAGATGGACCAAAAGGATCTCTTGGAATGGCCAGCCCGAGTGGCTGGATGACAGAAGAAAAAATTCTTAGCAGCCATGAAACATTTCATAAAATTTGTGAAACCATCCAGCGACAATCCATGCTTGTTATTAATGGACAATCACAAAACACACATTAACATTGAAGTGGTGACGCTCGCACGAGCTAATAACATAATTATTTTAACATTTCCTCCGCATTGTAGTCACAGATTGCAGCCACTCGATGTTTCGGTGTATGCGCCATTTAAGACTCGATATAGAGCTGCTATGAATGCGTGGATGTTGTCTAATCCTGGGAAGACTGTAACGATTTACGAGGTGGCTGAATTCGCACAGGAGGCTTACATCGCCGCATTTTCTATTGCAAATATTGTAAAGGGGTTTTCAAAAACCGGCATACATCCATTCAATAGATATAGTTTTCCGGAGGACGAATTTTTGCCGTCGTACGTAACAGATAGGCCAAACCCTAACATGGAAGATGTAAACAACGACAATGGTCCGCAACAACTGCCATCAACTTCTATATCTGTTTCATTTTCACAAAATGACAACGTATTTCAAAATGAAGCGTCGAATCAAGCGTTAACGGTAACTTCAACAATTGTACTGCCGGAACAAGTGAGAGCGTATCCTAAGGCTGCTCCTCGAAAAACGAATCAAAAACGTTCACGCAAAGGGAAAACAGCAATTATCACAGATTCACCTGAAAAAGGATAGACTTTCGGAGATTAGAAACGCAGGCCAAACTAAGCAGCATAACAGAATTGTTAAAAAACCTGTGTCAACCGTCAAACAAGTTAAAAAAAATCCCGACTGGATTCCACTACAAGCGAATCGAGCATCGATTTATCTCTGCAAGATTCTAGTGATTCGTTGGATTCCGACGATAACTTTACACAATCGAGAGTGTGCACTGATATCGCAAAAATAGGAGGGAAAAGAAGAGAAACGAGAAAACGAAAAGTCACGCAAAATATTGGCGAGAAAAGACCAGTTAAAAAAAACGATTTTCACAAACAGGACATTTGTGAAATTTGCCTCGGCAAATATGCCTCAAGCATTGTTGACTGGTTACAATGTTTAATGTGCAAGAAATGGTGTCACGAATCTTGCGGAATTCAAGGAAGCAAACATTTTTTTTGTAATAAGTGTAATTAAAAAAAATCTTAAATATTCTTAAGATGCTATTGTAAATATGTTCCATGTTTAATAAACAATTAATTGTTCAATTTCAGCAATAAATTAGCGTTATAATATGGTTGTCCGTTTCATAACACCGACTGTCCTTTTCAATGCAACGGTGTGATGAAACGGACAAAATCCCTTCCTTAACAAAATTTTTCATAAGTTTTCTAAATATTATTTCACAGGTACTACTATGATTCTTAGGTTTTTAGCTAAGACCTTACTCTTTCCTTTCACGTATTTTTAGCAATATAACAACTAGTATTCCCAAAGATACACCCATTTAAAGAAAAGTGTCCGTTTCATTGCGGATCTCCCTATATGTAAAAATATTTTTTGCAAATGCAAAAGTATCTTACTAATTAATTTCTGTACGAAGAGTTTATCTATACCTATTACGAGATAATAGAGATTCGAACTGATGAACGTTTAGAACACAATTAACGGAATAATAGGTAGGAGTTGGGGGGGGGGGGGGCATTTGTCAGGGCTCCATCGCGAACTGTCTCGCAGAGACGTCGTGAGAATCAGCGAGCGGTATCATTGTTTCTCGGTTCTTCACGTAAAGACCGTACATCATCAAGCTAATCCAATATCGGAATCATTTATCTTCATTTACCGACTCCTTCATTAACTCAACTTTTAAAACGGCTCGCAGGTCTGTCTCCGGGCGTATCGACTACTTCCCGGCCCGCTTGATACATTGGAGTTGTCAGTCGCAGTCAAATGTATTCACTTTATACCGCATTAAATTAAACTGGATCCGGAATAAGATGTATGTTACTTTACCGTGTTTTGCTGTTGAATGATCGATGGCATCGCTAACAACCGCCCGTTGCTCGACAAACGGGGAAGTACCTGCAAAGAACAAAGACTTATTACTTATGGCGGTCTTCATTAATTCCCTAAATACTAGCTACCGTGGGGAGTTAAACAACGCCGATGCATAAATTAGATTTAAAAGGGGAGTACGTAAGAGCGATGACGCCCTACAAGATGAAAGGAACACTAAAAATCTCTTCAATAGAGAAATATACTATAAGTATTTTTATGTGTACTCGTACATTGCAAAATGTTCGTAACATCCTACCGTTAACGATGTTAACGATGACCACATCAACTGGTTTTCCTTTGGTATAAGCTACAAGTAAAATCACATCAAGACGCCGCCGTTGTGCAAGGGTAACTTTTGATGCCTTCAAAGATTCTTCAAATAATTAATCTATATAGTATCTCACCAGAAACAATGCTTTTATTAACACAATTTTCACTTTTGCTTATGCATAATGTCATAATACTACTGTATATGTACTGTATTACTGTGCACATGGATCATCTCAACAATTGACTTACTAAAAAGAAAAGGCACAGATTTCTAAAAACCCTCACGCTTTTACATATGGATAATACAGGACTTCTAAAATACAGAATCAAACATAATTCGGATGATATTCTGGATTCTGGAAGTGTGTGAGGATGGCTTTAAAAAAACTATGCCATTTTGGCCCCATTAGGACCCTTGTGCTTCCTCCCTTGGGAATTCAACCCATCTAAGCCGTAAACCATTCCTGTAAGTTTAAAAATTTAAAACTTATGTTGGCCAAGGTTAGCCATCGTTCGCCTGGTATGTATTATCTTGTTGATGAGACGGTAGTTCGCACGTCCTCCTTTTCTTGCTGGCAGACTCTCCAAAAGGATGTTTCATTTAGCTTCAATATCCAGTGAGAATGACTGTTACAAAAAGAGTCTTCCTGGTCATTGCCAAATATACAATTGCCCCTTCTTTGCTGGTGTACCTTTAGAGCTACCTAGCAACAACCAACAACCTTGACAGCTGCTTGTTTCAACCCATAGTTTACAAGGATGTTTTCTTTAAGTTGTTGAATTGTTCCTGTGCTAGATATCAGGCTAGGAGGACTCGGGTCGATAATGCTTCGGCTGGACGCTTTCCTCGCCAACGTATCAGCTGCCGTTTACCTCTACATTGCGCTTAGCCTTCACCTAACAAGAAGAAATGTGGTTTATGAGAGCTGCATCTGCAACTGATTGATGACATTTTTTTCACTACCCCTTATTTTGTAGTTCCTTAGGGCTAGTAGCGACCGTCTGTGTCTACTATATTGTGTATAGATAGATATTAATTTATTTAGCAACGCTGGTTATTCCTGCCAGCACAGTTTCTGGCGTGCAGGCATGTTTATTCATGGCTCATGCGTATTGAAGTTGTAGGCTTCTCGAATATATTCCATAGTCTGCTCCATTCTTCATCTTTGAACAATACTTGAAGATTTTGTCCCTTGTTTGTCCCTGTTACAGTGGTTTAAGTTTCACCTTTAAAAAGAATTGTATGAGGTTTGTCGAAAACATATTGGGGAGGGATGTTGTCAATGGCGATCTATAGAAGTCGAAATCTTCTGATGGTATCATTGTACTAGTCATACCACTAACCATGTTTGCCTCCACACCAACAGATTTGAAGCCTACCGTCGTTTTCATTGCCACCTTTACTAGATACATGTCTAGTGACGGCAGACAGATGACATCATCTCCATTGCTCCAGTTGGTATTGTCTGCACTGCGCGAGTTATGAGTTATGGCGGTTCTTTGTAGTTTGTACAAGCGGTTTTTTTTGTACCTGGTTAAACATTAGTTTTGCTTAAGTTTGTTGGGGTTTGGGCCACCAAGTGATAGCTCCATAGGTTATCTATCAGATATTATCGAGATAGCTCCATAGATCATCCAGAGGTTATCGGTTTATGATGGCAGTATACATTCACATGACCATTTTGAGTTTCAGATGATAATTATTACTTGTGATTAGGCAACATCGATGTCGCTTTTGTGCATTAATAACTGATAGATACAACATGAACATATTTTGTGGCGATGTTATACCCAGCAATAAACATATCAACTTTCCATTCATTACTTGGAACTTTCATATCACTACATTATGGAATATTTTTTTACGTATATTAAATATTGCGTATATTGTTTATGAAAGTATTAATATTGATCATAGGTCTCGAGTCTGATTTATGCTTTTACACTATGATGACCGGCGTATTCATATTATTGTTCACCTATTACCCAATGACTAAAGACCAGTCTATATTAACCTCATATAAGAAACTTCAAAGATTTAACACATACATACATATATTATCATCTAATCTCAATTATTATAAAATACATTACTCTTTTAAGGCTATTTTACCACTGCATAGCTCAAAGTAACAGGTGTATGAAGCGAGAAAAGAAAATATAGGATGTTAGAATAAAATACGGATATGGGATTTATTAGATAGCAAGTATAATCTGAATTTTGTAAGGTCCTTTGGAGACAAAAATATTACAACATAGGTTTTCTTATATTTATGACACATCTTATCGAAACAAACGCCTGCATTCAGAAGAGGTACAATCCAATCAATATTTCAAATAAATTTGTGGTAAAAGAAAATATCCTCTCAAAAACACAACTGAAATGTAAATACGATAAGTTAGCCAGAAAAGGGAAGATGACTGAGAAGTTTTTAAATTAATTGATAGCCCGCCATTCTTTTATTAAATTTGTAATTCATTAAATTATGGCAATAAAAACTTTGTTCAAAATGAATTTTAAGAAATTCATAATGAGTGGTATCGCAACTCCTTTTTGAAGAAATAAAAACAGCCACGTTAAAGCATTCACCATTCAGTTATGCTAATAAGATCGTAAAAAGGAATTATAAACACTGTAAAAATATTCACCGACTATTCACTTCACTAATTTGCATATGATTTTCCTTCTAAAAATTCTAAAATAAAGCGCAGGCCTAGGTTAGTCGTGCGTTACCCTGATTTGCATAATGACGGCATTATGCCGAAGTTTCATCACTTCATTTTCAACTATCTCTTAAAATTTATATTCCTTTATACCTCAAAAAATTAAGATCCCCCTTTTTATTCCTTAATTCGTCTCAAGGAGCATTACATTATAACGAGAATTAAAAAGGTGTAAAACTTAATAAGGAGATAAACTCTTTTACTGATTAAAAACTCTCGCTGAGTTGCTGCGACGAGGCTCAGGACCGGCATTGACAATTTCTGACGGAGTATGAAATATTCAATGTACTACAGAAAACGTCCTTCCCTACCCCAACAAAAATAATATACCTACTATGTATATGCAGTTTTGTTTTTTTGAGCACCATATATGAAGTGTACAGATTCAAAAACTATATTAAATACTGGCAGTATAATTATTACATATACATAGAGTATTACAGCCAAAAAATTTCATATTAAACTTACAAGTAAATAGATTAAGTAAATACGAAAACTGTTTTATTATTGTGATTTCTCAAATTTCGATTCCTGTTAGTTATTGGTAAGCTATTTAATAATGGTAGTAACTTAAAAAGTATAAGCAAAAAGTTCATATTGTATCCGCCTGATGAAAAATAAAGAAATAAAATACATTGTACCTACGAACATTTTGTTGGCAGTTTTCGAGATCTGGAGAGTTGAACTCTTTTTTGAAGATTTTTTTGAAAATTGTTTCGTTTCAGTGGTTTTCCTGAAATCTTCTGTTTGATCTACTAGTTACCCATAAAAAAATGATGTGTCACAGGCTCCATTACCAAGATTTCAAAATTTTAAATTCCACCAGCCGCCACTGGTTTTGACTGGAGAAGACTCTATATTTTTACTTTTTTAAGACCAAATTAATTGTTTGCATGTATTTCTTATTATTTTTAACTAACTAGAAAGTTAACTGATTAATGGCATACAAAATATGTATGATAAAGTACCTACATAAATAACATAAAGTAAATTAAGTAAAACCTACCAGTTTAAAGCTTGTATATACTCAGTATACAAGGTGAGTCAAAAATATGGAAAGCAATGTAAATTTCCTGAACCTTGTCTAATACATTTTTCTCTAAAATGCACTGTTCGCGAGATTCTTACGGGTTTCCATATTTTTGACTCACCCTGTACTCAATTCGAGGGACTTTGATCAATGTGATCATACACAAAAGAGACAATCTAAATCTTTTTAGATATTCGCTTTAGTTGTTCACTAACCTGTTAAATCGTTATTCATGTTTTCAGTCCATGTTTTTATTAAGTTTTAGAAAATTATGAAACTTCATGCCATCTCGCAACCTTATCTGAACTGTGTTTTCCTATTTCCCTCCTGATTTCTTAACTATTAAAACTATTTAAAATATTGACTTTGCCAATTAAATATGAGCCTGAAGTTTCGATAGAAAGTGAAAATCTTTTTAGACGGATTTGATTTTCGGCCAATGCTTTTTCTCTACGATTCCAAGTGAGTTCATCAACACGTAGTTTGCGGAAAACACCCCCTACCTGCAATCTCAACAAAAATCGAGAAAAATCAAAGATAGACTTTTTTCCTTCGATCAGACTTGATCAATCGAAACTTCAGGCACATAATTAAACACGAAATCGAGTGACATACTCTGGTACCCATGAGGCTCATGTTGACGACCTACTTCAACAGAACGGCTTGGAACACATCCAAGAAAAGCTGAGTATTAACTTAACGCCCGTGTGGTCTTGAACGGAATCTCATTGAAAGATAAATCAGTTATAGATTAGTTTAGACAGTAATAAAAAATATTAGATCCTGTAGAGTAACTTTATAAACTGAGCTAATATCATTTTTTTTTAAACCCTAAAAGATTTACCCTACCAAAATTACACTAGCAGTAGAAACACCTATTCAATAGTTCCTTGAGAAATCTTACAGAATAAAGTGGTTAAACAATTTCCATAAATAGAAATTTCAATTTTAGAGATTTTAGACATTTATACTAAATTTACTTCCCCAAACGCTACAAGGTTTTATGGTAAGGTAAGTTATTTAAATTAGCAACTATGAAATGGAATTAGCACAATGAATAGGTACCATTTTTAAATGCATTACTTATTAGAAATAGTAAAAAAAGTTAGAATTTGATTCATATAGGAGAGAAACCGCAACTCTTAGATATATCCCCAACGATTCACACCACCCTTTTCAACATAAAATGGCAACGGTTACTCAGTCCATTTAATAAATAAGTTAACAACGTTAATAACTATGCATACATTTAGAGAGTCCTGTACAATTCCACGACTTTTCGTAGAGATACTGACAATTCTAAATTTGTTTCGTTACCATATGAACCTAAATTCACCCGCGGACGTGATAAATTTTTTTAAAAATATTAATATCAATTTGGTTTGTAATTCTAAAAATTAACTACAGACGCTTTTGAGCAATCCCAAATATAAAATCGACAATAACGAAAAATCAGGAATATGCGAAATAAGTTTTCAAGATTGTGGTTAAAAGTATATTGAGCAAACAAAAAGATATATTTTGACTAGACTTAAAAAACACATGGCGCATTTAAAACGGGGCATAATGGAAAAATCTTGTGTTGCCCAACATGCTTTTGACAACAGCCATAGGATAGACATAAACAATTTATAATGTAACAAACAGTAGACAGTTGGATGCTTTTGCAAGTTTATAAATCATTAAATGTAACAGTAAGCAAACAGTAAGGGTAAACACTCCACTGTTTGCCCTTGTAAACAAAGACAAATGTTGCGGCTCAGTGAACCGTGACGGTAGATCAAGTATAAATAGAGCAAGTGTGTAGGTTATAATTTAGTTTTAATCTTCTCCTGAAGATGCCATTTAGTTGGCGAAACGCGCGTCGAAAAAAGTATGAAAGTTCGGTGTTTCGTGGAAAACGTCCAGTTTTTTATTTCTACGCCGAAGGTTGCAATACCCACTCCAGGATAATTATTTATTGTGGTCAAATAATTTTGGGTTAATATTATAATACACTCGAAAACATGTTTACACGTTGTTTAGCTATTATAGTTTGATAGTTCTGACAATGATTTAATAAAATGTTAAAAATCGCAATAAGTACGTTCCTGGAACAGCGTAGAGAGGTATAAAGAAAGAAGCAATTGGTATAGACGAGGTTTTATAAAGATATAAAAAAGAAGTCAAACGCTGCAGATGGAAATAATGGAATGTCTTAATGATACCTTCCACCCTCGTCCGACTTACGTTTTAATACGAAATTGCAGCAGGTTTTATAAAACTTTAAGTGAGAATATAAATATACATGACTGCCTATAATATCAAGATTGCGCAAATTGCACGCGGTAGTGTGCAAACGACAATATCTCGCTCTCATTTCCTCCCATCAACGCTGAGAGTATTTCTTTTAATATTTCTAACGTTTACACCTTTATTAAACGCCCTGGGGGACGTGTTTATTTTCCTTCGTACTCATTCCAAGGTGCTTATTAAATTTCACTGCTTAATAATCGCATTAGCCTCTGCTTTCTGGAAAATCTATTGTGCTGGATTTCTTTTCACGAACAACTACCATTTCCATATTTTGCTACGTTTGGTAAATTGAATTTATATTCAAATACTTTAAGATCTACTTTACAGATTCTTACTTTGTTTCTACATGAAAACCTGAAAAATAGTGCCGTCTACAATGTAATCACTGTTTTACCTAAACGTTCAGGTAAAATTTGGAACATTTCTTTGTTCTTAATACTGGTTTATATATTCAGTGCTACAGGGTTAAATAATAAAGTAGGGAGACTGCTTATGGAAACAATGATTAATGAGAAAGGAAGTATTGCCTCTACTATAATAAATGTCAAAAATTTAGTAAAAGCTTTCTCGAATTATGTTGTTTATGGTGATATATATAGACATCCAAAAAAAAACGTCATCAAAGTTGGCCGAGAAAAAAAAGACGTATTTCTATTCTTAATCGAATTTATAACCTTATTTACTTGTCAAAACTGTCACATCATATGACAGCCATTGTTTATTTTATAAATTGTGACAGTTACTTGTCAAAAGTTTGACATAACCGAAAAGCTATTTGACCGCTACATGACCGCTATTTCCATCTCTCTTGTTCATAGCCAGAGTTGATGACGTTTTTTTTGGATGTCTCTATACATTGTTACGTGAATTTTGTTCTCGTCTCGTACCAAATACGATAGCAGTTTATGGAGTCTAGAATAGAGGTTTTATTGGAGAAAGAAATTAAATAATTTAGAACTACTTACCAATATTTCGGTTCATTATTATAATCCAACAAAGAATCAAATTATGGACAGTTTTCTTTAATTAAGGTACATATAAATATAGGCCTCACCGACCAGATTTAACTTGAAACATACCATGGGTGACACACTCTTGTACAAACTATTTCCGAAAGTGGTACTTGTAGCTAACCATAATATTTAGATGTTAAAATTAATCGCTTAACTAAAAATATTCTTGTTAATAATCAATATACACTCGAACCCCTCTTATTTCACCTTCGCTTAAGGGGGCAATACAATTAAGAACGACCAAAAAAATCGATTTTTTTTTGGCCTAACAAAATCACAAATTTCTCAAGGAATCCAACGGTGTATCCGCCGATTTGAAATTCGAACTCCTTTTTTAGCCTTTTTCGTGCGTAGCAGGTATAAAAGACGCTTGACCGAGGGGACCTTTTTTTCCATTGTGTTTTATTTTGAAAAGTCTTCAGGGACGAATTTATATACCTGAACTTTATATACCTGAATATACCTGAATTTTATATTTTATGAAGGTATATTGAAGGTATATTTTTTATATACCTGAACTTTAAATGCGTTTTTCTCGAAACAGCACTTTCTGAATTGGCGGGCGTGATTACTCGAAAACTAATCACCTGATTGAGCTGAAATTTATTGGGTATCTTCATTATAATAGTATCTATGAACTGAATTGAAAATTTTTGCAATTTTTTATATTCAATATTAAATTTTGCAACAAAATGGCGGAAAAAAACCGGATTTTTCGGAAAAAATGACGCCAAAATTGCAAAAATTTTTTTTATTTTTTTTACTTTAATTCAGTTCATAACTGAAGGTATAATTAATACAAATTTTTTTGATTTGCTTGTTTTAGATAAAAAATTGCGACCTAGAGAACGCCCGCCAAAAAAAAAACAGGGTCTGCGTGGACGACGTCTCACAGCCGCCATTTTGTTTAAAAAAAAAAATATTTTTTTTTCGTGTACTTCAAAGACCCATCTATAATCCTACAAAGTTTCAATTAATTTGAATAAAAACTTCTACTTGAAAAAAAATTTTTAAAAATGCATTTTTTTTCCGTTCTAATTGTATTGCCCCCCTTAATTCACATCCTCTGTTATTTCACCACGTTTCCCCCTATTAGGTCGCGGTTAAGTCGCCGCATGTAAAAGTTTTAGAACTACGTTTGGAAATTGGATTCTCGCATGAATATGTACAATTTTTATTGAAAAAAATGATTGTGTAATACATTTTTTGATTTAAAATAGGTTAGGTGTCTTTTAAAAATATTTAATCTATAAAATATTCATTCAAGTGGAAAATTGAACTTGTGTCACGCACGACTGGGTATACATACATTGATTTTTCGTTCAGTTGGCTCATTTTTCGCTATAACAAGTGCTGTGGTATATCTCTAAATATTTCTTTTTGCAGTTAAAACACAAAAAGTTGAGGTTATGATCGCGACTTAAGAGAGGTAAAATTTCGCGACTTAAGCGAGGTAATGATGCACGGATTTGGCGACTTAAGAGGGGTTCGAGTGTATATGTATAAATTCGAAATAAACGAATATCTGAGGTAGCGTCTTAATTACTCCATTTCGTGATTACTTGGCATCTACAGAGCTATCACAAGCGCAACTATGGCGATAGTACATTGGTATGACTCTGAAATTATTCACATACCTATTATCATGAATTTATCATATTCCACTTGAGATCTTTCTGTATACAGAGGTCACAATCGACAACACTGTTTTTGACTCAAGAGAGCTGTTGAAAACTGAGGAGTTGGACAATATATTTCAAATATACGAGTATGGATGAACTCTATGATTAGAGATAGGTACAGTAATAAGGTAGTAGAATACAGACTTTCATAGCTGTTATTTAATGCTGAAGTAGTTTATTCTGCCGAGGTCGTCTAACTTGTCTTGACGTTTCGCTGATCATGCCAGTTAGTTCCACTACTGCCTGAATGGCAGTATGATAAAAAAAACAACAACCCCCCCCCCCCCCGCGCCAACCCCGAAACAAAAACACAAAAAAATAAGAAAAAAAAAAAAAAAAAAGAAAAAAAGGGGGGGGGCGGCGGGGGGGGCGGGGGAGGGGGGGGGGGGTGGGGGGGGGTGGGGTTGTGCCCGCTCTTTTGTGAAAAAACAAGAAAGGGGAAGAACCCAAGCGCAAGGACATGCAGATTACATCAATATTGTAATAAGTGGAATGTTTACAGGGGTCATATCTGACTTCATTCAACAAACCCTGAAAAATAGTAGAAAGATGTGTGAACCCTACCAAAACAACCTTCAGTTTGCTTTCAGAAAAGAAGAAGAACCTTCAGGATTTGAACAGACTTCATTTGTATGGTGTGAATTTCAACTGACCAGTGAGGTTAAGTATTTAGGACTGGTCTTAGATACAATACAATATTCCAAACTTTAGGACTCACTAGAAAAGAACTACCAACAAGGCAAGTCGGACGCTGTGGATCTGCAAACGTATAATTGGTAAAAAATGGGGATTACAGCCAGCACTATCATTTTTGGTATACTCCAAGGTAATAATTCACCTGGTCACATATGGTTTCCTGATCTAGTGGTATAAAATTAAAGAAAAGGGAGGCCTAACAAAATTAGACAAACTGCAAAAACTTGCCTATTTAGCAATAACAGATTCATGGAAGCAATGTTGTATGTTCTACCATTTAGCCGTTGCGATAGCTCAGTGGGTAAAGTGCGAGGTGAGAAGACGGCGATTACTCCGAGAGCTATTATCCGCGCGGGTTCAAATCCGACCTGTGGCGATTGGCACCTGTCACAGGGTTTTGTTGTGTGTCCTACGTCTTTTCCATGTGTATTCTCCTTCTGTACAGTTGTAATGACTCTTAGAGGGAGAATGTCAATTTCTGTGGTGTGATTTATTTATTATTACATATTATTTTATACGCTCTGGCAGCAGCGTATATGCTGAAAATTTCCGGATATGGGTAACCTCTACAAGAAGAAGATTCCATACTCAAATTTTAGAGGAACTAAACAAAGCCGCATGTTCAGCATGCGGTCAGACAAAATTGGCCAGGTCGTAGTTTTTCACAAACGTTATTAGGTGATTACTGAGCGAGGCAGAGGAAGACACATGTCAATCCAGTAGAACGGAACCCGCTAGTACACAGATGGGTTTAAAGCTGAACGAGGCTCTGAAGCGAGACAACAACAGAGAGTCAGGATGCGAAATTAGCATAAATCTGGGGGAACTCAGTAACCGTGTTTCAGGCAGAAATACATAAGTACAATATCCGCTTGTGCGCAGAAAATGATCTGGAGGTTTTATACAAATAAGAGAATCCACATCGTGACTGATAGCCAGCCAACACTGAAAGCCCAAGATGCTGCAGAAATACACTCTCAGATGGTTAGAGACTGTATGGACTCACTAGTATAACTAGCGGAACATAATAGCATTACTTTGAAATAGATAACTGGGCATTATGGTCACGAAGTGAATAAAAGAGCGGACTTTCTCGCAAAGAAAGCGTAGTGTAGTTTGAACTAACGAACAACTAGGTTGGTTATAAAGGACCTATTAAGAAAAAACATGTCTCAACATGACCCAAACCATCTGAGATGAACAATAGGACTATTCACAGAGCACTGTCCACTCATGTGATATCTCACCAAAATTGGAGTGAAAGATGATCGCGAATTGTAGGAGGCGTGGAAGGTGTGGAGAAGCATTCGATCATTGGGGCTGCAACAATAGAACCAAAAGAGGTAATAGACGCTTCATTGGAAACTCTCCTTAAGGAAACAAGTTTCCCTGTTTCCTTAAATCGCTTAAGGAAACAGGACTAGTACTAATGTAATGAACAACCTTTGGTGTCTGGAGACACATTCGATCGGCTTCAGTGCACAGAGATCATACCTAGCCTATAAGTAATAATAAAAATAATTATGGATTTATTAAAATGGCAAACATGGTGTCAAAATCGTGCAATACACTGAACAAGTGACCAAAGTTGACGCCCACGACTTGCGAATGAGTAAACCCTCTATTAAAAGCTACGCCTAAAAGAGTTATTATTCAAATGGTTGTATAAATAACGTTAATGACCTCACCAATATTTCACTTTAGTATCGCATAAACAACATATTTCAATAGCGTATAACAATGTAAATTATGTATGCACTTAAAAAAGAAAAACTAAGGAAACACTCATATATAAGTGAGTCACGATTTTTAGATCGTATTCAGTATCAATACCTAATGTTTGTATTTAATAATTTTGATTCGGCATACACGCCTCAACATTTTAATTCAACTAACAATTAAGCAGATGTACGCGAGTCATGCACGTCAATTAAAACGCGCCGAGGGGCGGGAGGAAGGGGCAGACGTAAATGGCACATACCGACTCCTTGATGATGATTAAAACAGCCGAAGTTAAGCGAGTGTGATGACCCTTTCTCTGCGCGTACCGTGCGACTCGAAGAAACACACAAGGCGTATAATTTAATCATCTGTCATAATTGGTGGCATGAGGAGAGATAACGGAAATAGAAATGGAGGTTTTCGATGACGTCACGATAACTTAAACGGCTGCCGCAGGTGCATAAAAAGTAGCATCTAACATGTGTTCGTGGAGGTGGAGATATACGAGTACACGGACTGTTTTGAACTTTGGAATTTATTCCTTCTTATATGCAGTCATATGATATACATAAGTTTGTATAGTTCGGGAGCTTATAGAACAAAATGTTAAGTTTGTTATCACTTTCAGAAATACTGACAAATGAATACAAATTTTTCGTATTTATAAAATATACGGGGCGAGTTTTTGGTGCGCATTTGGTCTATAATATAGTTGTTTCATAAATGATGGAATATGTGGCGTTGTTTGTGATACTTTCCAATTAAAATGAGTTAAAAAATGCCAAGTTTTCTATTTATTGTGTTACATGTTGCCAATTTCAAATCGAGACAACTTGTATAATCGGAACACCCTGTATTATTTCAGCCCAAGTTGTCTAACTCTCAGTTCTCTTTTTGCTCAAAAAGTTACAAATTTCGGAGATATGTTCGATTTTCAAGCATCTGTCTAAACATTGTCATCAAACTATCCACAGTAAATAAAACTTGCCACAGTAAGAATTGAAATGTAAACAGCTTATTATTAGCATTCTTATAATAAAAAAATCAATGAACTGTAGTTAATTACATTTTTTAAGTTTGCTGTTTACATGTTTCATGAGTTGCCATCAAACTACGATGGCAACTTTAAAAAAAAATTGTTAAACAACTTTAACCCCCATGATACGCTTATGAGCAAAAAGACAACTGAAAGTTAGACGACTTGGGCAGAAAAAATATATGGTGTAATACAATAAATTAAACAGTTGGTACAACTTGAACATATGTTATAACAATTAGTACACCAGTTGCAGCAGTGACTGGGGTGTCGCTTCTTTTTCATTGGCATAGGAGTGAGACCAAGCCTGTCTTGTTTCCGTCCTCACTGAAGGGGGTCCAAGTTGTTTCCCAGTCAGAACTGGACTGGCAGAAATGTTCTGCGACAATGGTTATCGGCTGCATCGTGTCGGTGGCGGTCGTGGCAAACTGAACTTCCCCTTTGAAGACATCTTGATGAATTGCTGATACCTCGTCTTGCTCTGTGACTGTACTGATGCCATACAATGTAGATTCCCCTGCTCTGCTGACTTGGTCTGTTCATGCTGATGCCTCATAAAAAATACCGTGTTTGTTAAGTTTACTCCAAACGTGCACTGAACTTGAACCCGGAGATAATTGAATTATTAATGACTTGAAATTGAAGTATTAGAACGTCAAATACATATTTGTCTGTAACACACAAAGCAATAATCCAGTTAGTTGCGCAGTACCGATATTTTAGGTCAGAATCAGATCATGCGCACTAAAAACTTGGAGACACGAGTGAAACAACTTATTACTTTAAGCTGTGCTTATACCAAACAGTCCTAGAAAAAAATATTCTGCCCTAATTAATGCAAGCTAAACCCTTCTGAGGCTACGCATCAACTGGGCTATATACAACAGAAGAAACAAATATGAATTCAGCATATCTCAGTAGATAAACATAAGTATACAAAACTTAAAGAACTGGTAAATTCAAAACCCAGTAGAAAACACTTAACATGTATCGCTTTTTTGTGAATCAATTAAATCTAGTATTTTATTATCTTTAACGTTTTGTAAATTCTGGATTTCTATCGTGATTGTTGGTAAATAATTTCATTCTACATTTTCCTTAAAAAAGGCAAGATCTGATAAATTATATTTTCGAATTGTATAATAAGGTAACTTTTTTAGTTTTAAGTTGTCTGAAAAATGTTATTTCGAAAAAGTGTTTATTTTGATAAGTTCTACACGCTGTTAAAAAATATGACTTAACTTGTTAGGAATCACTCTCTATAAATTAAGTAAAGTTTTTGGGGTTGGATAAAATAATTTGGGGCTGCGTATAATTTTGGATGTAATATGGCCAAATAACTTCAGGCCGTAGATGAACCTTCAACAATAATTAATTCGAATCATTTGTAATCGATTCTTTGTCAGGATGTGTTAGTAGTATGAATATGTATCATCTATAGAATGAAAAACGCCTCCTAAATAAACTAAAACTGTATACTGCGTGGTTCGGGAGGAATGTCTGTAACTTCGGGGAACAGATAGTATAAATCATTTTATGAAAAAAGTTCATGCAGAACATATGTATGTACTTCTGAAAGTGCGTTTTTATTCATATACAGTGTGTTAAAGTTTTGTGAAAAGATGTGGACAATTATCCATAGTAGACTATTTAAAAACCGACACGGTGTTTGTATTGAGCACAGTGGCGTAGAAGGAAGGGGTAGTCCAACACATTTACCCCTTATTTCTACGGCAATGACTAAAATGGTAGATTCTGATTAAAATGATAATTTGAAGAAAGCAAATGTCAGGGAAAAAAGGTGCCTTTATGCGAAGTCAATAATTTTGGCGGTTTTTAAGGAATTTACTCTAGAAGATAGGACTACTACTACTGTAGAGACTGGTGAACTACTAGTGGGTAGAAGTAGTGTTTAAAATAAATCTTTTGAGTACACTGTACCTACACAGAATGAACAAAGTAACTCTGTAAAATTGTAAATAAGCTCGTCGTCACACGAAACACCTCCGCGTTCAGTAAATAAAGCCTTAAAATTTCATCGCGCTATTCCGCAAGTTATCTGTGTCGTTCACTAATATTGGTTCTGCAATTTACGTTCGCTTCGGCACGGCTCTATTTATCTCCACCTTCGCCGAAACGGCCCACCGGAACGGTAACGAGACCGGTGAATATCCCCAGCCGCCCGCGATACTCTTTTACACGCACGCACACCCTCCGATGAAGGTGCACATAAAGAACCGCAGATAAGCGAAACATAATACAGGGGAAATGCATACGTAATTTGATTTCCTACCAAGATTCCTGTAACGCGCGCGAATTTAGCGGATGCCAAGGAGGCCATAAATCAGATTACGGCTGTTTTTTTTTGTTATTATTTTCGACCGTTCAACTGTATCTGAACAGTTGTAACGGCAGGGGTGTATCACCCTTCCGTAAGTAATATTTTATAGGAAGAAGGTACACTGAAAAAAAATGTATTTACGTCTCAGTAGGATCAAAATCGTTTTGTGGTGTAGCAAAACCGTGCATACAAACATTTAAACGTAAATAGATAAATAATATACCAAAAAGTATACCAACAGGACATTGCCGACCAAAGAGACATTCTGCTTGGAGGCAGGAGGCAGCGTCAGTCCATGTGCTGTCAGAGGCGAGGCCTAAAAATTCTGAGGTTTTAAACTCTCGGGATTGAAGAGCAAGGTTAATAATACTTACTCAAAAAAAAATTCAAGGTAGTCAAAAATGAGGTCATCTCCGTTTGAGACTATGGCCAAAAGCTGAGGTGAGAAAGTAAGGATCAAAATGAAACGAAGCAAAAAAAAACTGTAGAACCAGCGATGTCATTAGATAAGGAATGGGACAGAAATGAGAAGGGTTGGCCGACCGTGCAGCAGTACAGCGGCGCGCTGCGGCCGGGACATTGGCTTCAGTAGCTTCGTCCGACCGTCTGGCAGGCTCTAACATTAATATTAGTGTGTTCGAGGTGTTTATGTCGTCGGCGTCGGTATTATGTTAATACTAAAATGTCACATGTGCAAACGCCTAAAAACTACCATTAGCTGACGAAGTGAATAAATTCATCGGTAATTTCGAAGATTTATTTTATGACAGCGCGACCGTAATGTGTAGAGTCTGTAAGAAAAAGCTGCTTTGAAAGGACAAACGTGATTGTAGCCGTCATATAAATAGTGTGCAACATAAAAATACAAAGAACGTATGCTCTTGTGAACTCAGTTTATGTTCAATTTACTTTTAATGCCCAGGATGTATCCCTGGATGTACTCGATAAACAACCACTTCGTGAGTTCTAGACCAAATACGTTGTAGAGATGGCGTTACCAGGTCGCAAAACGTTATGTAACTACCAACTTTACGCAGTGACTTACTACAGTGAATTAAAAAATACACGGCTGTGGTTATGTATTGACGAGACAACAGACTGTAAAAAAAGATTATATTCTAAATGGTATACTGTACTATATACTGAAACTCTCTAAATTATACACGACCGCTATTACCAGCTAGTAAAATATTAGCAGAGTGTAATGACAACACAATTACGAGGGTGGTATTGGACCAGTTGGAACAATTTGAACTGCCAACAAGTCAGGTGGTGATGTTTATGACCGATGGTGCCCCCCTTAATGCTGTTAGTAGGTACGCTGTTTGCTTTCAGTGCATGCTTTACATCTTGTAGCAGAAACTATTAGACAACGTTTATGTAAAAACTTATATTATGCTACAAAGTTTTTACGGACCTTCTCGAGTTCGTGATAGTACCTACTGTCAACCAACCTACGTCATCAAGCTAGAGGGTAAATTTACATACATATATGATTATAAAGTGTGATTTTATTGCTTTTGTTACTATATTTAATATTAGTTACTTTCTTGTATTACATGTATTATATTATGATGAGTACGCCTATGTCTCACAGCATATTTCGGCCAACTCTAGTAATGAGATTTGCATATTTTATATTGAGCTGTATGTGGACTATAAGGATAAAGAGGGGTTGAATCGATTTATCAGCTGTGACGATTAGGTGCAAAATTTGTTTATTTGTTTTAAGTAAGGTAATGTAATAAATAAAAAAATAATCATTTTATGTTAAAACGAAAATTAATCAAATAGGTGTATATATTTTGTATATTTTTTTTTATACGATTTATAAAAAAAATTACAATTTGTTCTATAAAATAAGTCATTAACTTATAATATATGTAATTATTTTTTTTTAGTAATCTCGAACTTTTATGGAAGTACCCAAATTTATCTAACTGGTTATATTCAAAACAGGAATTTGCCACATTTTTCAGAAAAACGCTTTTTTAGTTCACCTCTTTTTAATAAACTACTTTGTATTCTGACAGCCTATGCTTTATTCGAAAGAAAAAATGTATGTATCAAATAGTTTTTTCTTAGTGATTCTCTCTTCCCCTCTTTAGGAAGCTAAAATCCATGAGCGTCTATGTTTTGAAAGACTTTTCTTTAGTTACTGCTGTTAAAAATTAAATATTTGAGCATAATCCATTACGTAAACTGAAATTAGTAGCCAGAAAAGAAAAAGGAAAGGAAGTAAAACCTAAATGAAGGATAGAAAAAGAAAGACGTAATTGCCACACCCATCAGGCACGTCACGTGGACAACTTCGAATGTGTTCCTCGCATGTTTCTCGCTAGGAGAACCTTGAACCTTAGGGTAGAGGGACTGGCGTAGGGGCAGTTCTGACTTGTGTTAAGGTAACGTCTGCGTCTGTTTCAGTTCGTGAACCTCTCTCTTAACATTTAGGGAATATAATTTAATATATGCACACTATATTATACAGGTAGAAATATAGGAATATATAATACAATTTTCTATCTATTTCTAACGTGTACAACATCAGAGAATCTATAAAATCGATTTCGGTGTGAGGTACATCAAATGCGTGCGGATGTATGTCACATGAGTAAAAACATGTTACATGCGTGAACTCTGTTGTGTAATTATTTTCCATTACAATAAAAATGAACTCATCATTGTATAAACACGTCATAGTTTTTACGAAACATTTTTTTAGTGTATATTTCTTTCGGTATACTCTGCGCCTTTGTCGAGCATTGATAAATTATAATGGCAGAGGGCATCGACTGTAAATTGCCGTTTCAGGAGAGAACACTTCGCAAAAACCTAAATAACCATTCTAAATGCGTGATACTACACTCAATCATAAAATAAATTATTACACTTTCTCTTTTTCGTTTCTATAAAATATTTGCTTGTCGGCGGTCCCTAATAATGTATATATGATAATTAATTTTTCATGTATATTCAGAATCGAGATTCGAAGTCCGGATGAGGATAGCTGCGAGGGTTTTCATGAATATTTTTTATACGCTAACGGTTTTATTATCCTCTTTATGTATAGAACGGAACTGTTATTGATATGAACTAAACCCTAATTATCCTTATCCTCTTGTCTTCTTCGATATCATTTATTGCTTTATTTTTTGTGGTACTGATCTAGCAGGAGCTATAAATAAATCAAGATTAATGAAGAGTGAAGGTCTCAACAAATATTTCCTTACAGGATGATATTAAAACATACAAATCAGAGCTGAATCTTGATGAGTCATGTAGACTAAGAAGTAATACGATAAGTTTTATGCTTTTTTGATCAACAAAGTCAGTCTTGAAATTACTAAATAATGTGTTAACCGCTGCTTTGTGTACCAGTTAACAAATTTTAAAATATATTGTCTGTGATCACGTGAACTCTACTGTGCACTCCTCAAAGTTTTGTCAGTGTAGTTAGATTTAGATATTTATTTGTCTTATCACTATCTCATTGCTTTAAGGTAGGTATTCATTTGAGCAAATTTGCGCGAACGAATGGTTTGCGCACAAATCTGCTCAAATGTGTACGGAGCTAAGTACTGCGCGAACAGTACTTAGCTCAGTACACATTTGAGCAGATTTGCGCGCAAACCATCCGTTCGCGCAAATTTGCTCAAATGAATACCTACCTTTATATCACTGTCGTTGCAACTGAGCTGAGATGAGCTGAGATGAAAATGATTGCCACTAATTACATCATGGGTTAAGTATAATATTTGACTAGTCGCATATTTAGACGATTTCATCTTAAATCTATTTAGGAAATATCTTTAATATACACATGTATACCGTACCTTCCATGACATAAACGTACATACATAGGTACTGTAAAAATATGGAACATTATAAATAATTGCCCTTTGACATTTGACCGCTAGGTTTCAAATATAAGGAGTGTCGAAGAGCGTAATAATTTTGTTTGTTGACAAGTTTTTTTTTGACATGCTCTAAGAGTGTAAAAACTCCAAAAATTGATTCGATTCTAAATAGTATACCTGAATATCAAAATAGTAATTGTAAATGTGCTATTTGAATAAATTAGGATTTTCACACAGGTATTCATTCAATTAAAATAAATAAAACTATTTTTTTCTTGTGTGTTTCGAGAGGCTCAAACCAGCTGATACGGACTCAGTAGACTGCTGAGATTGCCACAGGTTACTACCATTCACTTAGATGTACAAGGGTTTTCAACAAAGACTAGGACTAACGCCATAAAATAGTTTTATTTATTCGTCATCAATTACATTACCGCTTCGGAAAAAGGAAGCGCTATGCTTTGCTTCTTCACCCGGGTCGTAATAATACCTACAATATTCATCTACATTCTACAGCAATAATCTCCCCATTCATCCACTTCTTTGTGAACACGTTGTTTCTATAATAATACTCACACACCGCTACTCTATTCGCTTTCTGGTCAGGCTACAGCAAATGCGGAATCTAGCAAACACAAACTCTAGACATGTTTAATTGTTTGTGCAGAAGAGTGTAAACACTATACATATATACTATCTAATTGTTGTTAGAGTTGCAAAATAGTGAAACGTGGATATATCTGAATAATTACTCTAGTAGTCTTTGAGCTAGCAACATTTGAACTCACCTGATTTTCGTAAGGCGAACGATGAACGCATCACCTCGTTTCAAGTAAAAAATATAAAATATATGCAATATTATTACTCTCAATTTCTTATAACACATTTCTGTGTCTTACTTTTAATACCAAATACGTTTGCAAGACCAGTTTACCATTACTAACTTAGTGTCAGACTAATATATTTGTTATTTTTTTTAGTTTTAATATATTTGGTATTAAAAGTAAGAGAGTGAAATGTGTTACAAAGAATTAAGCGTAATAATATTGCTTAGTTTTTTTTACATTTTTTTACTCACTTCGTTCACAGCCTTTACCTTATTAAAATCGGGTGAGTTTAAACGTTGCTAGCTCTATGTATAGTGTTTATGGTTTTCTCGGTTTCTGTAACAGTTGGAGCCCTGGATCGTTCTGTGCTTAAATCATCTCTTTTTAATAATGATTAAAAAGTGAGTTTTGATCATCTGCCAATGATGTCAACGTGGCTGTCGGAACGCGTACATCGTTTGTACTACAGCGTTTCGCTTGGAAAATATGACTCGATTCCTGTTTATCTTCACGTGGAAAGGTTTAGTCCTGCTCCAAATTCCATTGAACATTGATGGGCTAGCTATACATCATCCACGTGGTATACGAAAAACTCCGTCTGATTATGTAGATGGCTCCAATAAAAATTCATAATAAAAGGTCAAATTGAGCAGACAGGGGGTAGCAGAGAACTATTAGGGGCCCCTAGGTGAAACTGACATTTGAGTTGTAATACTTCAACCGTTATCAAAAGTTTGTCGAACGTGAGCGATGAACGGGCGGTGGGCCGTATGATGAATGAAGCTACTGTCAGCTGGCGGCGAAGTTCGCCCTGGTGTTTATACGTAGGCTTCGACACCGCTGCTAGTCGACGATCGTTCGGCTCGGCACCGAATGCTCCACGCTCCGCCACAAGCTCCAGTAAGTCGCTCCGGCACCAGTGGCGACTAATAAAAGGGTGGGAAGGGTAAGCAGCGTCTCAGTGTAAGAAGAGGCAGAAAAAACGAAAAATCACGTTATTTTTTTATGCGAATATGTAGGGCAGGATTCTCTTGAATTTGACATAATCGGAAACTTTTCAGTATGTGTATATACATAGGAATCTAAAATGTCACTTCACTGGTTCCAACTAGAGTATCAGATTCTCATTTCTCTTCCAGAGGCGTCGACCTGCTCGCCCGTCAACTACCGTGAGTGATCGCTTGACGTCGGATCGGATCAGGGGCGCAGATTTCTGCCTGTTGTACTCGCAAGTAGTTTTAGCCATTCCGTTCGAATAACTCTGTCGTCAGAAATATTCCTCTATATGCACATTATGTCAAAAAAATGTATTCCTGAATATCTAGATTTACAATATGAGTATAATGATAGCTAAAGCTACAAACTTGTTTCAAGCGAAAAAAAAAATGATGGAAGCGATCTGTAACGAAAATTTAAATAGCAAAAGCTACAAACAAAAGGTACGAGGTTGAAAACCTGTAGGTATTATTGAATGTATGTGTGATTTAATATTTATGTGTGTGTACCCCGTGAACTGTACCTTTGAATGTAATAACAAAAACAACCATTTAGACAGTTTTGGAAAAAATATATTACTCAGTAGAAACTGCCTTCTTCAAAAATACTTCCACAAAAGTTTTCCTGTATGTGCGCGACAGGCTTGTAAACAAAATTAAAAAGGAAGTGTAGCAAAGACGTGTAGCAAAGACTGCAGCAGGGTACTAGTGACACAATTACAAAACTAGTAGAGCTCTAACATTTTGAAATTTATGCCGGTCTAATTTTATTACAAGTTGTAATGTTCTTCAGTGTTGGTGCTGGTGCTACATACAATATATATGTATAGGTATAGGTACTATATATATATGTATTTAGCACCATCGCTATAACATTTATACGCCGTGACGTACAAGACTTCAAGAGAAAACGGTGGAGAGGCATCTAGTGCTGCAGATATTCAATTATTCATCAGAGATGTTAGCCCAAAACTACAAATAAGTGTAGTATACTGTAGTACCTACGTTATAAACATAAGCATTACTTACTATGGTCCCCTAATATACCTAAATATTCTGCAAACGTTCATTTTATTTTAATTAATTATAGGCGACACCTATGAAAGTGAATTAAAATTGTTACTCTACTAGTGTTGGGTTACTCTAACAGTGTTACTCTACTGATTTTATTATGTTTCTATACGCTGGAATTTTCTAGGGTTAGACATAAAAAGACAAAAAAGTGATATGACATGCTTGTCATTAGCGCCCTCAATGGGATAGTCAAATTTTGGCAGCATGATATTGTTTATTACTATTTATTGTGTTCCTGTATTCAATTTGAGTCATGCCGAGTTAGTAGATTTATATACCAGGTATCCCATTTTAAAACATCCACATGAATAACTTTGTAGAAAAGCCGCTAATCCAAATCTGCCTTTAACAAAAGTTGTTTAGTTTGGAGGGGCCATCTGACCATGTCATCCAGCAAGGTACTGGGTCTGGGGTATCCTGATACGGCCCTGAGGTACAGCATCTAATTTTTTTTTTAATGGAACCCACCAATTTTCATTGCAGAATCTGATTCCATGGAAAAAATACGTCCGAAATAGGTTTTTCAAGTAATTTTCCTAACATCCGGGCTTCATCCGAGCTCCTTACGAATGCTTATCCATCCTTTTTTTTTTTTTAATATATGTTTTCAAATATTTGTGGTTCCCATGACCTCGAATTCCCGACATATCGAGAAAATGCATTTTTAAGGGCCTTGATGAGGTCCGGAGGTAAGGAAAATAAACCTATTAACCTATGTGGATATTTTGAAATTGGACATCTGGTATATAAACTTGTTCGCACAGCTCCCTTTAAAGGGCTGCAGTATTGTTAAGAACGACCCTAGAACTAAATAAAAAATTCAGGTTCTTTATTTACATACAGGGTCATTAATTCTTGGTCCCATATTTTAGAATCACACTGTTATATTTGATGCTGAAAATCGTATATTGATAGCACTACCGGTCAAACTATAAGAAATGTAAATGTCGATTAGGTATATCTTAAAAGATTACATTTCTGATATAGTACATACTAGCGACCCGCCCCGGCTTCGCCCGGTTTACGACATCACATTAGAAACCTCTAAAATTATCAGTGTTTCTCTACTATATTATGCATGTATTATACATATAAACCTTCCCTCTTGAATCACTCTATCTATTAAAAAAAACGCATCAAAATCCGTTGCGTAGTTTTAAAGATCTACGCATACATAGGTAGTAGATAGATAGGGACAGACAGCGGGAAGCGACTTTGTTTTATACTATGTTTTGATATAAATATAAACCTTCCTCTTGAATCACTCTATCTATTAAAAAAACCGCATCAAAATCCGTTGCGTAGTTTTAAAGATCTAAGCATACATAGGTAGTAGATAGATAGGGACAGACAGCGGGAAGCGACTTTGTTTTATACTATGTTATGATATACCTAAGAAGCCGAGCATTTGAAAACTTCATATTTGAAAATTACCATCAGTTTGGTCATACGGTATTGGTATTTTATACTGATGGTCAATATTTTTTGGAGTTCAAATTTATTTGTATAATACCAAAATAATGACACAAAAGCTTGAAGATGTTTTTCTCGAAACAATGTTCTTTTTTTAATTGATGAAAATTAATAACTGTCATATATATGGAGAGCTTTTATAAAACTGAAACTATGCGAGTTATGATTTGTAAATGAAAGTTATTAAATAAAAGCTTCCTAATAAAACAATAGTAACAATTAAATACTTATGTACTTATATAACACTTATATACTAAACACATCAAAGACACGTATGTTGCTGCCTGTAATATATCTCCTTAGCAAAAGGCAGTAAGGTATCTCTACCGAGATACATCAGTTAAAGGTTTTTTCTGCGAAACAAATATGTTTTCAAATATTTGTGGTTCCCATGACCTCGAATTCCCGACATATCGAGAAAATGCATTTTTAAGGGCCTTGATGAGGTCCGGAGGTAAGGAAAATAAACCTATTAACCTATGTGGATATTTTGAAATTGGACATCTGGTATATAAACTTGTTCGCACAGCTCCCTTTAAAGGGCTGCAGTATTGTTAAGAACGACCCTAGAACTAAATAAAAAATTCAGGTTCTTTATTTACATACAGGGTCATTAATTCTTGGTCCCATATTTTAGAATCACACTGTTATATTTGATGCTGAAAATCGTATATTGATAGCACTACCGGTCAAACTATAAGAAATGTAAATGTCGATTAGGTATATCTTAAAAGATTACATTTCTGATATAGTACATACTAGCGACCCGCCCCGGCTTCGCCCGGTTTACGACATCACATTAGAAACCTCTAAAATTATCAGTGTTTCTCTATTATATTATGCATGTATTATACATATAAACCTTCCTCTTGAATCACTCTATCTATTAAAAAAAAACGCATCAAAATCCGTTGCGTAGTTTTAAAGATCTACGCATACATAGGTAGTAGATAGATAGGGACAGACAGCGGGAAGCGACTTTGTTTTATACTATGTTTTGATATAAATATAAACCTTCCTCTTGAATCACTCTATCTATTAAAAAAACCGCATCAAAATCCGTTGCGTAGTTTTAAAGATCTAAGCATACATAGGTAGTAGATAGATAGGGACAGACAGCGGGAAGCGACTTTGTTTTATACTATGTTATGATATACCTAAGAAGCCGAGCATTTGAAAACTTCATATTTGAAAATTACCATCAGTTTGGTCATACGGTATTGGTATTTTATACTGATGGTCAATATTTTTTGGAGTTCAAATTTATTTGTATAATACCAAAATAATGACACAAAAGCTTGAAGATGTTTTTCTCGAAACAATGTTCTTTTTTTAATTGATGAAAATTAATAACTGTCATATATATGGAGAGCTTTTATAAAAACTGAAACTATGCGAGTTATGATTTGTAAATGAAATTATTAAATAAAAAGCTTCCTAATAAAACAATAGTAACAATTAAATACTTATGTACTTATATAACACTTATATACTAAACACATCAAAGAGACACGTATGTTGCTGCCTGTAATATATCTCCTTAGCAAAAGGCAGTAAGGTATCTCTACCCAGATACATCAGTTAAAGGTTTTTTCTGCGAAACAAACGGAGCACTCAGAAAACAAGACATTTTCAATTCGTTCGCCGTACGAGATACGTCCGGGCTAAAACAAACCAACCACTGTGTTCGGAGCGATGTAAAAACCGAAGTAAAATAAAAATAAAAAAGCTAACGAACAGACACCGTAAGTAGTGAGATGAGAACATAACCTAAATAACCTTCAGGCACCACACATGCTGGAGACAAAAAGACGACCAGGACTTTTTTCTGGCCATGGCCGGTACATTATTAGGCGCAGATGCACCAGAAAAACGTCGACGGTGTTGGACCGTTCTATTTACTTCATCTATCAGGTTACATGTTCTCATATATGTACATACTTATAAACAATACGAACATACATAATTATAATTTTATTTTTTACATTTGCAGTTTATAACTCTGTCTAATTGAAGTATCTAGAAGGAATTCTTTGTTTTGTCTCTACTAATCTTGATAATGTTATAGAGATAAGCAGTTTTTTCGATTTTCAGGAGCGTTACAACAGGGCACAGGCCAACTAACAGGGTTAAAATATTTGCACGACTATACGTGATTGAAGAAATGATTCTAAGAGACTCGGTCATGTTGTATCATACCGATAAACTTTCTACAAGATATATCACATAGTAATATTGCTTGATGTACTGTTAAAATATGTACATGGTAATTGTTTGTTTGATGTGGTGTACTTTACTCGTAAACGGCTAAAGGAAAATGTGTGATGTTCCTATCATCTCAGACTAGAATTTTGGGTGTATAAAACAAATAAAACTGTTCTAAAAAGTTATTAATCAATACGTATGATTTATAGTACATGCTTGTATTTCAAAATATCTACAATTTGGTGATATTTTTCAAAATTAAGGTAGAAATACAATATGGATAATTCTACACAGTGTCTGATAATGAGGAATTTATCTAAATATGTATAAATGATATTGTGAATAAGCACTAATGAGATGCTAAGCAGGATTATCCACATTTTGTTTCTACCTTAATTTTGGTAACACTCACAATCAATAAAACATAATTTTATGGTTTACTGAGGCTTTATGAATAATATGGCATACTGTTAAATAATTGGCAATATAAGGATGTAGCATAAATCACACGTATTGAGTCATAACTTTTTTAGGAAGTTATATTAGAAAAATAGCCCGACGTCATGCATTTTTTTTCCTTACATACATGCCAAATTCTAGTCACAGATGGTAACATATGTCACAAGAGTTTTCGTAAAAATTCCAATTAAATTAATTTATAGTAAACATCGAAGTTTAATATGACATACCATTTATATGACATACTATTTTTGTAAATAACGGTGAATACAATGTCGTACAGGCTTGATCTTCGTAGATATATTTATCAGTTGGTGGGATGAGTACCTAAACGCGATATTGTTAGGATCTACAGAGAGCAAGGGTATTTCGGTTTCGACAATCTATCAGACAATAAAAGATATGTCAATATAGACAGGAAGATATCCCTTGTATCAATTTACTTAAAATTGGACGACCCAAAGCCTTAAGCACTTAATGAGAGAAGGTTGATTGAAAAATAAAAAAAAAACATTGGGAATGTCAACGCGTAAGTTGGTATCTCGAAGATACCACATTTCACGCTCAACTGTTAGTCGAACATTAATCAGAAATAATCTAAATTATCGTAAAAGAAGAAAGGTTCCTAAATACACCGCCTCTCAGTTGGACAATAATTCCCAGGTGTTGCCCTGCTTTGAGAGGCATTCATTTTCGTGAAAAAGTTATCGTTATGGATGATCAAAGATATTTCACGTTGTCCAACTCGGAGATCGAAGGTAATTACGGTTTCTATACGGACAATGTACCAGACGCTCCTGACAAAGTTAAATTCAAAGGCAAAGTCGAGTTTGAAGATAAAATTTTGGTGTGGTGTGCCATATCAGAGGCAGGTGTTTCATGATCGCATGTTGAACGTGTTCGAGGTGAAGCCATCAATGCAGACATTTACATACGAAAGTGCCTCACAAAATTTCCGGAATTATATAAACACACATCATCCCAACGGCCAAATAATGTTCTGGCCTAACTTTACGCCAGAGGAACAAGAGACTGGTTAGCCACAAACAGCATCAAATTTGTTCCGAAGACAGATAACCCTCCAATTGTTCCTCAGGCAAGGCCCATTGAGAAATTTTGGTCTCATTTGAGCAGAAAGGTTGGAAAGCCCAAAATGGGGAGCAGTTAAGGCACAGAATCTTTCAGAAAATTCGGGAAGTCGACGTTGCTACCTTCTAGACTTATGGATTATGTAAGAACCAAATTACGTGTCATAGAGGAGCACGGCCTTTATCCGTCATGTAAATGTTATGTTTAGTTGAATTGAGACTGTACAAGAATAATATTGTTGTTAAAATGTATTAAATAAAAAATAAAAAAGAATTGACTTACTTTTTTCCGAAAAATGTTGAGACATACTATACTCTAGGAACATAATACTCTTTGCAGTTCGTTTACAAATAAATAGGGTGGTCAAGATAAAAGAATCACCCTGTACTTCATAATTATAATATACAAAATATTTGCCGCTTTGTTACGGTTTCTGTCCGTCGTTTCGTCTACCTGTACTTTCTTGTATTTAAGTGCGACAGTGTGTCCTATTCCCTCTTATTAGATGTGAAAACTTCTGAAGATTTCTTGTGCGAATTGTTGGTGGTCCCATCAAGACACGTATTTTTTCACAATACCGCAAAAAGGCGAACGTTATAGAAGCTGAATTCAAAAATTAGATTGTACCAAAAAAATGAAGATGGAAACTTACAATTAGTACTACCATTTTTTATATGCTACTTGCTTTTCACATGAAGTTGAACAGTTGGTTTCATCTGGATAGCATTTTATTGCTGTTCCATCATATAGCTCTAAGACAAAATGCGTGCCTGTAACCTTTTTCATCTTCATTTGAAAACTCATATTAATTTAAAATGAAACATTACTAATATAAAAGGTCACAGATCCATTATTTTTAATGACAAGTGACGAAATGACACCAAGAACTAACTATGCAAAACTTTTTAACATTCAGTTAAATTGGGAAGCAAAAGAAGAAACCAACTGTCAGGAAGGAACACTAGTGTGGTACACTGATGGATCAGGAAATGGACAGTGGAACTGGCGCGGGAATCTATGGCGAAAGACCCAGGTACAAAAAATATGTACCTCTAGGGAAATATGCCACAGTATTTCAGACAGAGGTACATGCAATTGAGCTATGATTAAGGGAAAATATTGAAAGAGGATATAGAGGGAAAACAATCCTCATTTACTCTGACAGTCAGGCAGCCCTACAAGCTTTAGCATGTAAAAAAATAAAATCAAAACTGGTCTGGGATTGCCTAGAAACCCTCCAAGCTCTGGCAAACCATAACAAGGTAACACTTAAATGGGTACCAGGACATAAAGGGGTCGAAGGCAACGGAGAAGCAGATACCCTAGCGAGAAAGGGCTCTGCAACAATACTCATTGGACCTGAACCAAACCAATGTGTGGTATACCAAAGTACTCAGTGAGACTCTGGCTGACTCGGTGGAAAAATAAAGAACACCAGTATTACTGGAACCACATACCAGGACAGACAAACAGTAAATGGATGGTAAAGACACCATCAAAAGTACTGACAGACGAGATTCTGCGATTGAGTAGAAATCAGATAAGACTTGTCACTGGACTCATAACCGGGCATTGTCACCTTAGGAAACATCTACACAGAATGGGCATATATTCAGATGAACCTATTTGTAGACTGTGTAATGAGGAGGAGGAAACATCCCGACACATTATACTAGACTGCCCAGCACTAACACACTGGAGATACGATCTTCTGGGAATAGAAAACCCCCAGGAGGCCTTTCCAAAGAAAAATATTGTGAAAGGGCTACTAAACCTCATAAAGGTAACAAACTTGTTCACATGAAATAACGATGTAAACTGGAAATACAATAAGCCTGAAGGCTGCAGTGTTGGAGGCAAAACAAACCCCAAACCAGACACATCGGAAGGGAAAAAAATATAAAAGGTGTATATACAGTGATTCAGGAAACGTTTTTTTATTTGTGTCTTTAGATAAAAAATCTCAAGGAGAATAGTATCGGCTTGATTTGAAACCGACAAAACACTTCGGAAGTCTCAGGAGTAGAGTTTAGTACCTTTATATTTTCTATCAAAATAATACAGACCTAAAAAAACTTAAAATCAATTTTACAGTTCGTTGTTTTCAATTACGTTCACAGTCCAGTAAAATTCCTATGTAACTTTTAGTATTTAAGTAAAATATTTTTCATAAGTAGGTAGTATAAATTAAATCCTTGACACACAATGACAAAAAGTGCAATAAACTGGAGAAAATTTTAGTACTGAAATACCGAAATATACGACAATTGTTTTTGCATGTTAAGAAACCTAGAGAACGATTATTACATGTCCCATGGCCACTAGTGTACCAGACAAATTAATAAAACTATCCTGAAAAAAAAGCCGTTTGTTGACAAGATAAAAAAAGTTATTTGAAAAACGTGACATCTCTGTATAAAGAGAAAAAACCTTTTTTGAGACCTTTTCATGTTAGTTCCTTTGATTCTTCAGGTCTACCAAGGACTCGGAATCAATGTCTAGGTGGCTGTCTAACATGTCTAACATGAAATAGCAATTTCCTTGCCTTGCCTTTAGATACGCCCTGAATATGTTCATTTTCACTTCGGTAACAATATTACACTCGACTACTTGCAAACTAACAATTTTACTGTTAAATTTAACGTCAAACTGAGCCTCAAATATAAATAACAAACGATACATATGGTCAAATGACATACATATATGATCAAATAACATTTTCTGGCCTTAGGTAAAGAAAAAGAATTTTTTTAAGTACCGTGATCTTTGTTCTAACATGTTATTGTTTATTAAAATAGCGTATTATTCAGCATTAGAAAATCCACTAGTTTGTTAATTTCGCCGATTTTGTATATTTCATAAAAACGGAATTGCCAACAGCGCTATAAAAATATTAACGCGTTGAGAGAATTCCAAGAGTCAATATCTATTCTATTCAAGACACGAACGGAATCAAGGTAAAATGCAGGAAGGGATTCTTCCACCTCCATAAATTGAAATCAACAGCGTCTTAAAGTGGCAAATGGGTAGGTGGCTGAGCGTGAGGATATACTGTGAAATTCGACGATCAAACGCCGTGTCAGGATGAGCGATTACCGAAGGAGTAGGTTTCAGGCGGTGAGCGCACTGCTGAAACAATGAAACTCTTTCATTGTTTTTGCCGTGATTCAGAAGCGCAACTGACAACCCTTCACGGTCCCGTTCACGCCGAACCCCTTTGTTTTTCTTTCGCTTCCGTCACAGTTTTAACGCTTATTTTTAATATGATAAATTTCGAGCTTTGTAGTCTTTAATTATTCCACTTTTTACATTTATCTACCTAATTGTATTTCCTGATTCCGGCGAACAAAAGGACCTCCTCAAGAGGTATCATAAATCAAAACATTTTACGTATCTTGACGTACGTAAAAAAATGCAATTTAGTTTCGTTCCCGCTCCGTTGACTTATTCATTGTAACCTGAACCGCCCCGGGACCCCGTCAATCTGTGTGGATTTTTACTGACCTTTTTACTCACGTTACGATCGATTTATGACACGCATTGACATTTTATTGTCGGCTCGCTTTATTTCATTCATGAACGACAATAAATGCCGTTATTTCCTGATTGTGTTGCGTTGCTGAACACTCGGAAAATATTTGCGCGTCTCCATTTATCAAAATCTACATGATTGTATGTGAAATTTTCATTAATAGGTATATTGTGTTACATAAAAAAGTTATTAGTCTCAAAACTTAATTTTTTGTAGGTGTAATTTAATTTAGTTTTTTTTTTTTTGATTTGGTTGGTGGGGTAAATAACACTATTCTAGTTTTTTTTTATCGGTCTACTACAATTTTATACAAGTAGATATAAGATATAGATTTTGAAAAATTACATATTACAAGAAAGCAATTGTACTTTTCTTAACTGTGTAAAAGGTGGTACGTTACAACATGCGCACTGTCTATAACATATATATAAATTATAAAATAAAACAAAAAAACAAACATTTTAAAAATTAGTATAGTAATGAAGGTTTTTTAGAGAATTCCTGTCGTACGCATACAATTAGGGAGTGAACAGTATTATTAATGTATTTGAGACAATGAAGATATTATGTTTTGAAATTATTGTTCTTTTCAAAATGTTGTAATAAACTAATTTATCTCATAATTTATAACCTTTTTTCTTTTTATCCCATTTCAAATAACCGTTTTTTATGGGCGGTTCTGTTCCTAATATTTTACAGTTTTTAAAGTTGAATTTGTGTTCTGATTCTTGATTATGTGTTCCACAGTGCTGTACCCCCCTTTTTTTTTTTTCTTTTTTATTTAGTGTTCTTATGTCATTATGCTTTTTTCTTTCTTCTTTTTTTTTGATGTAAACTTTATTACAGTTACCACGTAATAATTAGTAGTATTAAGAAAAAAATGATTTTAAAAAAACAAAGAAAAAAAAATTTTCTAATTTTTCAAATAAAGTTTAAAGATTTGACAAGTGGGTTCCTGATTTTTTTGAAGTTTTGTAAAAAGGGAGAAAAATCCTTTGAGTCGTTTTTTTTAGGAAGAAAAAAAAGAATAAGGTGAAAGGAAATTAAACAAAAAAAAAGGAAACTAAAAGGAAAAAATTCAAAAAAAAAGCAAAAAAAAAAAGAAAGGGAAATTTAAAAATTTCAAATTTCTATTTGTTGATAACCCGTTAAATATATTCATGGTTTGATTTATCATTCTACTCATAATAATACTTTAAATACGGGATATGCGAAAAAAATAAGTATAAGAACGAACGTTTCTTCACTCGATCTTCGCTACAAATTGCTTTTTAAAAAAACTCGAAATATTCGGAAAATTAAAATTACGGAAATTAAAAAATAAATATATATTGGAAAATGGAAAAACCTGCTTTGCGAATTTGTATGCTTCGTAATTATTATGCTTTGATAACGGATTGAGGATTACCCGAAAAACTTAAGCCTTTTTTAAATATCAAAGTTTTCTTAGATATTGGTGACAAATTTGATTATCATTTTCCATTTGAGGAAGAAAAGTATAATAACAAAAATTTACTTATTTGATCTCCCCTACAATTTGCCATTTTTACAAATACGATCGAATGATAATGAAATAGGATAACAAATGTAATAACAAAGAAAACTTGAACTCAGTCTCAAATATCTAAGAAACCTGTGATTAAAAAAAATCTTTATGAGTAAGGTCCGGAAAAGTATGCTGTAACGCAGATGCTATACAACTCTATGATAATTAAAGTATAAACCGTATTTTTTAAGCGCATGCTTCTTCCCTCTGTATACCTACGCCACTGACCGTGCGTAGAATGCGCACTGAACTCCTGTCCACCAATTCTCGTTCGGGAACACAGGGCGCCTTAATACAATTTCTCCATAAAGCGAAATTAAGATAAAATATTTGTGAATTTTTTTCCATACTTATCAAGTGAAGTATAAAAACTTAAACCATTAAAAAAAAACAGAAATGAAATGCTGGTATGAAATAAAAAATTAAAATTTCTATATAACTGCAACAGGTCTCAAGATTTCGAAAAAGAAATATAAATAAAAAATACGTTGTATTTACTTTACTTTATACGTTTTCTATATAAAGCTGAATAACACGCCATTTGAATAAACAGTAACATTTTATAACAGTCACTATCAAAAAAATAAAATTTAAATTCACTTCTCAAGATTTTGGTTATTATTATCCTTAAACTTTGACTATTCACCTTTACAAAAAATGCGCTACATGGAATCTAAAACTGTCTTCAAAAGTTGGCGCATCTAATGTAGACTCCAAAATAATAATAAAAGTAATAGTAACTTTAATTGTGAAAAACAAGATATTGCTATTCAACCACAGTGGATCACCAATTTCGAGGTAATTTATGAAACTATGTAAACCTATGTGTGAAACTCGGTGCAAATTGTTTATTTTTCGCTTTTTTATATGAAAACTGTGTGAAGATATTATTGTAGATTCCATGCAGTATATTTTTTACGGTTGGGCGACGATAATACCAACATTTTTAAAAATGAATTTCAAGTTTCTTTAAATGTATTGTGGCTATTGTAAAATGTTTTAGTTTATTCAAATTTCGTTCAACAACAAACAAACTGCCTTCATTTGAAGCATAAGTATTGACTCAGAGACACGATTTTTCAGCAATTTTACAAAAGTGACTATAATTCAAGAATCAAGACGCCCATCTACATTTGTTGTCACATCCTCTGTCAGAACCTGGTCTATAACCTCTTTTCGGCATGACGTTCCTTTCTGGAACATCCTGTATAAAATAAAAACGAGATATGGCAACAGGAGTAATACGAGTAATACGAAGGAAAATAAGGACTTAGACTTTTCAGACTTCTATGACTTTTAAAGAATCACCATTAGACTCTTTCATATTTCCGTGAGCTCTGACGCGCGAGCGCCTCTACAAGTGGGATAATTAATAGCAGACGCTCTCGATGTTTACGTTTTTCACGTGTCCACCACCTATTCCCTGAAATATCTCTGGCAGGCAGCGGAACATGTAGGTCTTCGAAAAAGTGATAAAAAGAAGCCCCCCGCAATACATCTTTCCGTTTATAATGCTCAACGTGTTATTTTCAACCTTTCCGACCTGTCAGGCGAAATTGCATTTTTCGGTTTTCTCGGACAGGAAATGACCGTAGAAACCTTAGTGGCGGCCACCTCCTACCCACCCACATCGCCTTTGTAACTTCAACTAATTACCATTGGTTTTACCTAAGGTCGGCTCCTGTGTTGTTGTATTTTTAAACTGTGGAACGGTTCTCGCATCCCAACCCCCGCTCCAAGATGAAAGATGGTGGCGCTGAAACGTTTAAAAATAAATCTTTTTGAACCTCAGGTATTTGAGTGATGATTTATAAAATTTAAAAAGTGTCCATCAACTGTATCCGCAACGGGGCTCAGCTGTGTTTATTTTTCCATTTCACGGGCCGTAGATATTATAAATTGCGGCAATAAAATCGCTTATGTGTAGCCGATGAAATTGTCGGTAGTTGAGTCACTGTTGGTTTCAACGCTTTACACCTGACTCGTAAAAGTAATGACTGAAATAATGTAACCAATCTGGGATAGTTAGAAACATGTCTACTATTATGCAAACTGAGAACATAAATTTAATTTTACAAATAGGCACTTGTCATTGTTTCTTTTTTTTTTTTAAATCTAGTGCCAATATACAGTTTGTTCCAGTTAAGATGGAAAGAGATTTTCACGAATAGAGACTAATTCTCGCAGTGTCGCAATTTTTAATAAAAACATTGTTTGCTTGATTCCGTCGGACCCAAAAAAGATCGTAGAAGGTTTGTTGTTTGATATATAAAACTATAAATATATTGAAAATATATATAATTTATAACTAACTTCACATTGTAATCGTTTAAAAATAGAGCGTCAAAATAGTAGCAGAAGAAAAATGTACGATATAAGATCTTATATTTATACAGGATTTCCTTACAATACACCAGGCAGTTCGAAAAGGATATTTTTATTAACATATGTTTTATTTTACGCCAAAAAAGTTAGTGTCCTTTATGAAAAAGATAAAAAACTGCTAGTTGACGAATTTTAATTCTAAGCGCACAAAGCAGAAGTCTATTAAAAAAAGGACCTCTACGAGGTGTGTGAATTAAGTAATGAGACTGGCAATGGGCAGACGGCCCGATCTACCAACACTGCAGAGATGGGACTTGGAAGGGCGGTAGGTTAACATGTAATGCACCTTCAGTACAAGTTTAAACTTGTTGAGTCATTTGTTTGTTCTTTGTGACTGTTTTCGTAAACCGTTTTTTTTTTATCTAGTGCGTTTTACAAATGGGTGACATTAATTTTGAGCAACGGTGTGCTATAAGATTTTGCTTCACACTTGGATACAGTGCAACGGATACATTTCAAAAACAAACAGTGCAACGGCAAAACTTCAACACGCATACGTAGACAGTGTTTTTTCAAGAGCCCGTTTTTTTTGGTGGTTTAAGGCATTCTCAGAAGGAAAAGAATCTATTGAAGATGAATCACGCAACGGAAGGCCTTGATCTTCAAGAACCGATGAAAATGTCGATAGATTACGGGATCTTGTGCGTTCAGATCGTCGGCTGACTACAAGAATGATCGGGGAAGAATTAAATTTGAATCCGAACATCAAGAACAACTAGATGTTGCATCACGACAATGCGCCTTGTCACACAGCCATTTCAGTAAACGAGTTTTTATCCAGTAAATTCCTGTGGCTCCTCAGCCTCCTTATTCGCCTGACTTAAGTCCTTGTGACTTTTTTCTCTTCTCGAGATTGAAAAATCACCTCAAGGGACGTCATTTTGGGACCATAGAGAACATTCAAACGGCTGTAACCGACCAGCTGAAGCCTATTCCAGTATATGAGTTCCAACACTGTTATGAGGAATAGAAGAACCATCTCCAGCGCTATGTGGCTTCCCAAGGAAGTTATTTTGAAGGAGACAATACTGAATTGTAGTTCTATTCGAATAAAATAAATTAAAAAAATCAGTCTCATTACAATTTACACACGTCGTATAATACGACCGGAATTAATATTTTTTACCGAGGTAAATGCTTCAGAAAATTTCCAAGTCTACTACTTCTTTTTATTGTAACTACGACTTCTCAATAAGCTAGGATTTTTAGGTTTTATTCTTAATGAAACCTTATGGCCTTAGTGTGATACATCGTTGAATAAAAGCTCCCATAAGAGAATCTAAACTTGCCTATAAAAACATGAATATCTAATAGGCTAGGAAATTTTCTGAAACATCCAGTAAATTTAGCAGACCGGTTTATGTAATCTTGCCAAATGTCATTACATTGCCTCAGTAATCAAAAATATATTGAAAAAAATAGGAAAAGACAAGTTTTCAGTTTTTTCAGAATATTTCAGGAATTAAATGATGTGCCGTCACTTTCTTTTTATATTTTTCAATGGTATACAAATGCGCAACTTTTTTTATAAATTAAGCAATCCTGTATTTCTTTTAGTTTAAAAGATCACAATCGTGTACACTTTAAAGGTGACCACCATGTATAATGACCATGTGCAGTTGGATCTATTAGCATCAGTATCGGCTGAAATGTCATTATGCATTATATTATCAAAAGTTATATGTAGGTACGTTTGACTTTTTGTTATCTTCCACAAACGTATCTACATCTGCTGCACTTGGAGCATATAATTGTTGTTTGAGCTAACTTTCTCGTCTTTTCTTTTTTATATTTCGCCAAGTTTGCAAACGAGAATGACACACCTACATTAATGAAAACCTATGAAAACTTGGATACACGTCCATATCTGTAATTTCTAATGCCTGGGAAACATTTGAGAGCATATTGTGTAATTATTGATTATGCCACACCACAATTTTTTTTGCAACATTGCCTACATTTTGAAAATTTTTGGAAAATCGCTTTACAAGCCTTAGCAAGATTTAGCAGAAAAATCTTGTGGATATTTTTTACCCCCTCTGGTCTAACCCTCTTAGAATTAGATATATACTACACATATAATACTACTATTGTATTTCTGGCAACCATTAAAATATTATATTTATAATTAAGTGTAACGAAATACAGGTAACAGAATCAGCACACTTCGACAAAATATATTCTTGAAATAGACCTAGTGTTGTGAATTGTCGGAATTTTTTTCAGAACAAAAGAAAACTGAAGTATTTTTTTTAATAATATCATTTACGTCAACACTCAGTAAATATGAGTATTTTCTAATGTATGTAACTACATTTATATTTCTACTGGTAGAATGCCAAGTATTACTTAAATATTAGTATATTTCATACCTGACAAAATTCGTCAACCTAAATAGACCCATCATTAATTTCCCACTTTACATTTTTTAACTTAACGTGTCATGTGGAAAACATATGTGTGTATAGTTCGCAACTTATTATGAAACACCCTGTCGAAGGAGCTGGTGAATTTTTTTTAGGTAAAATGAAGATTACACAGTATTTTTTTCTATTAATATACATACTTAGTTACAATATTAATACATCAATTATTGGATTGAAAATATCGAAATAGGATCAGGTTAACTCTCTATTCGTTATTACATATGTATTGTGTTTAGGTCTATTGATATCTTTTGAATACAGGAGGTAAGAATAATTTCCATCCACGTCTCAATTTGTCTATTACCTATACATATAAATAATTTTATGAAAATTAACTAATTTTAGTTTATGTTTGTTATTTAAAGTTTAAACATTTCATTTTCTAATCAGGTAGGTATGCATTCCATTATTTGAACAAAAAAAACATACCGACTGGGACATTCTGCTAAAAAAACCCTCGTACCAACAACAATGGGTATTTTACAAATGTTTGTCACATACTCTATTATAATGAAAAAAATGGTAAAAAATCGGATGGTGAGAGTTTTTACTTTGTAGTAATAACTCATATGATAAAAAACCTTGTAATGACACCTGTTTGTCCTTATTTCTGTTTTTATCATAAAAATATTTTCATATAATACAGGTGTAATATTAAATAATAATTAAATGAAACAAATTGTTACATGTGTTTTCATCTACGATTTCACAGAGCTTGAATTAAAATAAAGTCATGTCTCTTTACCTCCCGCAACGTATATTTTAAACTAGCAATCTGCATTTGCAGCAGGTGTGTTTGAAATAACGAATTTAGCCGAAACAAAAAAAAAATAATAATATGCGCTACAAATTCCAGATGTGTTTATTTTATCTTTTGTTCCTGTTCTCACGAACTCATTACCTCTTTAGTTGTATGCGGAATCTGCAACACATCTGTTGCTATTTATAAAACAAACCTTAACAAAAATGTCACGTTTTTTGCATTGGATATCGTGTAACTACATTTAATAATACGTAGGTTGTGGTACCCAACCTCTCATCTGGTAAACATATTCAAAAGTCATCATTACTAGATGTTTAAGTCCCAGTCTAATACCATGCAGCTGGTTATTTACTTACGAAATGAAAAAACAAGAACAAAACAAATACACTTAAAGTTAATAATCGTTTACGTTTAACTATTGTGAGAGATATGTATTAGTAGTTTCATCGGAATTGTTTTTCGAATCCCTGTAAAAGACATCACATGGAAAAATTTAATTAAAAGTGCAGACACACACACAGAGTAGACATCCTTCTTCTGAGAGCTGTAGCTATAGTAAAGAAGGAGAGCACGCATATGTACATATGTAATATATGTATGTAAGACAACGGACTAGTATATCTATGCCAAGATAGAGGTGCAAAATTATCTCTTGTGGGACTCGAACCCACCAACACTGGCCTCGGCATTTGGGTTTTAGGTTACCACCTTAATGCCAAATTACCAGACATACCATTGCCGGGCGTATACAGTAAGAGGTATCAGGTGGATATTAAATACATATTAAATGGTACATTTTTATACCAAAGTTAGGCAAATTTACTTACGTACAACAACCCAGCTTCCCATCTTTGCGGAAAGTTACAGAGCAGCGTTGCCAGATCTAACTGTAACTCTGCATAATAGGTCTTTGTAAAAACCGTATATTAATAAAAATGCATTGATGTACAATCAATTAATATAAGTCAATTTCATTTTCAGACTGTGTTAATAAAATTCACTGTTATTTTTTTTCAACTTAACTATTGTGAAACAATTTTAAACAGCTTATATTACCTTTAAACAGCTGTGAAATAATTTTGAAATATCTAATAGGAATATTATGTTGATGTGACAACGGCCAAACAAGTATACTGATACTGCGTACAGTCAAAGTTGCGGCGAGTCAAAACAGAGTCGGACTCAGGTCACTATTATTACAAAGCGATAGTTCACAGAAAATACGTCATAATACAATATATTTAGGTTTAGTAATGTTAGTGGTCACGAAAAATGAAACTTAAAAAGACTTACCGACAAAAACTCATAAAGTGTTTAATACAAAAAGTAATATTACTGTCTAATTAGCGTATGATCTTTTGCAGAGCATATATTTGCCACTTTTTTCGTGTCTTGATAAACATTTGCAGTTTCGTTAGAGCTGATTTGTGATACTTAATGTATTTTGCCTTTAATCTGACGAAATATTAGTCTTGCTTGTCTCAGGTATTATGGGAACATGCATTTGTAACAGGTATACCCTTAAAACAGGAAGACACCGTACATTATCGTAAAATTATGGATACCGACGTTACGTCGAGATATCCAGAATTTTATAATAACTAAATTTTTAATTTTTCTTTTATATTGCTATCACCGACTAGTGATCTACGGCAACAATACGTTGTTATGTATCGTGACCACTAACGTTACCAAGCCTAAATACGGCTTCATCATGTAATTGTTAGCCCCTTAGTACGTTTATTTGAGTATTCATTATTGTATTATAATGTATTTTCTGTGAACTATCGTTTTGTAATAAGTCACCTGAATCCGACTCTGTTGCGATTCGCTGGAATTCTGACGTAACTACCACGTACATGTTAGTAGGATCTGCGCATATCAAAACGAGCTTTCAAAATCACTGCGCCAGCGCTCGGGGACTAAACGTTTGTTGTCGTTTGGTTAGTTTAGTAATATGCGGATAATTGTTTAAGAAGGATGTACTGGCGCATGTGTTTTAGCTTACATATGTACGTAAAATCATTGACAAATGATAATATTGAATAATTATTTGAATAAAGTTAATATGGGTCAAAAGAATATGGGCAAGAAAGAAGAAGAAAAGAAAAAGAAAAGAAGAAGAAGAAAAAGAAATAGAAAAAGTGCTACTTGTAAATACAATATTAACAGATCAAGCAAGGAAAAGAAATGCAAGTATAGTAAATATTCAAAGAGGCCTCCTTCTAGCTAAACAGTAACCTAGCCATGTCATAAAAAAATTGTAGTGCTTCTACAATACCCTCGTAATTACGCACTTTTCTAATCAGTCACTAGACCAGAATAAAATATAAAATGCTATTTCAAATTAAAACCCAAACAACTCTACCAACAAGCCAGATGCCTGCCACACGCCTGCGCTCGCGATTGGATTGTGATTGGTTTCACCTCATGTTTAGGCGGTGGTGACATCAAAATAGAAGTTAATTTATCAATTCCTCTTCATTCTGCTATGGTACGCATTGGGGTGACTCGTAGATACTGTATATGGGACAAAGAGTAATTGTTTTGAATTATAATAGATCCAAGTAATTAACTACTCCACCTCCTTTTCTTCATTATTCAGAACAAATGAAATTCAACAAACAAACAATATATGTTTTTTTTCTAGTAAAAAAATAATGGTAATTTAATATCGGCTACATTTTTTGTATCAATTGTTTTTCTGGAAATATATTACCGTGGGGTTACTGCAAAAAAAAAGTAATTATCGAGACATCTAACATTAACATTTTTCTTAAGGAAAAATCTGCTTTTGAGCAATATAAATTGCATTGCAATTATTCTTATTATTCTACTAGTTTTTATTTTTATTAAATTATTATTTACTATCTCTGTCAAAAACAAATTGTTATCTTTAAAAATAAAGAACATAAGGGGGGGAACTGGTAATTCTCACGAACTCAATCTGTATCTATCATCCTTGTGTTAAAAGGTGATAAAGGGTTATCATATAATTTCATGTTAAAATATGTATATGTATGTATTTTAAAGATATGCCAACATCATTCAAACATTTTAATTTGCGTTCTTTTGATGGTTTTTAAAAGAAACAAGCTAGTTTGTCGAATAATCACCTCTCAATATATCATGTGATTTCTATGCTCTAACGCTTTGTTTTAGACAAATTGTGAATATGTGATGCAACTTATGAAAAGGTACCAGATGTCGGAAAAGTTAATTTTGCGCTACAGCCCAAAACGCAGTTTCAAGTCGAAAAAATGTATCGCTCATACATTTCAGACGGATTGGATCAATTAAAGACGAGATATCGATTTTTTCGTGTTCTGTTCCAAAACTTTAAATGTGTTTTTGTCAAAATTACGATTTTTCATATATTGAAACTTTACCTGCTTTCGAAAGCGAAAAGAAGTAGAAAAAAGCGAAATTTATGCTCTATCGAAATCTGACCCCCACCCGAACACAGTTTTTCCGACATCTGGTACCTTTTCACAGGTTGCATCACATATGTAAAAATATCATGATCAAAGAAATTTTATTACACCGACGAGACATGTTATTTCTAACACAACAAATTTTATCATCCTTCAATAAAGAGACTTATACCAGCACTGACTATCTGAAAATGAAAACTACTATAGAAGCACATGATGTCCATCCGTAATGAACACGTGATTCCGAATACATTCGTTGGTCTATAGCGCGTGATTTGCGATGGCTCATTTAATTATGTATTTGTTTGACTGTAGTTATCGGTTCACTGTTTCACTAGATCTATTAAAAACAAGTTAACTAGGAAAGTAGGTAATTGTAAAAATATGACATTTTAATTATTAATAATTTCTTACTATCACATGCCTATAAATAATGAAGATATATGTAGCTGTAAACCACTTTGTTTTGCAAATATTTGCTAGTCCAGAGTTTAAAATGGAGTACAATATCTTAATCTCTATCTATAGATGCACCATCTTAAAACAAATCGAACAGGTAAGAGCCCAGGTAAACTAACGAAACACGAGGCTCCGATTCGCGGATGAAAATCCAACAGGTTGTTGGGAAGGAGAGCAGGTGGAGTCAGGTATAGGGGGAGGACGCGCTTCAGTAAAACTTACATGTTAAGTTGTTTTCGAGCGTTTAAACTCGAAGTTATGTAAAACTTGCGGACTAACCGGTAACAATCCGGAACATAGTTCATCCTTCTCATATTTTACTATTGTAATACAAGAGCGCTATTGTCTGGAAAGTTGTATGAAGTAAAATAAAACTCATATATTGTACCTAACAAAGGATCCTCCGGGCCAATTCCATTTGTCCGGTATGTGGAGTCCATTTGTGGTGTATTAAATTTCTCGGCGAATTGGCATTTCAGTCCCGTAAAAATCGTGGTGGGCAGGTAGAAAGGGAAGGGATGGTTCAGTCTGTAGACTACTCAAATTAGTTTCAGTTTATGTGTGACAAAACAGGTTAGGTAGATAGCAACATTTCTTGGAAAAAACTTCAGGAACACGAACAGAAGACGGTCTTTCGACTTTTGTGACCCATGTGCTTGATGCAAAAATAACTTTTAACTTGCGATTTACCTGGACAACCTGATTCATTTTGTTTTACCTGCGGTAGGTATAAGTCCTCCATTTAAATTAATGCAATTCATTTACATACAAGTATATCGTAAAGAAAAACGTCCAAAATCTGACCATAGAAACTTTATCTATTTATGTATTTAGTCCAACAAACAAATAATGAAAGTGATTATTTGAGATGTATTGGCAGTCGCAGTTCAGTGCATTTCAACAACGGATGGCGGGGATTGCAAGCCCTGCAGTACTCGTATACTGTATAAATATGTAATAAAATATGTTAACAGAAGTTGAGAATATGGAAGTGTAAAAAATGGTAGGTACGGTTTATTTAAGTGGAGAATTTGAACTTGATTGGGTGTTAGCGAAGGTTTGTGAGTTGTTAGAAGAAAATTTATAGTCCAGTCATATAAGGTGTAAAAGGGGATAAACCTCGGAATGAAGGATAATAAACTAGAAACGCATACATTTTTCTTTTAACATTTTATAAGTTGGCTCAAAAGTCTCAGAATCTCGTGTACGCGAGTTAAGATATTCAAGGTCAAAGGTCACAAAAAACCGGTTTTTTTTTTTTGGAAATATCTCGTTTCTTTTGTTTTAAATGACTTATTTAAATGATTTATTTGAAAAGCTGTAGAACAAAATTCTCTACAAGTTTTTTTTTACATTAATTTTATTTAACATATTACCTTTAACCATTCTATTTTATATTTTATATTTAATTTAATTTTACATTTAACCATTCTTGAGATTGAGCGCGATGAGTGGGGAGCGGTTAACCATGGATATGTATAATAGCGCTAGGTCAACTCTGGAATCCAATAAACAGTACGATTTTTAGTTAATTAATTACAAAAATATTATAATTATGAAGAAATCTTCGCTACTCACCCATTAATATATCGTATTTATAGATGTTATTTATAAATCAGACATCCGTTTAACAATATTTACCTAATTTATATTAATTAAGATATTAGATATTAAAATGAAATAGTTTGAATACATTCTAATTATATTTTTATTTATCAATAGCTGCTCCTCGTAAATCTATAACTATTCAAGTTTAAATGTGAAGGTTTTTTTATTATTTTACAGCTTAATATTCTTCTTCGTTGTCGTTTTCCTCATCTGGTCGCTCAACTCCTTATCATCATCCTCGTTGTCAGTTATATTCGGCTCTAAAACTTCAAGGATTTCAGGTATATACTCACTTTCTTCATGAAGATTATTGCTTGTCCATTATACTGACCACAAACTGAGGAGCATTGCGTAATTTTGATAATCATGACAGATAATTTGTATAATTATGCTAATGATCTGCATAATTGCTACATCATTGCATAATAATATTGCATAATTATGATAGATAAAAATATAATTAAAATGTTTTTAATTACTATTTTTTCATTTCAATATCTTATAATTAATATAAATTAAGTAAATATTGTTAAACGGATGTCTGATTTAGAATAATATCTATAAATATAATATATTAATGGGTAAGTAACGAAGGTTTTTTCATAATTATAATATTTTAAATAAATATTTAACTTTAAAAATCGTACTGATTATTGGATTCCACAGTTGACCTAGCTTTATCATACATAACGCTAGAAAATATAATAAAACATAAATTCAAGAATAGTTGAATATATAAAATATTGTTTCAGACTAAATTTGTAGAGAATTTTATGCTCTACAACTTTCCTAATAACTTTAAATGTCATTTAAAGCAGAATAAATGAGATATTTCCAAAATATCTTGACACGCGAACAGGAGTTCTATGAGACTCTTGAGTCAATTTATAAAATGTCAAAACAAAGGTACACAAATTTGTAGTTATTATCTTTCATTCTGAGGTTGAATCCCTATTTGATTGGAGTATTAACTAAAGTATAATTAATGTGACATTTTCAAATAAATTACTAACTTTAATGACAATCCAACACTGTTGAGACTAGCCAGATTGCTGAAATTCTGTTACTTTGCAAATTAATTATTAAGTTAAAGAGGCGACGGCACCGCGCCCCCTCCCCCCCGGCCCCGCGCTTGTGGCTAGGAATTGCCACTTATTTTGGTAGAACTATAAACAATATGGAGCTGAAAATTTGAAGTGCCTCGGGGATTTTCGTGGATGCTATACACACTAAAAAAGCCTTTCTTTTTTCTTATTCATTATTTTTTAAAAGAAATGCATATTTTACATTTTTTAGTTCCTTATAAAATTCTGATACAGTAGGTACCGCCACGGCATTTATTGATACCTTGGTAATTAAAACCTTGGTAAAAGCTTGACGAGCTAGAAATCAATTTTCATATACTATGATAAAACAATAAAGTAAACACTAATAATCTACTCATACATTGAACAGAAAAAAAAAATACAATTATAATAAATGTACAACATTTTGTCCTACTAACTGACATTATCCTAAACGGTATTCGAGTTCTCGCAAGGATGTGAAAACGTGGATTTGAAGTAATACATTTCTTACACGATTTTAGAATATTAGAAGGCAGCCTGCTTTTTCAACTTTGTTCTTGAGATAGTCCTGTACAAAAAAACGAGATCAAGGACGGCCTGGCCATTCAACTGCACCTTATTATCATATCCATTCCAAAACCTTCCTCTCAAATATTCTCTTACATTCCTCAAAAAGAAGAAAATCGAATGCGCGAAACACCATAATAAAAATAACACAATAATACCAAAGAACAATATAAAACTATAAGCAAGAAATTACTTTTTCACAAAATTATAACACATAAATGCTTTAAGCAAGCTAATATCTAGTTTTTTTTTTTCATTTAATGTTAATGTTAAGACAATTATTCATTGCATACCAAAGGTGAAGAAAATTTTATAACTCTCAACTCTATCGAAACTTTAATATAATAGAATTTTACACAATCAAAAAGGAAAAAAGGAGGGTTTATTAAAAAAAAATCCTCCCGTTAAAAAGAGTTAGTAAAATTAATAATATTCACAAATATTATAACGGACCCCCCTTTTTGGATAAAAACAAAAACCCACCCCCCCCAACCCCGGCTGTTTTTTTTATTCTTTAATAAAAAAACACCAAAAGGAACCCACCTCGCTTTTTAGGTGATGACCTATACGCAAGACCCCTTATTGAAAGGATTTATAGCTGGAAAAATCGTCAGGCCCCCCAGCCAGCAGTTGGGGAAAAAAAAAAAAACACGGGAGCACCCCCAGGTTTCCAGCAACGTCCGATTTAAAAATGAAACGAAAAAAATTCAAAAACCTGGCCTCCTGGGTAGCGCTTTTCCCGGGTTTTTTTTGGGATAATCATTCTAGCGGGGTACGCTTTTTATCATTTCCCTTATTTTTTAAAAAAGAGAAGGGAGACGTTTTCGATTTAATTTTTTTTTTTTCAAAAACAAGAAAAAAAAAAAAGGAGATGTTTTTTGTTTTGTTTCAAGAAACAAAAAAGAAGGGGAGGTTTTGTGATTAAATTTTTTTTTTCAAAAAGTTATGGCCATTTTAATTTTCATTTTATAGGAACATTTTGTTTCCCAAAAATTAAAATGGCCATAACTTTTTGAAACAAAAATATTTTGTAACAATCGGAAAACGCTCTCCTTATATTTGTTTCTAGATTAAATATACTACAAATATTCTACAAGCGTTACTGGAAGCCAGTGCCCGTTGTTTTTGATCAGATTGATTTTTTTCGCAAACTTTGCTGACGGTTTTTTCACTATAAATCTTTTCTGTAAGAGGGTGTATAGTCATTCACCTAAAAAGTGGTCCCATGCTTTTTTCAAGATATGGCTAACTGAAATATCACCACGCCATTGCGCATGCCTAATTTTATCCAAAAAGATTACAACTGCAAAGATCTACGTTTTATATACTTTTTACTAACCTACACGGTTATTGTCAGGGGCCCGGGGAAGAGGGCACCCCCCCCGTTAGCTTGTTAGAGCCCGTAGGGCTTTTAATAACAGATCCAGGGCCGGGCTTAAAGGGGCTGGGAACAAGGTGGGTTTACCTGCAAGAAACGACTGCAGGTAAATAGACGATATTACATAGCACCACTTGTGAGGATATAAAAAAAATGTTGTCTCGCAATTGCACGATACCTATATGGCTTAGCTTACGAATCAACGGATGTTAAAGAATAGAACATACTAGCTTAGTGGTAGAGGGACTGAATGAAGCAAAAGGTGAGGGTAGATTTGAAAGCTTCAAGGACATACAGGGTTTGTCCGGAAAGTAATGTCAGTGAATTTTTTTACCGAGACTGTACGCCCCAGCCCGCACTTTACGTGCGGGATTGTGGTGGGGGGGATCGGCAACAAGACCAAAAGCGTAGTTAGCTACCGTCGTTGTAACGGTCGCACACTCGTTCTTGAGAGTCGTTACTAGTGACTCGGTGCAAGAAAAAATGCAATGTTCGCTTGAGCGACGGAGGCGATCAAGTTTTGTGTGAAACTGGAGAAGAGTGCTGCAGGAAAACATTCCAATGTTGCATTACATTCCAAGAAGGCTTTCGGCATCGATTGTCTTTGGACAGGCAAATTTTCCGGTGGCACAAGGCCTTCGCAGAAAGGTCAGGAAGATGTCAACAACGAGAACCGCGCTGGACGGCCATCAACCCTCCAGTTCCGACGACAATGTGAAATGTGTGCGGTGACTTGTTGAACACTGACCGTCGTCTAAGTGTCCGTTTAATTTCCGAAGCATTAGACATTACGAAAAACCTCTGTTAACGAAATTGTGTCGGACTCTTTAGGAATGAGGAAGGTGTGCGCGAAGCTCGTGCCAAAAGTGCTAACGGACGATCAAAAAGCGAGGCGCGTCGAAACCTGCCAAGAACTTTTGGACACCCGCGAAGACAACCCCGCTTTCCTTGATGACGTATTACCGGGGACGAAAGTTGGGCTCTTTGAATACGATCCGGAGACGAAGAGGCAAAGTGCGGAATGGCACACGTCGAACTCCCCTCGCCCCAAGAAGCCAGGAGTCCAAGTCAAAGATCAAGACAAGCTGATTGTCTTATTTGATTGCCGGGGATTGGTCCATCATGAGTTCGTTCCGCAGGGGACAATCGTAACCAGAAAGTTTTACGTCGAGGTGCTGAAGCGGCTGAAACGCAGGGTGAATCGCGTCCGCCCAGACATCTCAAAATCCTGGAAGCTTTACCACGACAATGCGCCTTCGCACCCTGCGTCCTCGTGGCCGACTACCTCGTCAAGGCAGACATCACCGTTGTTCCTCAGCATCCCTACAGCCCCGATGTCCCCCAGACTCTTTCTGTTTCCGCGCCTCAAACCCCAATGAAAGACAGCATTTGGGGGGAACAAGAGGCGAACTTTAAAGCGTCGGAAATACCGTCGCTGAAGCGAACCGAGGTGACAGGAGGAAGTATTTTGAAAGTTCTAAAGATTTGTACACAAGAACCAAAAACATTTTCAATATTTCCGGACATTACTTTCGGACATTCTTCCGGACACCCTGTATGTACAATCGCACAATTTGGCAACGGGCTTCCACCGAATTGCCGAAACTGTTACTAGATTGACACCGTGAATATGATACAAGTGAATGTAATACAAGTGAATGAACAGGATTTGTGAAACAACATCCAGAAGAATACGTTTTCGGAGTTTACCAAGAACACCACTACCAGCCCTATTGTGCCGTTAGGCAGTGGGTAAGGCAGGTGAAATAAGACCCTAGAGATTAATTTGAACATAAGATCAGTATTAATAAGTAGGACATGGCAGTAGACACGTTAAGAGGTGACAGGGATGGACGTCCTTGGTTTGGTTCCGATTAGTTGGCTACAGATTAAAAAGTGGGAAACCGGCATTTTTATTACTCGTAACAATTCGTTAATTTTCGGCAAAGTTTCCGTTATTTAATATTCTTTACTCGAGACAAACATCGTAACCCTTCATGGCCCTCCCTTCTGTATGAGTAGATATTAGGTATTAGCTTTGTATTATTTATTAATTATTTGCTAGTAGGGTGGTATTTGAGGTGTGTAGAAAATGTGATAAATAGATGTTTATATTCAAACAAAGATCAAGCATATATTACCTATTCCTCTTAGGGGGGCTTAATTTATTTCTGGCATTTGATCATGTTTATTCAAAATAAATAAAATATACCGTCCGACTATTAGGGGTTGTCTATATTTTATTTAAGATAAATTCGAGCACTATATAACATCAGTCATCTTTTGTTTCGTCTCGGATACGTCCGAGTAGGGTTCTTTCGAGTACAATAATCTCACCACAGGTACCTAAACATTCGGAACACACTAAAGGGTGGCCCCCTGGAAAACTATAACCTTAAAGATAGGGTAAAAAAGAACTGATACTCGTCGCGAATAAGAAAAAATATGACGCTATTCCGTTCACGGAGTACTCGTTTACTTAAATAAAATATACACCCCTCCGGGCTGATAACAAATGCCAGAAATAAAAATTAGAATACAAACCTCAAGAGAATTGAAAAATCACATCGCTACCACCGACTACAAATAATAAAAATAATACAGCTCATACCGAATACCTCTCAGCAATATTTACACCAGAACATTGGTTTACATGAGTCGAGCAGAGAACAAGTACTCGAGTAACGAATATTAAGTAACGGATACTTTACCGAAAAGTAACGGATAGTTACGAGTAGTCAAAAATGCGGGTATCTTACAACTTTAGTAGTTATGCGAACCCACAGATTCACAAGTCCTTAGGTGTAGCCTAGGGGTTGCAGGATTAGTAAAGTAAAGTTCACGGTAGGTACTTTCAAATGTGTTATCTGTTTTAATATCAAATACAACACAGAATATTAACTGTGGTTGCCGTTGAAATACCTACTATCAGGAAAACAGAGCAAAAATAGACGCATCCGTGGTAGTTTTACTTATTGTTAGTACAGTTGTCATACTGTACCAAAATTTAAAAACTGCAGATAGCTGCGACAATGATAGATCAAGACTTACCATTTTTAAATTAAAAAACAATATATCAGACAACCTTATGATGAGCACAACTAAGAATGCTGCAATTTTTATTGATGGCAAGACAAATTTCCAACTGTAAGGTCACCTTAAGAATACCTCTGCGATATTACTATTAAAGGGTCCGAAAAAAAGAAGAATTTGGCGTTTTTTCTACAGTCTCTATCGGACGGCGAATGAAAAATATTATTTTAGACACTTTGCGAACTAACATAATAATACGCAAACATAAAATGCACAAACACGATCCGGGTAGAGAGAAGGGCCTCCCGTCCGAGAGATAATGTTATTGTGATGTCCGCCTTCTTCCGAAGTTCTTTTCGTCGGACGAATTTATAATTCAATTCGATATCGATGTGTATGACATCAATATTCAAATTTCGGGGAGTTTACCTTCGGAAGTTCGGCGTAAGTTTGCGGCGGACATTATTCCCGCATCCTATCACAACCAAACACGGCCAATATGTAAATGTGGGCGCTTCGACGTCTCTGTACCTGCATCGGTCAGTTACGTCAACAATCAATTACCCCCCCCTTTTTTGGGGGGGGGGGGGGGGGGGGGTGGGGCAGGACGTATTAAGTCCTATCGACGAAACAGATAAGAGGGATGCTCTGAGAGAAACGAAAATGGTCAAAGATAAGGAATTAAATCATGCTAATAAGTATCAAGTTATTTACAATGGTAACAATCCAGATTTTACAAAACGGACATTAAGACGAATTTAAGACTAGTACTGTTCAACTATACCAGTGGTCGGCAAACCGTTGCTCGCGAGCCACATGTGACTCTTTGGCCCCTTGAGTGTGGCTCTACTGCAAAAGACCGCGTGTGGGCGCTAATGGTGGTTAATATTGTGTATAGCATAATAAAATAGCGCATGAACTTTACTTAACAGAATGCGTACGCTATGTTGGCTTTCCTATGGATTTGCTGTTCTTTCCCTTTTCGGTTCTACATATTCACGCGAACAATCTTTTTCGGTCGTGATCCTCATCAAGAGCAAATTAAGAAGTCGTCCTATAATGAGAACCTGGAATCGTGACTAAAATTAAAAACAATATATCAACCTAACTTATCCAAATTTTCGAAGGAGATACAAGGCCATTGCTCACATTACGTGTTTGTCAGTCATTGTCATTACTAAATTTTATAGATACTTACAACTTAATTTATATCGATATACAAGATCATTATTAAGCATTATTATGATATCAAGTTTTATTCAATATACTTATAGTTTAATTAAGACTCAAAAAGTAAAGACTTATGACAAAAGCCTTAAGACTTAAAACTAAAGCTTATTAGGTCAATGCACAAAGTCAATAGATATCTCAATCGTTGTACTTTTGACATTTGGCTCTTTTGCCTAATGAGTTTGCCGACCACTGAACTATACTATCGAGCCACCCAAAAAAAAGGCGCCCCCCCCCCCCCCTTAAAAAAAAAAAAGTATTTCTATTCTACCTTAAATAGCCTTATTTAATTGTCAAAGCTGTCACATTATATGACAGCCATTATTTATTATCCAATTGGTAGAGCCACTTGTCAAAAATTTGACATAACCAAACAGCTTCAACATGACCGCTATCTCTGTCTCTCTCGTTCATAGCCAGATTTGATGACGTTTGTTTAATGCTCTATCTAATACACTATTATTTTAGAATTATGCACATGTTCACTTACAAAGTGTACCGGGATAAAGGAGAAAAGAGGTATTTATTAATAGAACACATATTTGGGGTGGAAAGGACCCCGCACATTTCTTATGAAAAGGGTCCGTCGGTGAAATTGACTGAATTTTTTGATATATTGTCGTTCATCACCAAAGATTAAAAATCACCAGGGCTTAGAGGGTTAAAATGAATAACATAATGAAAACCGAATGGATTACTTATATTTTGAATTTATATTCAATCCGAAGTAATAATAAAAGTTGAAATGAAACATTTTAAGATATTGATAAGAAATTGTTTCCGATGTAACAATCAACCTATACCAGATTTGACAAACTGACATCTGTCTACCTGATTTAATAGTAAGATTTTTAGAAAGAGGATGATGACCCGTTGTTACTACAATATTTATTGCTTTGGTTAATATTTATTGATGTAAAAAAAATGTATTGGTGCTCCATAAAACTCTAAATTTTTAAATGTTTATATGGTAAACAACAGTACACCATATTATCCATAGGTACACCACCACAATCATAGGTACACGATATTTTCCACTCAGAGATAATACATTTTTAGTTCATAGTACAAAAGTATTGATTTTAGCTCGTTGAGCCCATTAGGACTTTTTATTCATGAATAACATGGTGGCATATGGCGACGCAACACATAGGCAAGTTGCTTAGCATGTGATGGGGGTCGATTCAATTCGTATTTATTGCAGCAGTCCCGTGATAGCTGGTGTACAACTTCCACTATATGTAATTTGTTGAATGTTCCCATAAATGTGCGGCACCCTTTCACCTGTTGTAATCTATGCTTGTATGATTTGTTTTAGGGCTAGCCTTAATTTTAGGCGAGGGGGGGCTAAAAAAAGATCAAAATCTTGGAGGGCGAGGTATTTTTTTACAACAATAGGGTGTATTAAAATCAAAATGGTTATATTTTTGCTTTTCATTTTAACCAACGGAACAAGAATTACAAAAAAATAAAAAATCTCTATTACGAAATCGTTTTTTATAAAAAGTAAACCGCTCGATCAATGTGATTTGGGGGTTGAAAGATGAGGTGAAATACACCATGTTTATTTAAATTTTAAATGATTAATTCCTCATCATATCAGCGCAGAGCTTCAAGCTAATATTGGACATTCCAACACTTTAAGATCACTTTATTTTAGAAGCAGGGGTAAAGTATTTAGAAGCAGGGTTTTAGAAGCAGGGGTAAAGCAGGGGTAAAGGGGAAAAGGGTAAAGCAGGGCAGGGTAAATTTAGCAGGGGTTTAGAAAGGGGGAAGGGAAAAAATAGTATCCACAAAATTTTGAATCAAATTCACACCCCCACCCCCTAGCATTTCACACTTCTGGTAAAGCTATTTCCAAATAAGTATTAATCCATGCTATAAAGCATCAAACGTGTTATGTGAGAACTAAATTTCGTGATTCCTGTAGTTCTTAAAATATTTAGGGAAAACCATCTTCAGGGACACACTTGTGATGGGTGATAACTCCCATAGGAAGCATTTTACGAAAAGGCTTAATTAAGGTTTTCGACATTATTTTGCTTTTTTCATATGTCGCCTATATATTGCCAACCCATTTTAGAACACCTTATGTATGCCAAATCCTCGTTTCAGACGGTAGGAACGAAATATTTTTTACAGATTACAATTTCCTTTAGTCGTTTACGAATACAATAGGATGGTCAAGACAAAAAAATCCCAGTACTCTCAGGAAATATATCCGAGAGAGGCGGCGACGTACCGCCATGCCACTCCACGGAGCGACCGACTTTCACCGCCTCCGACGCGGTGTCCTCGTGTATTTCTGCCCGCCGACGTCCATTGACATCGATTTACTTTGTAAAGGACAACCGAATTAATTACCGCAATATCGCTATGTTGGCTCCGCTCTACTTGTCAATTATATCACAAACAATGCTGGGCCGGTCATTGCGGGACGACGGCAGCTCTACAAAATCGCTCAGAAATTTGTTGCGCTTTTATCGTCTAGTGTAACAGCTATAAAAAGAGTAGATTTTTGATGAAACATTAAAAAAAACTATTAAAGATAATGCGATCTCTTACATGAATTTTCTAAACCTACCCTAATGTTCGAGTTTTAAAATAAATTAGAGTAACAAATTAACTCACTTATTTAATTCGAATACAATCAAATTAGAGAATTTTTAGAATTAAAAAATGTTATAATTTTTGCTTAACAGTTAAACTTTATAATTACAATAAATGTAAATATATTTACAATTTACAATAATATTTTCAACGATATGCATTACATTATCATCCATAATAACTCCACGAATTTAAAAGTGAGAACATTAATCACTCATAAGGTTCCGAACCTGGGCTGTAACGCAGGGCCGGACTCGTAATCCATCATGTTATTGACGGAAGATGCCATATGAGAGATCAAAAAGACGGGAGTAAAAATGTGTTAATAGTGTATGTAAGTCTATTCACAGTCGTTACCATTTGTATGGTAACGACTGTATCATTATTGCAGAAATCCATACAAAATTAGGTAATATGTAAATACAGTACACGACTTCACGAGTGACTAACTCCCGACAAAAATTGTTTTCAAACTGGGTCGACCCATTTGCATCGCTGCGCCAGCAGGTAGAACATTATCGGAATAACGCGCTGTCTTCCGGAGAAAGTGTATTACGAAATCCCAGGTTCCCGAGAAGACCTTTTTCGGGAAAATATTCTACGCACGGACAGTGGCGTGGATATACATGGACAAGAAATAGGCGCTTAAAAAAATACAATTTATACTTTAATAATCATAGAGTTGTATAGTAACACAGACCAGAAAACATCAATAATGAAAATAAGGATCAGTCTAATCGATTTTTTGACGCTAAAAATGAATCCAGTCGCAGATGTTCTGAAGCACACCAGATTTTAGAGTAACTTTAGGTGATTATATATAATATGAGTATTTTTAAAAAAATCTGTATAAAATTAAAGTCCAATTTGTTAACTAGTAGACACTTACTCTTAAGTGACACAGCTAGAACGCTTTTAACTATCAAAAGATGTGAAAATCTGGACCATCGTCTTTTCTCTGGCATTTTCTTCTCTAGCAGGAGGATTCCTCTATTTTGCCTTCAGTTTATGCTTCAATTTTATTATATCATTAGAATAGATTTGGAATTTCTTGACAGTTGATCAATTAACTTGATAAACTTGTGGGATAATCCCACAAGTTTATCAAGTTAATTATATCATTAGATCAATAATACACCACTAGTAGCATCACAAAAAAGTGGTCTGTGCGGCAGACCAGATTGGTATATTCCTGTATATTTTCATCTGCTGAATCCGAATCCGTAGTCAGAATTGTTACATCAGCTCGTTTTTTTTTTGCATCAACTTCAAAAACCACCTTTCTGGCGCACCCACAGAAAATTATACTAGCCTAGTCCGCGGGACAGGCCACTTACGTCAAAAGTAACAAAATTACTTCATAGCTTTTTCCTCATGGTTTTGCAGATATACAAAGTAAATTTCATAAGTTCTTTCGTGACTTCATATTTGCATGTTAAATTATAGCTACTCAATACTCAAATATGACTAAATAATTTAGTCATGTTTGAGATATTGATTGAAATTAGTCAGTGAGTCATTTACCCTTGTTTAGAGCAATTATTACTCTAAATAGTATGTCAAGTATTAATTTGGCTTTCGAACATTATGTGTATTTCCGAAAGGTAGTTCATTTTTCATCTGGCAAGGAATATTAAAAAAATAAAATATATATTACGTTATCTATATTGTTAATGGTTTCTTAACATGTAAATAAGGATTACGTAAGAAGAACAATAAATAAACTGTCATCGGAAATACAATCTTTCATCAAGTTATTTAAATATTTAGTACAAAAACTAAACATTATCTAAAAAGTGTTTTATTTTTTTAATAAACAAATATGGAGACCCACGAAAATCGGTATGTTACATTAATTCTTCGCGTACATCGTGTTTAAGAAAAGTCTCGTCAGTTCTATTATTTATATTAAGTAATTTTATTAGCCGCAGGCGTCATTAAATGCATTAAACTAGCAATTCTTTCCAACCTTTAGACACAACAGACTACACTTATTCTGTACAGAGGGCTTGTACAATAATTGATTATAATTTTTTTTTGTGATACCATGACATGATATATTTACACAAGTGTTAACGAAGAAGCCATGATAGGTAGTCAAGTCGTAGACGTAGAAAAACGTAGGTTCCGAAAATTAATGGCTGGAAGACATTTTTTTGTTGATAATTAATTTGAAGCCACTTCAGAAAAACAACTCATCCATTAAGGCAGTAATATGAGGCCAACACATAGTGCCATTAACAAGTTTTGTAGAGCTCAAAGCCCGTGATATTCGATCACAACATGTGTCATCGTACGTAAACGTAATAGAAAAGTGGTCGGCTGATCTATGAAAAAAAATATACATTTTCGACCTGTCTGCCATGCACCATAACGCGGAGTGACATTAGGTTGTCTACGACCCTAACTCTGATGTGTCACCGTTAAAAGTAGGAATACAAAAAATACCAGGAGACAAAGAAATACGTAACATACTCACCCGTTAAGTTAAAAATAGATTTCTTCTTAAGCTTACGTGATCATAAATAATTCAAAATATCTGTCACGAGCATGCTGTGTAAATGCTATGGTATGCCATGAAACAGAACTAATAAAAATGTGTATCAATAATATTGTTAAAAAAAAGAGTAGAAATCAGACAATTAATTCGTTCCCAACACTTGCATATTATACACTGAGATCCATATGTAACGGCTAAATTCATTATCTACGTAATTTACAATTTATGAGTAAAATCCTCAAAAAAAAAACCTATATTTTTAATTCTAGAATTACATTTTTTGAGCATAATTTTATACCTCCCTCTCCAACCCCCTTGGAGTGACAGCTACCCCTTTAACATTTTTAAAAGGAACGAGGGTGCGTGTGATAGCTCATTTGAAAGGGTTCTTAATTATCTATTCAGCAATATAAGGTTTTTTGAATTTCTATAATTTTTTTATTGAAAAATATTACATTTCTAATGTTACTAAGTAAAGAAAAGAACATGAAACAGAACAGAAGAATAGTTTAAATCAAATGTTCAAACAACCGTTGCTTCTTGACAATAATGGAGGATGGAGGCGTTGCTGAAATTCTTCTAAAACATTTTGTATTGTTTCCGGGGTGATTTGATTAATTTCTTGCCTTATTCTGTCTTTTAAATCTTCTACGTTATTTGGTCTGTTGAAGTAGACTTTCGATTTTAAGTAACCCAATAGTCAAGCCGCGTCAAATCGGGAGAACGAGCAGGCCACTCAATTTCACCGCGTCTACCGATCGCGTCTACCGATTGGGAAAAACTTGATTCAGATAGGCTCTTACTTCCAATGAAAAATGTGGTGTAGCTCCATCCTGCTGAAACCAAATATTTCTATCAATTTCATTGGGGTTGTCATCATCTGGGAAAAGCATTCTTAACTCTGGAACTAAGAAATTTTGCAAGAAATCTAAGTAACGCGCGCCAGTTAATGTGCCATCAAAGAAATATGCTCCGATAATTTGAGAATTTATAATTCCAGCCCAAACGTTCACCTTCTCAGGATACTGAGTATTGGCCTCCATCATCCAATGTGGATTTTCTGTACTCCAGCAACTACAGTTCTGTTTGTTGACTGTTGTTTGATTTCGCAAAATTCCAATCGGCGATCAGGGTCATCGTCGTTAAGTTCTTGAATCAAATGAGTTTTATATGGGCGGTATTTTTCGTTTTTTAGAAGACGAAGAGCAATATGGACGTTTTACTAACATCATTATCGGCGCCAACTTGTCTTGTAGGTTTATGTGGATTATCTTGAATATCTAACAATATATCCAATTTCTGTTCATCGTCTAAAATGCGTTTCCTACCAGATTTAGGAATATCTGTAACATTTCCAAATGCACAAAATTTGTTTTCTATTACTACTACTAACCATACTATATACTAATACTACTACTACCGTAGTATATAATTTTACTACGATACATTTAAGTTGAATGTTGACACTAAATTAACTAAAAACGTCAGATTTGACAGATATTTGATACATAGGCACTTGATTGTATACATTTCGTAATAATAATTTTGAAATTATCAAATTTACTTTTCTTGATGAAAAATATACAAAATTCAAAAAACCTTATATTGCTGAATAGATAATTAAGAACCCTTTGAAGTGATCTATCACACGCACCCTCGTTCTATTTAAAAATTTTAAAGGGGGTAGCTGTCACTCCAAGGGGGTTGGAGAGGGAGGTATAAAATTATGCTCACAAAATGTCATTCTAGAATTAAAAATTGACGTGTTTCAGGATTTTACTCATAAATTGTAAATTACGTAGATAATGAATTTATCCATTACTTATGGACCTCACTGTATATTATTTCATAAGAGTAATTTCCAAACAAAAGACCTTGAAAACACAAACACCAAACACCGGATTAAACAGGAATATACTTCGCGTTTCATCAAGAACCATCCTTAGAATACACAATGGAATGTAACTGTGTCGATTCTTATTATAAAATGTTCAATATTGTTTTTTTACACCCAGAACATACCAGAAAATAATTATCTTTCCGAATCCGCAAAAAAAAAACAAATTTCATCCACAAAGAGGGTCGTCATTTAAAAAAATGACCGATGAAGTTATATCTCTAAAAAAAAAAGACGGTGGCAAAACGCATTAACTGCAAAATTATTTGTTCAAAAATAAAATCGACTTGTCCGAGCACTTCTTATAAAAACTTGTCCAAAAAGGGGTATCGGTTTTAAAACTCTCACTTGTATCTAAACAAACTTAATGGAACTGTTTTCAGATGCTAGGAGCTCTCAATTTACCGAAAAATAGTAATACTTTTATAGGAACCATACCACATACCTACAATGTCAACCACATTATAGGTATGTGAGAAAATTAGACTTTATTTAACATAATTTTTTATAACTTTTATGTTTTTTTTTTGCATATAGTAGAAAATTCAGTAGTGCACTGTCAACATGCAGCAAAAAGTTCATCCAAAAAGTTTATCAAAAAGTCAATAGGGGAAATTCAAATTAAAATTTGCGCACCCTTTGCTTTTGGAAAAAAAAGCCGGACTACTCTTTATACAACATGCTCTCACTTTACAAACACGAAGAATATAGAAAACCATTTTCACAATAGGAAAACAAAGCAGAGCAGTTTAAGAAATGAATTATTAACTATGAACAGAACTTCTAATTGACATGTTTGGAGAAACAATGACCTTCTTTCGACTTGCGGGTAAGGTATTTCAAGACAATTTATCCTTAATAAAGAATTACCGTTGAGAGAAGAGAGAACAGGACGTACTCTCCAGAGGTAGAATACAAGTTAACTTATAAGAGAAATACATTACACCTCAAGGAATTGCTAACATGGTCACCGAATCTTGCAGCTCAAAGAATAAAGCGAGAGGGTTACTTGATATAATTGGAGAAACGGTAGCGCTAACATTTATGTATGACCCTTTTGGGAGTTGCTGAGCCGTAACTTACTTACCTTACCCACTACGCAAGGTTAACTAACTGTTGTAGTTATTTTACTTTTACTTAGGATAATATATAAATTTAAGTTGGATATTTTAAGATGAACACATATTACGATGAATATTTTTTCCTATAAGGTATTTAAGAAGTTCATTGTCTTTCTCTTTAAGATTTATTAAAAATTGTATCATATATTTTTTTTTGAAAATGCTATTCAATGACTGGCACTTTCGGGAAATAAAGTATATATACTTTCTACTAGATTTATTATGCAGTGATGTAAAATTTTGCATGTATTCTCAAAATCATAAATTTTTCAACATGACCAAAACGGCTTCTTTTTTTGTTAACCACTATACACTAAATAATATACACTATATACTCGTAGACAGGACAAAATGATCGTGGCCTACTTTAACTGCCACAAAAGTAATAAACATGTACATATGTGCGAGAGGGGGAGGGGGGGGGCAAATAGCGAAAGGTGTTAAATTAAAAAAAATTGGAAGTTTTATTAAAAGGTGTATTATACATAAAATATTACATAAAATATTTTATGTAAGTGTTAAAAGTACCTAAATATTTTTGATAGTATACCTTTCTTCAAGGCCTTAAAATATTAGTGCCTATAGGCATGCTAATAGGTAAGTATTAGCTTTCTTGATATCTAGAAGAATTAAAACATGAAGTGAAATATGTAATAAAATATAGTAGATCCTATTTTAAATAAGCGACTTAATAAAGGACAGAGTTGTTCCAGTTTGATCATCTGTTGTGAGTACCCTGTAGAGTTTCCTGTATATCTAATACACTTGACAGTGAACTCAACCTTCATACTACAGGTAAAAACATTAACCACGAATCAATACAACAGTATTCAATTTCTCAAACTACATTTTATAAGTTACAAATACAATTGGTTATTAAAGTTATTTATAATAATGAGTACAAATCAAATGATTAAAATAGCAGGTTACGTTCTTAATAGTGTGATATTTCGATATAACATTTATGACTTATATGGCTATGTATCTATGTCCTTTATGGCCTTTATGATCTGTATGATCCATATGAATTTTATGACCAATATGGCCTGTCCTATATGACTGATATCACCATCATGTCCTACATGACCTTTATGACTCTTCACCTATATGACCCATATGATACGTATGTATATGGGTCATATATGTCCTACCCATATGACCTACGTATATGACCCATATGCCATATCTTGACATTTATGAGCCCATATTATCGCCCGTAAGATCTTTGAAATGAACGTAACGACCTTTATAAAACGATACGTCACATGAATACATTTATTAATTCACATTATGATACAACAAAACAACCGCCCCCTCCGGTGTGTAACAGAAACACCAGCATGTTTCCTTGTTTTCCTTATATTTTATTCCAGTTCGTACTGTCCTTCCCCCCGGAGAAGGGACAGAACAGGAGTAAATTTTTAGCCGTGTTCACGGTAAACTGTTAAAAAATTTATGTTGAAAAAAATTTGTGTCATCTATTTTGAATACTTACCCCCTTCCATAATGAATAATAACAATAATAATGTTGTACATGTGTCTCAAATTTGAAGTACATACCTTGCATCATGTGCGTACCTATAGACAAGGGAAATGTGTATTACTTCCATTGATCCCCCAATACCTCAACCGATTAAGCCCAAAATCTCATCAGCATTATCACTTAAACTTAAAATCTCGACGTTTCAGAACCTCTTAAATCTATTTAGCCAATTCGCTAGGTGCACGACTGTAGCGCCAGAATATGTACGAACTAAAGGACGCTGTTAGATATAGGTTTATTATTGCTATCCATACCCGTCACGCGTTGCTATGCCGTTTACTAAATTTAAAGAAATACTAATATCGTTACAACAATATTCAATTTATTTTGGATCATTGTGTAACACCGAAAACATACGAACTGCCGCTAAACAATATGAAATTCACACATTTCGGTGAAACGACGCGCGCGCCATCTATGGGAACATAGTTTTACTAACTCAGACAAGTACAATATAGTGACAATTACTGAAATTAAGATTATGGTACTACTTACTTCTGCCTTCTTATTGCAGCTATCCACTTATTTCTTTGGTTTATTTTCCATTTCGCAACCAGAAATTTATAAAATTTGCATTCAATTTTTCTACTAGTATTTCTACAGTTTACATCTCAGCAACTCCGGTGACTCATTTTATTTTTATTTTTTACATTAAAACGAAATTAAAATGTCACGATTGTCACGTGTGTTTGCCCACTTGAAATTTATAAATAGCCTCCTTTAACGCCTATATTATCCACTGCGAACGCTGGCGTCAATTTGGCTCTCCCTACCATGACTTCGCACCTAGCGAATAGAATTTTTAGAATAAATTGCATGAATACTATACTTCCATTCCACTACGTGGATGTGGAAATAAATTTACTTCCTCTAATATATGGCTATATTTATAGCATACCATTTAAAATAACAGAGTTTGTATTCACTTCCGGTATACCCGGAAGTAACAGTTGGTCGCGAAATTATTTGAGATGAATCCTTAGATAAAGATAATCCCTGAAAAGCCTTGATATATATTTTCAAATGTTATTTCTAGTTCTTCCAAAACGTTTGATAAGCCACTCATGGTGAAGAACCTTGTATAACTGCGTTAACTGACCTGTCCTTATTGTAACGTTTACTGAAAATGAACAACACTGCACATCTCGTAATCTACATTGTTATGACCGTCGACATATTTACTTCCGCAAAAAAAATACTAAAATGAACTTAACAATGTATTTCCTCAACCATTTTCACCTGGAACATATATATTTTTGAAAGGTGAAGCTTATGGGGTTATACTACCCAGCATTTTTTTCTCACGTTTTTTTATTTATTTTTTTCCGATGTATAAACTATCTAAGAATGATATTCAAAAATAATTTTTTTATTGGGGGGGGGGGGACGTCTCAGCGGTCCCGAACGTTCGAAAAAGCCGTTCTGCTGTATTACTACAGTTCTATTGGTAGTTTTCATTGGTACAAATGAGTAATAAGTAATAAGTAAGCTAATAGGAAGCTACAATAGCCGTATTATTTATATGATTAAATACGTTTTCAAACTTTAAACGCGTTTTTCTCGAAACTGTGTTTTTCAAATTGGCGTACAACGTAGCTAGCTCAGTTTTTATCCGATAGACTTGAAATTTTAATTGTAGCTTCTTATATAGATTATCTATCAAAGCACATTTGCAATAAACAGTTTTGGGTCGACTTTTTTAAGAAAAAATTATTAAATTGAAATTCATTATTATATAAAAAAAATTGAAATCGATGTCAACTTTCGATTTTCAAAAACAAATTAAAATCTTGTGTACTTCCAAAGGAAAACTAATGCAGATTAAGCAAACTAATGCATTTTTTTGTTTCCAAGTGGTGTACAAAGACTGCTACGGTGTACGCCGATTTCCTCCTCCAGAAAAAAAATTGTTTCGTGTTACCGAGCCGAAGCCATTATACAAAAAATACTTTTGTATACATTGATACCCATAGATCAAGTGTCGATCTTCATTTTGAACCATTATATATGTAGGAATCGTAAAAAAATCCTAAAAAAAAAGCTTAATTTTTCAGTGCGCCTGGGTAGTAAACCCAGCCCTTGGGTAAACCCAGTCCTGAGTAGTAACCCAATAAAACCCCTAAATATGAATCTTTATTGCATCACTTCAATTGAAATTCTTCGTCCAAGACGTCCAATGAAGTAATATAACCTCCAAGATATTTTAATTATGCAAAGGAGGGGAAGTAAACTAAAGGTTTAATGTAATGTTGCCACCGGCAATAGTATACTTTTACCGATGCGATAACATAACTTAATTAAAGTTAAACATGTGTACTTGCAATTGCTGTTATTGAACCGGAACAGAGGATGCGAGTCCTTTATCCATGCGAGCTATGTATCTCCCTAATTGGTAGTCCTGGTTTATGCAGTTCCAGAATTGGATTGTGGTAAAATACGCTGTGTGGTTTCTGTAAACTTCGCCAGGGACCTGTCTCTACGTCTCAATTACCAGAGGTAATATATCGAATCCTAACACTCCGACGATATTTTATCCGATCGAATCTGCTTAATAGAATTATTCACAACCCACTCGAAGAAATTGATATTCGAATTTACATTGCACATGTTTCTTAACTATCTACCCCACGGATGTTCGACATACATTTTCATTTCATTTCATTTCTTTGCCTACTACTCCAGATTTCGATAAATTATTCCATTTTGTACCGAACATTAAGAGGGTGCGGGGGAGAGCTGTTTGCATAAAAGGCTGGGGAATAAAAACCGTCTACTTACCTAAGTTAAAGTGAATTTATTATCAATTTCGTTTTAATCTCTGCCGATTACGATTGAGTTGAATTTTTTATGCTAATACGAGGTTTTGTGGAATTTTAGACGTTTTTCATATAACTTAGGGCATGATAAGCTTTGTTATATACAAAAAAGAGACTTTATAAATATAACTACTGCATGGTCGAAACGACCTTCAACTGGTAAAGCTACTTTTCATTAACTATAACAATTGGTTACGTATAAGCTTGTAACTAGTAAAATATTAGGATGTTAAGAATGTTCTGCATATTGTATTTAACGTTTTATTTAAAGTACCTAATAAAAAGTTATGCAATAAAGTTTTTGTATGAATTATATATACCATTTGAAGAGCAGCTATTTGAAGAGCAGATTCTAGCGAATCTTTTGATATGTAAAATGTTGAAAAGCGTAAATGGGTAGCGTTGTGTGCTTCTAACATACCATTCATCATATCACATCGCAATAACACCAGTTTAAAATCACGCTCCGTCGAGAATACCCGCGCTGTGGCATTTCGTCTACTGTAGGTATATACCGAGTGTTTCGTTACGCGTATAAGTGTCACTGTGATTTAGAGTGCTTGGACAACATAAGGTCGGATTAAACATGCCAAAAGAACGCAAAAATAGACAAGATCTATTTCAAACATGGATTGAAAGTAATCTACATATAATTCCACTAATAATTTACGTATTAAATAGTGGAAATGAATTATTTTGTACTTTTTGTGGAAGAACTATAAATTCTCCAGATAAATCTAAAGTAACAAGACATGTGAACGAGCCATGCCTCTTCGAGTTCTAATAATCTGCGTTTTTTCTATGAACTTACAAAAGCATTTGTAGCTAATAACATTCCATTACAAATTAAAGGACCCTATTTTACGCGATTTTCTCGAAACCTATATGGACCGGAAAATCCCACATCCTACTACGTTACGAAACACGTACATTAAACAGTTACTAGATAAAACCAATCATGAAACAATGTACAGTTTGTCAATGAGTGTTTTGGTTATGTATGGCCAAATCAAGATAATTCCGATAAAGTGTGAGTAATGTTGACTGATGCAGCATCAGTTAGTCATATACTCTTAAGATTTCGGTTTAATATGAGTCCAAGAACTTTCAACAGTATTTAATAAACAAGGATTTAACAAGCTGTTTTTCTCAAAAGATTAATTATTCCACATTTTCTCCTTTATTTGGTGCTCCCGTAAAATTCTATTTTTGTGACTTTTACAGTTTACTTCTGGGGTATCAATTTGTATTGCTTAAATGCACTTTTTTTGTCTCCCTTCCACTTTGTCGATGTGAGAATAAAATGAGAAAAATATTTACATAAAGAATTGGTTTCCAGAAATAATCTTTCACACGGTTGGGCTGAAGTTTTCCATACATCTTGAGCACATTTGTGACTATCGTCTCAATATAACTAGAATAATATTTATTCATTGATTCGAAAACAAGTCACAGAATTTTTTTATTAAAAAAAAGTTCTTAACCTGAAGATGGAACTGCAACGGTTCCGAAACTAGTTCCAATAAAAAGAAGTTACGAGTAAAATACTTTTCTTGATATATCAAATTGAATTATCACCCACATGTCAGTGACCTCTGAGCAAAATTTAAAAAAAAGTATCAAAAAGTTTAGCCACATTAATTCATTCACATTGATAGAAAATCTACGTATTTTAATAACAAAGCTTCTGCCTATGCTCCTCCCCTAAATTATTTTGTTTAATTGTCAGTGTTGTATCGTTCGTCAGTTCAACTCAAGGCGTGGCTTATTCCCTTCAGAAAAATGAATAACTACATGGTTACCATAGACAACTTTCTTTTGAAACTATAATACTGAGTTTCGTGTGGTGTTTTAATTTGTAAATATCATTCAATAAAAAAAATGTATTTGGACCCCACAAAACCTTGTAATGCACTCGTAGCTTTACGAAATAATAAAGCTATTTATACCATTTATGACACAATTTTAGTACCTACCTAATTTTTAAAAAATACCCGGAAACCTTGACAAAAAACGAGCGTACAAAGATTTAAATAATCAAAACATTAGGAACAAAAAAAATTAATTAGCGAATCATTTTTTATCGGGCACGTTTTAGAGACCGTTAAATTCAGATTACATTGGTAAAACAAAATATACGCAAAGTGGTAAATACAATTTAGATAATAATCCATAAAATAAACGTAATTACTACTGTCCGACATATAATAAAACAATTTGCAAACCCGATAAAATATTACACCCATTTTTAATGCGATAAACTAATATTTATTATAAATTAAATCCTTCGCGTAGTCTGCGTGCATTTATAATGCCATATTTATTGTCGAGTCGTTTTTTCTGCGGGTATCGGTATAAAATCGGCCCGGTAAAACTCTGCGGCGTTGCAGCATTAATAAAACAATAAATTCGAAAACCGAAACGCGAATAAAATCCTATCGCGAAATAAAAAGGACTAAAACCTTCTGCATCCCTTATTCGGTACGATCGCAACGCGCTAATTGTTTAATATCTTGTGGAACACGTGTTTAAGCTTCCAATAAGGGATTTACTTTATAAATGTTAATTGCCCCCCACAGTGTTATATGCAATGTGCGACCCTGAATTATTAACGCTTTAGCTGATATCAAACCGCAATTCGGTTACGGAGGTGCGCTTTTTATACTTTATTTCAGCATAAATTTTGCGAATTCCGTTCGTGTGGGTTTTTGTTTTTCTAAATAGAGCGGATAACTTAGTTTTTCTTGGTTTCGTTCGCAATAAATGTTCAAATTTATTTTTCGGATTGCCTTACAAACTAACATACTTAGACGTAGAACGTTAGTTTTATAAATGGATATCCTCTTAAAGGGTATTAACATAGCGAACACATATCGAACATTTTACGTAGGATCGAGAAAAGGCCAAACCAGAAATGACCAAAGTATTGCTAAAACAATATTTGAGAATAAGATTATGCATGACCGATGCGATCATGCATAATCTTGATAACAGATTTAATTTTATTAGATACAAGTATTATTATTACAGATATTCTGATAAGTTGGTTTATGGTGTGATAGCTGCTTGGTTACCAAAATAGAAGACGGACGGAAGTGTAATTCCTTAGGACATTTGGAGGTCTGTTGCTACACAGTGAGCAAGACAGAAGTCAGCAGGAGCCTGTAACAAGTCATTTCTGACCGTTGGAATGCAATGACACAAACTCTCAAAGAGGGTTCGGTATCTGGCGGACTGACGGGTCGAACTCTGGCTTCAGCTTGCTCGTCGTTGCTTCCGGCAAAAGAGCTAGACGGTTGAAGTGGACCACCTTGGTTTCCCTCTCTAGTAACTTCTGGATTCGACAGACTACATTATGGTACCTCCCATATTTGTCACAGGTCTACTTCATGCGGTCGCTGGCACCCTGGATTCGTGGATATCGTCCATCTCTGAAGTAGAGTGCTGACGTGGTTCTCTCCAGTCACATCGTCCTCTGGTGTACAGCTGAAATTCGCAGGGAAATGCAGTTCACGACCCATAATTATGTTTGCAGGTGTTTGCCCTGTTGTTTTGTGGACTGACGACCGGTAGGCTAGCAGGAACAGGTGGAGAAACTGGTCCCAATTCCTCTGGTAGTAGGATAATACTTTGAATACGTACCGGTTGATGGTCATATTCCTTCGCTCGCATTCCAGACGCCTGCGGGTGTAGTGCAATTGTTTTCGTCTTGCGGATATTAGGTATGTGGCAGATGTTCTGGTACCGGGTCGACTCGAAATTTCTTCCCTGGTCCGAGTGTAATTCCAGAGGTACATCAAATCTACAGATCCAGTCTTTAATGAGGGCGTCGGCTACGGTAGAAGCCTCTTGATTGGGAAGGGCGTACGCCTCTACACATTTGCTAAAATAATCCATCACGATGTGTTTATTTCCATTATCGGTTTCTGGAAACGGACCTGCTGCATCGAAGGTAATTCTTTCCAAAACGACTCCCACATTATGTTGACGCATTGGAGCTTTCGGGTGCTGTTGTGGACCGCTACTTACAGCGCATACCACACATATTTTGCACCACTCTTTCACATCCGTAGTGCAGTTTACCCAATAAAAACGTTCTCTAACTTTTCCTAACGTTTCCCCCACGGAACAGCGCGCCTGAAATTTTTTTAAAAAAATCTCCCCCCCCAAACGAAACAGAGTGTCGCCCGGACCAACCTTTTTTTTTTCCCCCCCCCCCCCACCCCGGTCTTCCCCACAGAGGGGGGAAAACCAAAAAACAAAAAAAAAAAAGGAAACCCACCAAAAAAAAAACCCCCGGGGGGGGGGGGGGGGGGGGGGGGGGGGGGGGGGGGGGGGGGCGCCGCCCCGCGAGTGGGCCCCCCCCCCCCCCCCCCAAAAAAAAGAAAGGGGGGGAAAACCCCTTCTTTTGTTATAAACCCCGTTGTCCAGTCATTCCATTTCACTGGAATTGGAATGGTGAACAACAATTGGTGATTTCCGTTCCAAAATGTTAGAACTTTCTAGCAACTTATGTTCTAAACTTCTAGAATTTTCCAGTAGCATCTGTTCCAATTTTCCGGAACTTTCCGGTAACATCTGTCCCAAATTTCCAAATTTTTGTTCTAATTTTCCAGAATTTTCTGACCAACTTCTGTTCTAATGTAACTGACGATTGCAAATAGGTACGTGTCGGGATCTTGAATTTCATTTCCAGAGCTTCCATAAATTCTAATGACACATTTCCTTTCTGCAGCTCAGCCACTTTTCCAGTTCTTTCACGCCTTATTTTTCAAGTTCTTTTTTTTTCAGATCAATCATGATAAGGTCCTTTAAAACATTAAAAAAAAAATTATTTCTTGAATTGTTTCAATTTTTCAGTTTTTTTTTTCACACCACACTGACATCAATATAATATTTTGTTCAATTCGGGTTCGTTTTAATGTGAAAAATTAAACACGCACTTTTAAAACACAATTTATTTTACGAAAACACAATAACAAACTAAACTACTGACAAACACTTATACTAATTTATATATAAAAAAATATATCCGAATTTATTATGGCGTACGTTTTACAAAACTCGAACCGCACGTATTTATTTTAAAGAGTGACTCTTCGCTGTCCCGACATGCTTTTATATCATTGGTTAGCCTTTACGCGACCTTTCAGGTGGGACTCGCGAAGCTCCCAGAATAAGCGGGCACCTACTAGATGGGCCGCAGTGATGCCTGGCGGTGAGTCACTTGTTACATCATCACATCAGATCATTAATGATATTCACCTTTTTGATGAAGCATAGAAAAGACTAACAAATTATAAAACTAATAAATTAACAAAAAATAAAGTAAGATAAAAAATGGCAAATAAATCACAAGGAACAAAACCAGACAATTGTGGCAATCTGTTAGGTCTCTGAAAATAAACTTTGGACTTTAAATAACCCCACAGGAAATAATCCATTGGACTAAGGTCGGGGGAACGTATAGACCATTTAATTATACCAATTTCTTCATCCAATCCATCTGTGAAGAGAGTCTTGGTTCGGAACCCATAGCATATTTTGGAGTGATTATTACACCAAAATAAAAGGCCAAATGTGATTATTACATCCAAATAAAAACTTCAAATTGAACTTGCAACAAAAAAAAAATCGAAATTTTACTTACTAATCAGAAAATCTTGGTAACAGCTTATAATATATTTGTCATTTGTTTCCACTATTATCAAATACAGTATTAAAAACTCATTATGATTTATTTCTTTTTATAAAACATGCAAAAGAAAGGAAATGCTGGTTCGACATAAAAATTTGAGTTCCCATGACATTAACAGATCTCAAGATTTCGAAATAGTAACGAGAACAGACATACTGAATTTATTTGGTGATTAAGAAAAAAAATATTTCGCATATAATTTACAAACCGTTTCCAAGATTTTCAGGTGTGGCAGACATTTTTTGAGAGTTTCATTTGAAGTTTCTTTTGGCTATTATAGCATTGTGTTTAGGTTTAATAATTACTTCCTATACCTATATCGATGGTCTTATGCAATACTGGCACAACTCAAAAATCCATATTTTTCAGGAAAGCGGTTTGAAATTTTTTTGTTTTACATTATTCGCTGTGTTTCATAACAGAATTTAGATATTGTTTGTTTTTTTACTGAATTATATTACAATATTGCATATAAAAGCAGCAGTGCCGTTCTTGCATATTAATGCAGAATAAATCCCATACAGGATGCACCAGAAATCGCAAAAAAGGCAATTTTTTGAGTTGTGCCAGTATTGCATAAGACCATCGATATGATATGGGTCCCACGTTTCTCCACAAAAATAAATTTCCTCTTAATACAATTATACTAGGGTCCGCGGCAAATTTTTCGATTCTGTAAGATTGAAGATATCTCTATAAGTATCTCTATATGTAAAAAACTACAAGAATTTTTGTCTTTCGGTTTATTTTTACAACTTTATAACACCAATAAAACAATTTAAGTATTAGTAGAAGCAACCGATTTCCCCCAATTAATCAAGCCTAGGTGCTATTTAAATTTAAAACACTTGTTCCACAAAACAAACAGCGGCAACGAGATGAAAAGGATCAGAAATTACATAAAGGTGTACAACACATGTGCGATACGGCAACATAATCCACGTTGGAGGTAGACGCTGACTAGTGAGACCTGTCAGCGGAGAATGCGAGGCAGAAGGTTCAAAGGTCAGGTAGCAGTCACCGCGGCGGCAATGGCAGGTGGCATTTCCCACAGTCGTTCCACCACCGTCTCCCTTTCCTCGTTTAAAATTATGTGTAGCTTGTTAATCCCTCATGTGTGATAGTTAAACCTCGGTCTTGACTCGGGTCTGTGTCAACAGTTTCATGTTACGCAGAAAAGGCTGGGCCCTCCGCACAAGTTTACCTGGAACAACAGAAATACTGTTATAATTGATGAGCTTAATGTTTTGAAGTCAATATAAAAATAAAAATATCACACTAAAAATCGACATTCTCCCTATAAGAGTCATTAGCATTATATTTTATAATAATAAGGAAATAAGTAGATATTATTATTTATATTATATTACAGAGCGGACGGAACTCAATACTTTACTTATTATTAGACCAAGAAAGACCCAAGAAAGACACAGAAAGCCAGTAATTTTATGCACATACGGAAAAATTTGTTTTAACACCAACACTACCTTTCACTGGATGGAGTAGTGCCACTTTTTTTTTAAATACAGTATAAACTATAATTTGTCATTTAGGTACCAATACACTATAGTTGTTACCAATGCTCTCAATTTATGTACATATGTATGTACAGTGTGGTCATTGTATCTTGATAACATTTTAATGCAGCACTCATTTATTTTTCAAGTTATCAAAATTAGCCAAAAACCAAGTCGCAAAGTTATTTACCAAGTTTTTATTACTTTTCAGAAAAAAAGTATTATCAATTTTAGATATTATATAAAGGTATATGCAAAACCTCTATTGTAAATGAATTACCGTGTATAGTTGAACGGCATAGTATGTTGTTATGATTTCAATAATATAATATACTTTATATATTTATCCAGAGGTTTATAATTTATTTGAAACAATGTAGAAATATTCGAAGCATATGATAGTGTGCCTTAAAATAAAAATAAAAAAAATAAAAAAATGTGTATTGAAGAAAACGGCGCGCATGTAGAACACTATTTATTATAAATGTATATATTTTTTTAAATAAAATAAACAAATCATGAGTAAACGGACACATTTTTTATAGTGAGGGTATTCCTATTTTCCATAGTACACTGTCATGAACACAAAGTATGTTATATTATTGAAACCAGAACAACATATATTATACAACTAATGAAAAATATACAAGGTGTTCCATTTTAGAAAAAATAGAGGTTTTGTATAGATTTTGAAAATTGTCATTTGTTTTTTTTTTGGATCACTAATAAAAACTTTATAATTAACCCTGCAACTTGGTTTTTAGTTTATTTTGATAACTTGTAAAATAAATTAGTTACATTTTGTTTTATTTTCAAATTTTGTTTATGTCCTTGTTATTTGTAATCTGTAACGTTTTATAAATGAATATAATTTTCAAATTTGAAGAGTATTTTTCATACTTCTTTTTGTTCAAAAATATATGGTTTTAGTTATTTTAGGATTTCTTTGGATTTTTAAAATACATAAAAGAATACATTTTGTCATATTGTTGAAAAATAAATTATTTCACCTAAAAAGCTAAAAACAAGACACCTCTTTTCAAAATTTTGATATCAGAGAGCAACGCCGAGGTTAATCATGAGATAGCGGTGGTTTAGAGACAAAAACACCCACGGAACAAGATGATTTTTTCAGTTAGTTTCAGAAATTGTTTGGAAAATAAGCTCCCATAAAAAGCGGCGTTCGGATGAGTAAGAGGTGCCTTTTGGAGTCGCGTTTCATCACTTTTCTATATCCGTTTGTCTTAAATTCCGCGTAAACGCCTATTTTCGAAAAAAATAAAAAAGGGCAAATGCAACGAAGCAATCTCTGTTTAATTTTCTGATTTATTCTTAGATGCCACTGAAGTAACTACCAATTAATTATAAACAAAATTGTGCTCTGAATTAATGTTTCGAATACGTTCACGTGAAAATATGATTGACTTTTCCGGTACGCGTTAACCCCGACACATACATGAATCTTCGGAGAAATGCAACACGTAACAAGTTCTAGCGTTCCCGAGAGTGTCAAGAGTCGTGTTTAATAAGATAATCTGTTAAGACTTACAAGCCTCATGGTGTGAAATATTTAAGTTAGGTATGTTAGTTCAGTCCATTCAAGATAGGATTCGAAGCACAGTGGGCTTAGCCTCAACTGACATTTTTTACAATATTACATAAGTAAAAATAATTCTAATATACTCTATTTTCTAAAAAATTAAAATACTTAACTTCTACACCCACGTAATAAATAAATACATATTTAATTAAAAATATTTTTAATTTCAATAACATTTTTTTAAAATCAGAGTATTTTTTTCTATGTATATTAAACTATGTATATTAAAATCCTTAAAATTTGGCGGTAGACAGAAATGTAAAATCGATACGTTCTATTCAACTAAAATATTTTGACAGATCTGAGACCAGCTTATATCGAAATGTGAGCTTATAGAGTAGATGACAACTAGCTTATTTTAAATAGAACACCATATAAACGGAAGTCCCAGAAGTCAAAATATTTTAGTTGAATAGAATAAGTCGTATCTAGTTTAACAGCAAATTTTCAGAATTTTAATGTCGATAGTCTTTGAGATATCAATGTAGGTCTACCACGGTGGGACACACGGTATAATATAGTACAAATTTTATACAAAATTAATAAAAACAATCGACGAAATACTTCTAATCTATAATTTTGTTAATTAAAGCTTTCACATCAAAACCCAAATAACTTTTGCAAAATATTTACGTAACGTGTCCGACCAGGATCCTACTGACATCGTTTTCAGCTTTCCCAGCTTTAAAATTACATTCTAAGATTTGTTTTTAATACATTTTACTACAGCTTCAATTTGAGACGCATTATTAAAGTTCATTCATCATTTATGCGAGTATTTTATAGCTGTGGTTTCAACACCTTCAGGCTTACAGCAGTTCTTTAAAAAATGGACGTCTAACGAAGCCAATTCTACACCACTATGTTTTACCAGTCCTTCATACTCATGATCCTCAGTTCCTTCATACTTTTCAGATATTTGTCCGAAATTGAATGAAGCTAAAATGAGTAAGTATATGTATCTTAAAGTATATACATATATGAGTCATCACTGAGTTATTAAAAAATAACACTCAAGTTCCATAGCCCCTTTTTTTTAACTTTCTCTCGGGTGCTGGCTTTTGTTTGATTTATCACTTTACAGCTGATATTTCTTTAGGTAAATATGGGATAAATATACTTATGGGAATATTCGAAATATCAAAATCTGCGTGTTTTTTTTATTTTCTTGTTCTTGTTTGATTTATACTCAGCTGTTTTCTTTAGGTAAATATGGAATAAGTAACATTATGGGAATATTCGAAATATCATAGGCGTGGGTTTTTTATTTTCTTGTTCTTATTTGATTTAGGATTTTGGAAAAATTAAACTTCAAGTACGATTATAAGATCATACGATTCATTAAAACGATTGGCTAAAACTATATCTGATACTCGTGGCAATAAACGACTTTGATAACGTGACTCAAAATTGTAACGTTTATTTTCTTAATTTTGGTTTTGGGTATGTATTATTTTATGTATTTAAAAATGTATTATCTGTGTTCTTTTGTGAGAAAGAAACCCTATATATTACAAAAGCTAATGAACGTAAATCTTGTAACCCTCTCGTATAATATACCTCAACTATAATTACGTGTATCTCCCATCATTATCAGCTTGACCAGTTCCCGAATTAAAATTTTATCTGATGCTATTCTACCGTGACCAATAAATACGGAATTTTTCCAACAATTAGATCCGGTAATCCGTCCTCTCGGGTGCAATATCACTACAACTATCGTGTAATTATATTCCATGGCCGAGCGTTAAAAGTGAGCGATGACCAGAACGCGATCAGTAGTTTATATAAAGATATGTGCCGACTAGTGCCTGGTTCATAAAGCGTTGACGATTTATTACCAACATTTACCAGAGCGGCAACATGTAAAATGCGAGAGAAATACACGCCACTTTAAAAAATCTCATTATTACAGTTGTAAATACTGTCTGTTGTACAGGTACACCATAGGCTCTTTAAAGAGTTACAATTCGACGCATGTTGCTGTGATTTAATTATCTAATCTAATTTATATCAATATTGTTATGTGTTATGCTTTCCATACATCATATATCGACTAAATTTAAATAACTTAAATATACCTAAAACGTTCTAGCACAATAATAATTTAGCATAGTCATAGCACCGTCTTTAAAGAGATAATAAAGGGCAGACATGTTCACATAGTTCATACCTCTATTTCTAATATCCTTTAAGCCCAATAAATATTTAATGTGTACTTAAAGCAAAACTGAATACACAATTCGATGTTTAAGCTTGTTAAACCGTATTACTTCTGAGGGTAAATACTTTTGTGTGGGTTGAGTGTCCTACATATTTTCCATATGTACCTACTCTTCCTTTGACACAATCGTAATGATTCCTTGAGGAAGACTATCAATTTCTGTGTTGTGATTTTGGCATTATTATTTAAGGGTGAGAATTGCTTTGCCCAAAAACGTAAGTTGGTATACTCTGAACATTCTACATATAGCATAGAACGAACATAGCTTTGTACCAATGAGGATACCAGTGGCGGTTGGTGATATTTCAGTTATCCATATCTTGAAAACGACGCATGGGACCCACTTCACTTTTTTAGGTGATGACACTGATGACTATACACCTCTTACAGAAAGGATTTATAGTGAAAAAACAGTCAGCAAAGTTTGCGAAAAATTTTCAAACTGCAGAACACCCTTGGGATCTCAGTAACGTTCTATGGAATATTTGTACAATATATTTTTTTTCATAATCTAGAAACAAATATAATGAGAGGTTTTTCGATGTGTTACAATTTTTTTTTTCAGTTATGGCCATTTTAATTTTAATTTTATGGGAACATTTTGTTTCCAAAATTGAAATGCTCATAACTTTTTGAAAAAAATATTTTGCAAAAAATCGAAAACCTCTCCTTATATTTGTTTCTAGATTATGAAAAAAATATATACTGCAAAATTCCATAGAGCGTTACTGGGATTCCAGGGTGTTCTGCAGTTTTTTTTTTGAATATATTTTTGCAAACTTTGCTGACGGTTTTTCACTATAAATCCTTTCCTAAAGAGGTGTATAGTCATCACCTAAAAAGTGAAGTGGGTCCCATGCGTCGTTTTCAAGATATGGCTAACTGAGATATCACCAACCGCCACTGGGTGATATAAGTAGGTATAACTACATTTTAGCCAGTTCTCCTTATTTTTAGTTACTGTACGTGGTTCGTTACATCCTCTTCAATATCCTTCTTCAGAAGCTTCTGAAAAATTTCGAATGCTGTCATAATACAACTTTCTGATTTTAAGGAAATTGTTTCCACTGGACAGTATTTGCAAAAAAATAAATATGTCTTTATAACCCCTGAAATCTGCACGCTACTGTACTTTGTACTTGATAGCATTTTAACAAAATTCATTAATAACCATACAACTTTTATTTAAAACTTTTTTTCTATAGGCAATAATAACGATGATAAGGGGTGGATAATTTATAATGAATAACCCTCTACACACACTTGAGGACATTTGAATATATTGCTGCTACTTCACTTCGAATTTCGTCTCACTCGAACTCTCAAACGTTAAGAAGATAAGAAAAAATCACATGGTGTAAGATCAGGTGACCTTGGATGCCATTTCACAGTTCGTTTTCTGTATATCTACCGGTTTAGAAAGAGTGCATTAATGCTTGTTATAAAATGTACAAACCTATTTTACTGATTTATATCACCATACTACGACTGAAAATGACTTTCTAAGAGGGGGAATGATAAAATTTAGAATTCATGCTAGTTCTACTGGATAGTTAAGCACGCATTTAGGTAAGTACACAAACTCTCAATTAGTGGAAATAGTTGACAGCGTATATATGTACACCTGTCGAAAATTAGAGCCTAAGATGTGAAAACAAACAAAAGCAAAGGTTTATTTTCCGACTGTAAACAAGAAGATCCGCCGTTGCTATTTAAAATACCCAATTCCGGAGACAGCCGGCCTGTGTCCTCTCCAGCTTTATTCTACTTCGGCGTATTTATTTTTTAACCAAAAACAAAACCCTACTTTTAGTCAAGAACAAATGCTGCTCGAAGGTATATACCCGGTTATTCTTGTAAAACGTGAGCTTATCTAAATAAACATTCCTTCCTGCCCTCTACCTAACGTAAGTGTTTAGGAGTATTCGCCATAATTCCAGGATTCGACATTTAACCCAAAACAAACAGCTTGGGTTAGGTATCGAGTATAGTTCGCAAATACATCGTTTAAATTAAATAGGGCTTATGTGATGCTATGTCTAGAATTATTTGCAGCTACAAAGCTTAAAAAGAAATACAAAACGGGACACACTTATTTGTGTTAATAAAAACATGTATAAATCGTAAAACATTTGTTATTTTTTCATTATGGTTTTTCTTTCCAAAAGGAATGTAAATTGATCATGATCAAAAAACGTAATAAATACAATCATAATTACAAGATTAAGATTCTATAAGATTAAAACAAAAAAAATGTTTAAAGCGTATAAAAGTATGGCTATTAAAACATTTTGGCAATGACTAGTTGTTACTTTGCTGGAATTTTATTGTGACAATTTTTAAAATTAATATTCATGACAGTTTACATAGTCATAATAAGTGTTCATTATTTCAACCACCCACAATTTCAAACAACCACAATAAGGAACAACCATAGAAACAACCATAGAAAAGGCAACAGAATAATAATTATCAACATGTACAAAATTCCTTGAGAGTATCTAACATGTTGGTGTAAATCAGATACAAACTGATAATTGTGAACTCTTCAGAAACCTATATAACCACATATCACATGATGTGATGGGGTGATTTTATTTCACATTAAAATATGCCTCTGTATCAAATTAGCATGTCGAAGCGTTTCTTATTTATTTATGGTCAAAGAAAAAATATATCACCCCATTTATTCTCCAACCCCTAAATATTTAAACTCAAAATTTAATCAACTCCTGACCTCGACATGATACATACGTGTTACAAAGCTTTTATGTCTAAAATTAAAAACTGGATTTTACGAGTACATTTCAGGTATATTTACCTATATTAAAAATTTTGACTAGTATATACTATACATACTTCCATTCCACTATGTGGATATTTGTACATACAACAACGTCTACTTTTATTCATGTACAAATACATACAATTCTCCATTCTTCAAGACAGTCGATTATATATATATTTTTTAAGAGCTGAAAACCGCCTTTTCCGACCCTACCTACTAGCCCCATGGCCGATTTATTTATTTAAAATTTTAATCCATAGCGTTAATCAGGACTCCGCAAAACCCCCATGTGTGACATTTGAACTAAAACTATACAAGGTGATTTTTCTTATACGGTCTCAAAGTTGAGCAAAATATCAAACTTAAAAGCCGCTAGACGAGTCAAATGTGGCATGGAGTTATATCAAGAGAGCTGAATTTTATTTTTTATCACTCAATTAAACTTACTTTTTGATCGACCTGCAGTAAACAAAAATATATTTTTTGTTTACTTGTTAGGTACAGATTTTCCTTTCATTTTCATCTGTTAAACGAACAATTTTGATATTTTCTAGTAAAATCAGCTGATAAGTTCATTACTACAATTTCTACAGAAACAATGAATAATACCAGAACTATCAAGTTTAATGTAATAATTAATTATTTTGTTTATAAATTTCCATGGCAGGTATGATTTTTGAAAATATTTGAGGACTGAAAAAACTAACTAATTTACATTCAAAAATGGCTATTTGGTTTGTTAAACAGGACACTGAAATGAAACAAAAGCAAACCTTCTACCATACTAAAACAAGATGATATGGAAAAATAATTTAACATTTTAACGTTTAGTCCTTATTAAGGCAGTCGATTCACATTTTAAATAAAAAATCGCTAAATAGTCATATTGAATTTCGGAGGTATAAAAAATCGTAGAATCGTAGCTGCATCATAAATCGAGGATAGAGTCAGAAGAAGTAGCATTCGATGCCCTTTAAAACAAAAAAAATAATTGATTATCTTGAAAAATGAGCACTCTATGGATTTATGTTTAAATAAAAGTATATGAGGATTGATTTAGAATTTACAAGACTACTGAAATTTAAATATGTTACCCACCTACTAGTGGCCTGCATGTGTGGTCTACGCTTTTCATCTCATTTTCATGTCTTGTAGTAATAATCATAATAATAGTTACAATAATAATACATTTTTTATTGGTTTGTCTTCTGCGTCGGAAAACATAGTAAAAGAAGCCCGACAGACACATTTTTGCAGCTGTCGACACATTACCTGTTCCTCGACTAATACATCACTTTGTTTTTGATCTTCCAGTTCTATTTTCGCCCCCCCATTTACCTAAACAACGAACGCGTTGAGGTGCGTCGCTTTGGAAGGACAGGAAGCCGTTGTTCCCAAATCATTATTAATAGAGCGTCTAATAGAAATACTACGGACGAGTTTAAAGTTCGGTAATGATTGCAAAGGATCCTAATGACATCTCTGATTGATGACCCTCCGAAATATTTATACAGATTTTATGTATTGACTTTGCCAAACATTTGTAGCAGGCTATTAGTTGTAAAATCGCCGGCAGCTGTTTTCGTTTAAGTATAACGTTAAATATAAGGTATCTTAAAAGATTAGAGGTAAGTTTTATGGTGTCGGTTGTATGTGCGTTTGTGACTCGCCTTGATGTTTTCTGGACTAATAGATCTATTTTCGAGTAGATTTCATTACAAATAGTAGTTCTCGGAATTATTGCTCTCACTTTATTGCCCCGTTCAACCGCTTTCAAAGAGAACACCACTACGGAATATACAATACAACCAAGATTCTCCGCTTCATTTAATACTTTCAGGCAGATCCGTATTCAGGGGGTACATACGAGTACATACTTACATACATATTTAGTTGCACGTATTTACAAAAACAATTTCTAATGTACAGTGGCAATTTCGAGGAATTTATTCAGAAAACTGCAATTATTATATTTTTTATAAATGTGAATATTGTCGGTTTAAAAGTAAAATTAATTAACTAATGTCAAGCCAATTCTTAAAAACATCTGTGATTTTCTAGAAACAAGATGCTCGAAAAGTTATTTTCAAGAAGTTGCAAAGAAGTAATACTGCTTTTTAACTAGCTTCAGTAAATTGTACCTACCATATGCTGTACAATTTAATATAAATATTTAATCTGAACAAGTGTTTCTTACAAGTTAATGTGTTTTAAATAATACATATATATCATTTTTGTTGGTCTATTCATGATTGCAAAACATCGCGAATGTTTTCCATTTTGCTTCATAATATAATAGGTACATTATGTGAATTTGTAGTGGACATCGGATAAATTGAACATGTAATGGTTATGTTTCTTTTGTGAGAAAATTTCAGAAAAATACTTGAAAATAAAAAGTTGCTTCAACTTACAGAACATTTCTGAGGGCGAAGCTGATTTAACAAACACAGGACCAATCTTTACAATTTTGCTGAGTAGAACAATATATATTATATAATAGCAAAAACAACAATATATATAGAATAGCAAAATATATTCCATAACATAACAAAAAGATACTCTTCTGCTGAAACATATGAATGTGAAAATAAATAAAGATAAAGAAAAAATGGCCTTTCAATTTATTTCAAGGGTCTTAAATTTTAACATAATTAAAATGAAAATTTAGTTTATCATCTGTATACATTGACAATTGTTATTAAATGGGAAATAGATGCTTACAAATACAAAAAATAAGTATATGTTACTGACCATATCGTCGCCGAACTGAGAATATCTCCAACGTGACAAAATGTAAATTTTACAGTAGACAAATAGAACTACTTAAAAGCAGTTTTAAAGAAAATGTATAAGTTAAACTAGACTTAAAAGTGAGAGGGTATAAGTTATAGACTTAAAAGTGTATATTATGGTACCTGTGAAAACATAATGAATTTCCCAAAAATTGAATAATCAATGAAGAAAAAATTTCCCCCCGAAGATTTTTTTATTAACTAAAGACTATGAGTAATACTGATAACTAAGAAATAGAAAAAGGGTAGGTACCTAAAATTTATTTTGACATCAGTCAAAATAAATGTGATAAGTGGTATAACACTTCTTTGAAACATTGTTTTTATACCATTTACCTTAACAACGAATAATTGACCTTGCTTCTTATAGTTTTATGTACTAACTTTTTTAATCTTCCATTGTATACCATTGCATATCATCCATAATAGAATTTAGAAGCGTTATCTTATTTATTTATTTAAAAAAGATGTATTTTTAAGCGTTATATTGCACACCTTAAAAATATTAAGATAAAATTGTAAGCAATAAAAATAAAATATTCGCTTTCGTGCCGTTAAAAGGTGTAGTGGAACCGCTGTGTGTTTTCAATAAAACCGTTCCGGTGCTGTCCAATCTATGCATTGGCAACATGTAAACATGTGTTCCTTCGATCATACCGTTCCAGACGACGAAAAGAAAATTTATTCCAGGCATTTCTCATTCCTCGTACAACTGGATTACAATGTATCGTGCGGTCGGGATGAGTTTATAAACAAACTTAAAAGTACATAATTTACACATTTTAATGCTTTCGCTTCGCTTCTGAAGAGTGGTGTGTAAGACAAAGAGCTACAAATTTGTTATTTTACTTTAGTAATGATGCATGGTTAGAACGTTAACTGCGTAGGTATTCATTATAATTAATTTTGACCTCTAGGTAAAAGCTATTTAAAACAAAGGAACTTTTAACTTTTAAGGAAACTGAGGCCGAGATAGTAAGTATAGTGATTTAGGTGTTAATACAATGCGGAATTGATACAAATTGATTGACAAGTATTCCGATGTGTTCCCAAGATTCGTTCATGGATGGTGGCAGAGTATGAGAATCTAACACAGCCTGCATTAGCGGGTTCGAACCCATATAATAGACTGGAAAACTCATTATTGACTGGAATGAAGACATGGGTGTATGAGTGTAAAACGGAAAGAGAATTGCTATTACATCACGTGAGCTCCGGTGCTATCATAGCTCATATCATGCTTAGAAACATACTACGATTACACCATATCAGGTGACAATATGTCACGAGATATTACGAGATATTATGAAAAGTACAACTCAACCAGTTATTCCGATTGGAAATATGAAATTGAAATTGTGGATGTTTTTACAATGGTTATTCCCACTTCTAATTTCCTCGCGGTAATCATACGATGGATAAATATACAAAACACCATGTTCCATGACTTTTTCCTCCATTCTCAAAAACCACACCACTATGAGCAAAAGGATATGTGAAAATAAAAACGTGCTGTCACCCGTGAGGATTCTGATTTCACGTGACATGCCTGAGGTTATTTCAGTATGGTTCTGAGACATATAAATATCAAGTAAATCGACACCCCACACTTTTTGTTCGTGACATAAGTTTGCGTGATAGCACGTGAACTCATATGAAGTGCATATCAGTCTGTTTCCGCGTTAAGTATACTAAGGGTGAGGTGATAGATCTCTATTAAAGTCGCCTTGGTAAAAAAAGACAATTAAAAATTTGTTGTTACTCTGGCGTTATTATAGTGCAGTGGGTACTGTCTGCTAACGAGAAAGTGAATGGGACGGACCTAGATACAATGGTATCTAGGTCTTACCTACATATAATTATATGTATTTACAGATACAGAGTAATTGATTGAAACCATTCAGTAAATGTATTAGAGCTTCCAGAAATTACTGATTTTTAGAAATTCGAAATTGGGCCAACTTGGTTCAAAGGCCAGTTCAGGTTACACCGGATATTGGCATCAACTTCATTATTTTAAATAAAATGGTGCCTTTCGTTACTATTTGATGTTACATATGACTATTTTGGATCATATCTTGTCTATTTTTTATTCATTGAAATGGAATAATGTAGCGAAAATCATGTAGCAAAAATATATTATTTTATTTCAAGTGAATAAAAAAGGACTAATAATTATGATCAAAATAGTCGTAACAGAAAAGCGAAATTTTTGCTCATGAAAGTTAAGTCGAAAATTGGTATAATCAAGCCATCGTAAAAACAGTGGAGTCTGGCAGAATTTGAAATTCTCGTATTTTCTTAAGGACGCATAGGACCCACACCAGATTGTAGGGGGTTACTACCAGATCCAAATGGAAAGCTGGAGTATCAAAAAAAAATTCAACGCAAAAACTTGTTTGTATATGTTTTTTTTCTAAATCACCAAGTAAATACAGTCTGTTATCACTGTCTTGCAAGATGTGCTAAAGTTATGGAAATTTGAATTTTTATTTGATACCCAGCATTTCGAATTCCACATATATTTTGCAGCCCATATCTAATATTTTCTGAAGGTGCCGCAGATTTAAAAAAAAACAAGTTTCAATTGAAGTTTTTTATCTATCTATTTGGGTCTAGTAGTTACTGTAGATAGTTGGGGAACTATCCATTTGGGTAGTTACCCCTAAAATCTTATGTGAGTTCCTTATGAAATTACGAGAATTTAAAATTCCACTAATCGACACTGCTTGAAAGGCACTGTGGTATTTTTTTGATTAACTTTTGTTATTTGATACAGATATATGGTGCAAATTTAGCCAATACTTTTTTTTATTATGAATCTCGTTTTTTTCTTTTTTCAGTTGAATCAGTTTTATAAATTAATTTTTTGTCATAAGGTTATTTTTTTTTAAATATGCTTTTATGATTTTTTATTCTGCACATTACAAAATGTATATATGTATATACATACTTTTAACATTTTAAGCTCTATTCCCCCGTCGTAATAAAAGTGAAATAAGTACATATTTCAAATTGACAGATACACCTTCTGGGCAAGAATATACCTAGTTCAGGAAAAAAAACAACATATTTAAAATTATGATCATGTAAATTATTAAAATCACCAAATTATGTCAGTTCTTATTTTAATTCACTGCTCTATATTGTAGAGGTGAAAACAAAATCGGTTTTTGAAAAAATTGATTTTGATAATTCTAGAACTATTTAAAAAATTGTTATTTTTTAAAAAAACACTTTAATTCCTATAAGGATAAACTTTATTAATTTGTTATATTTACCCCTAAATAAGTAATTATTATATTTACACATAAATATAGCTTTTTCATACTAATTTATCAAATATATTTTCAGCTTATATATAGCTTTTCATTTTTAACGATGGCTAGAATGTTATATTCTGATTAGAATTCAAGCATTTTGAAAACGAAATGAAAACAGAAAAAAACGCAAAAAGCGAATTAATTTTCAATTTATTACGGAACATCTTTCTAATATTGATTCGATATCGAATGCGCCAGAGAAGAAATATAATATATTAATACCTTCTTTACCAAAGATTCGCCGCTTTTACTATTATCTAAATCCTTTCGTTTCGTAGTTGCGAATGAGGATTTGCCCTCGATTGGCCCGCTAAAAAAGGACAGTTAGTTTGTTAGTTGTATTTGTTTCCCTGGAATTAATTCGTTTCTCTAAGGATTCGTTAGAACTCAACTTCTTAGTATTTAAGACGGATTATGAGGGTTCAGCTGTAAAGGGTCTACAAATTTTATATAAGCAAGATCCAGTTCACTTTCTTAAACACAAAGCCCAGCATAAAGCAAATACCGTCTTTATTGCAATTAATATAGCTTAACGTAACTTCTCTACACAACACGCGAGAGGCAATAAGGAGAGTGGAATTTAAATTTGTGTTTTTCGTGCTCAAATACGGAATCAAATTATAATAATGCTAATCTTTGTTCTTTGTTTTCTGTATACAGAAACGTTAGAAATATATACTTCAGAAGAAAGAACATACCTAAAAGAATTATTGACTTAAGCAATAAATTGTAAATGTATTTACGAAAAAAAAAATATTTATTTTCTATCGTTCATTGTTGTCTGCTTCTCTATCTGCTTTTCTATCGTTCATGACGTTCATTGCTCATCAGATATATCATGCTGATGAGACCCAATAAGGTCGAAATCCGGATCCACGATTTCTGATTACGTATAATAATGAAAGGAAATTATTTTCGTTTACATATGAGTTTAACGGACCTACCGTTAATGGTGTGCTGCAGGAACGACATCTAGCGGTTGCTGACCTTGTCAGACTCGCTGGAACACGTCGAGTCCCTGTTTATGCACACTAGAGGGCAGACCATATGTCACCACTGTATTTTTCCTGGCTCGTACATACACTGAACGGGAATTATTATCATTTACAAGGTTAGAATTCCTAAATTAATTTATTAAAAACTGTGTACCTATTATTTATTTAAAATCTGTCTAGTAAGCACGTGTACGGTATATTTTGTGGGAAAAAGTATTGCATTTTTTTACGTTAATCAAACATCAATGGTGTTATCTTGACTGCAAATTTATTAATGGATGCTTCTCCGGCGATATCGATTATATTGACACTATATTGATTATATTGACTATATTGATTTTCAGTATATTGCTTGGAAAGTGACTTCCATCACCATGTTCCACGAATATGTCAAGAATGCTCCAAAGTGTAGTTTTTTTTCTCACGACGATGAAACTTGTAAGCCCACACATATTTGATAGGTCTCGCATCAGGTGACTGGGACGCCCAATCCATCGTGATTATGTGGCGCCTTATATGTAGAGTGAGTGATATTATTAAATAATATCGTTTACCAAAGAACGATTTCGACTTTCCCATGTACTTCACTTATAAGTCAGTTTTGGTACCTTGGGATGCAAACACAGAGAAATAGCCTTAAAGCGCGAGGCGTAAGCAGAATTTATAACGTTGTGACGTGCTTCTCGACACATAAAGTTGAAATAAAACTGTTCTCTTAAATACATTTTCAACAAACACTCCTTCTTCACTCGCTTAAATAAGTAAAGATCTATCCCATATTAGAAAATATAGCGTTCTCGCTGTTACTAGACAGACAGTTGATACATTTAGTTCACATTTATAACTATTTATTTTTAGTAATACAGTTTTTATCCAGCTCAATTATTCTTTTTTAAATATTAGTGCCATTGTTTAAAAATGACAAGAGGTATTATATTAAAAATGTATCAAAGTAGGTAAAACAGACTAAAGTTTATAGTGGAATGATTGATTGATAGGTTAGAATGAATTTGTTTTGATATTGGCCAAGCTTAAAATACATTATTACTGGTATGTCAAACCAAAATTAAAAATCATGGCAAGAAATGTAACTTTGTAAGTGAGATTAACTGAGATTTGCATCTCAGCGATGAAAATGGTAGTTCGGTTTTAGTTTATGCACCCACAAAAATGCTTTTATGCAAATGACGGAAAGCGTACACTTGCAAAATTGTAATACATTCCGAGAGGTCAGTAAATTAAAAATCGAACATTAGGAAATGCAGATGATTGCGGCTTGAGTTTATAGAGCGCATGAGATTTCATTATCCGGAAAGTTTGAAGCATAAAAGTCGTCCTTGATCAGGCGGATACAGTTTTAGTGAATTTTTGAGCTTCTAATATGTGCCGTAAACAAACAAATTTGCGGCATCGTAACTCTCCATCACCTTAACTCCCTAAAACAAAAGCTATAAAAATAAAACAGGAAGAACAAATAAATCCCAGTAGTCGGGGCATTGTCTGTGCCACATGCCGCTGAACAACCGGCTCGGGTATAGAAAAGAAAAGCCGAGACTCCTTAATTGTATAGAACACGATACTAATTGCCTTACTGCTGTTTTGTGTGGCGCTGTCCAAGTGGAAGAGTATTTTCTACTTTTTATCCCGGTAGGCCGTCGGTATTTATGTCTGCAGTCTGAGAAAGAATAAGAACACACGGGATTAGTTGGCAATTGCTGCAACATTCGAAAAGCTCCTGTCTCTCCAAATGAGACAACTTTTGCTACTTTCCGCCTGACCTCCGACAAATGAACTTTTTTCCGCTACCACGGCACTCTAAGTCCTACCTATACATCACATCGGGATGTTTTTTTCTGGGTCCCTACTTTACTTTATTACAATGCCTCGATGAAACAACAAAATGAATTGAAATTAGATGCAAAGGACGAATGCTACAAGGACGATTCTGTCATTATCGGAAACTTTTTCCATTTTTCTTTTGGGGTGTCACCCTACTACTACTGATATATTTCTCCAGTTTTATCTACATACAAGTAAAAAAAAAAATAAAATCGAATTTCCATCCTATTATAAGTTAACTAACAGAAGAAAAAAACCAGAAAAAAAAATAGATGTAGATGCCGGATCTTACCGAATATTATTTGGTTTTGTAAAAATGATTTAGATATGTATTTCTTTTTGTAAAATGTCTCGGGACCGAAATGATAAAATTCTGGTGACAATATGATCAGGTGGTAACGACTAATTAAGAACAATTAGGTATACACCTATTTCTGGTAGACAATAAGTAAGGTCAAAATAAATTTATTTTAACTCTATCTAAAAAACTCTATCGACCAGTGGCGGCCGGTGGAATCTGACATGCTCGTATTTCCGTAAGGAGGCATGGGACCCTCACCATATTTTAGGAGGTGGTTACTAGACCTAAGTAGAAGGTTATAATGGCAAAACAAAAATCAGGGAAAACGTATTTCCAAAAATGGCTGCCTCCGGGAAGATCTTGGAAACGGCTTGCAAAATATTAGCGAAATATTTTTGTTCATAATCACCGAGTAAATAACAAGTCTTCTTATACTTGCGATTTTTGCAAAATTCTTATTTTGCTTAAATATACAACTATTGTAAAAATCTCACAGACGAAATGTTGGGATGAAATAAAAATTCAAATTACCATAACTTTTACAGATCTCAAAATGTCAAGAAAATCGCAAGTATAAAAAGACTTTGTATTTACTCAGTGATTATGAACAAAAATATTTCGCAAATATTTTGCAAGCCGTTTCCAAAATCTTCCTGGACGCACTATTTTTGGAAAACAAGTTTTCCCTGAAGATTTCTTCCATTATAACCTTCTACTTAGATCTAGTACCCACCCCCTAAATTATGGTGCGGGTCCCATGCCTCCTTACGAAAATATGAGCATGTCAAATTCCACCGGCCGCCACTGCTATCGATCAATTGTTTTGTTTGAGGATACAAGTGAGATATATTTGGGTGTGTTTAAAAATCTAAAATTAATACATTAGTACATTAGGTGTTAGTTCTTTTTTAAATAATTCATGCAATGAGAAGCTTTCAAAAACAACGATTTGCTATCTACGCAAATGAAACAACTATCAACGCAAATGCATGTTGCGTGTGAAATTTAATTTCACAAACTATAACAACATTTGAGTAAAGTTTTTTTTTTTAATTAAACTGTGTTTTTATTTAAATTTTAATTTAAATTAACAAAATTTAACTATGCACCTTTGTTCATGCACTTTTCATACCAACATGGTGCACATTCTTCCACATTCTGCCATAATTATTTAGTTTAGCCGCTAGAGGGCGTTCGATTATAAGAGGAAATGTTTTCCGTACGGAATATTTTCCGTACGAGTTTTTGACCAATCAGAAGCAAACCAAGCTGGTTTGGTTGTTATGGTTACGTCTACAAAAAAAAAGATAAAATTGACGGAAATAATATTTATTTCTGGCTTTGCGTTTGATGTTAATGAGTTGAACATGAACATTTTTCTGTATGATTTCTATAATAAAATCTCGAGAAAGAATAGCCTACAACTGGTTTGGGATGGCATATTCCATAACATGTTGCAGAATACACTATTACCTGAAATAATATTGTACAGCTGCATTTAGAGGACGAAATAAATTCCTTCTACTACTTCTGGTTACTACGTTTACTAGCAGCCTGAACATATATGATTTGAAAATTATTATTATATTTTTTTTCTTTGGCTACCAATCAACATTTTGCAAAAGATAAAAAAGTTTCTGAATCAAGTCATCTAAATGTCAAGTCATCTAATTCAAAAATGAAAAATCGGTGGTCATTTCATTACATTACAATAGAAAGATAAGAGTAGAAAACTACACGCGACATTAATTACCAAGGTCTACAAAAAAATATATTCTGTCCTAGAGCTCAGACACTATTCCTATGTATTTTGACGCGTTGTAACCGAATTTCATAACAAAAAAGAATTATGCAATGTGTCAGTTTTTCTCTACAATTACCTTTAACTCTGAGTGGTGCAATTTTGAACAACATTTTATAAACCCATTTTTAGGGTTTTCGAGGTCACTGATCCGAATCGATGATGAATCATATTGTATCACAATGTATCAAGTTGAAATTTTACATAGTGACAACTGTCAATAAGCTGTCATAATGTCTGAAAAAGATACAAAGTATGTAAAAATATGGTAATTATGTATTTTTTTTGGGGTTGCTAATCACGAATATGATGTCAAAATTGTATTTTGACATAATGACAGCTATCAACAAGCTGTCAAAATTCCTAAAAAAAGTTAAATTCAGTTGAACCGCGATGACAGCTTGGTGGATAAAGGTCCAGGTGAAAAGGCGATTACTTCGAGAGTTATATCCGGGTTTGAATCCCGTCTGTAGCAATTGGCAAATGTCGCAGAGTTTGGATGCGTATCCTACGTCTTTTCCATGTGTAATTTCTCATTGAGACTGACACACAATTTATGTGGTGTGATTAATGATTTTAAAAAATGGTATGTTATAAAAATGTTTTGGGTTTGGAACTTAAGATATGTCTGACAATGAGACCGTTTGGTACTGAAATAAACAGTGCTCTTTTATTTAGTTCACCAGTTATAAACGACCAATTTTGATGAACCAAGTAAAACCTATAAAATTATTTTAATCGTCCGCAAGTAGCTCCTTGGCCCGGACACCTACGAACTCATTTCAGTCGAGCCACTCTCGGCACTGAAGCGTAAACAAAATAAAATTCCTTGGCCAAACAAAAAGCCATTGAACTTACCACATGTAACTATTTCGCATTGAAATTTAACGTTATTTACACAGACTTATTGCCTCGGTAAAGGATACTATAGGTGGACGTATTATTGAAAACATCTGGAAGGCTAATAATATACATTAGCTAAATGTTTGCAACACTTTATTCATTGTTTGGATTGTGGTTCGGATATCTCCTTTGGGACAACTTGGAGTGGTCATTGTTTGTTTAGCTCCGGCGATCCAGTGCTCGGCGCATACGTTGGCCAGACTAGCGTAGGGCCCTCCAGCTATCCCCATCTCGGGGACCAATGACTCTGTTAACATGTGCTTTTACCGCTCGATTCGTTTTTCCTTTCGGTTTCCACGCAGCCTCAAAAAAGCGAAGGGCGCACTCACTCAACTTATGAACCTTACAAATTTTTTATTTGAAACGATTCGATTTAGTATTTTTTTTGAAAACAAGTTCGATGTTTTAATAAACTACGTTAAAAATAACGGAGTAAAACAATGACACAGTGAATGCAATAAGCTATTCCGATTTTCTTTTTTAATTGCAATTTAAGTATGGTGAATACACCGCGGATATTTGGGTGATTCCAGAAACGGACTTGATATTCCTCAAAAGCTGGTCTCGAACTCAGCGAAGCTGAAAAGGGGGTATTTGAAAACACAAGCTGTGCTGTTCTCAATAAGTCACCACTCAGACAATAGTGCGGGCAGGTAATGTGTTAAGTGCGTTGTAGCAAATTATTGTCACATTATGTGTGTATTTCAATGTTAGACCAGAACATTATGCTACTGGAGATAAAATACAATTGTGACAAAACTGACTTTTTTAAGACGAGGTGCATAGCATCTCAAGAAGTCAATTTACCTGCCTCGTATTTTCTGCCAAACCTTTCATTGTCAGACTGACGATGACTCTTAACCCCACCAAATTTATAAACTATTGTAATTAGGTACGTACAGTTATTACCACCGCCACGCCGAGTCCACGGTAAATAAATACAATACTGTAATACAAACACAAATTCTGTAAACAAATAAATAAATTTGTGTTACTGTGTATCGCGAACATGTACTCATGTATTCCACTGACTCCTCAAACTTCAAAACTTCTCGCAGTGTCGGAGAAATTGTGATCCTATGAAATGTTCTACTGTATTGTTACCTGCGACCTTAGTTTTCGTCATCATACAGCATTGAAGTACAGCATTTAGTAAAACTCCGAATCCTTGAGATACCCATAACTCCACAACAAAACGCAAAGTAACATTAGCGAATTTAGAGGATGTTTTTAACACACGAATTCAGCTCTGATCTTTAGGACACCACCGGTTTTCCATATAATAAGAATATGTCAAAAAAAGGGATTTAATTGGTAAACTAGTTACTTTTTGGTGTATCGGTTTGCATTGGTACTTCTCGAAAACCCTGTCAGGCTCTTTTAAACTGCGTGACCGAAACTGACAGCTGTGATTTCCATGATGAAAATCCATTAACAAGATCTCCAACTCACAGCTGTAGCTGTAGTCCGAAATTTCATCAATGGTGAACCTCGTTGATTTTTTTGTAGAATTATTCTTCAACTAGCATTCTGGTTGAAAGACGATTATAATGTGAATGGCCTTTAATGCTAATTTATTCTCTTAAAAAAACTTTTTAAAAACTTGGATAATTCCTCCTAAAAGGCTGTTGCGTGTGCTTCTGTGGCTGCCTTTCCAAAATACAAGCATAATCTCAAGCAGATTCACTGTTGGGTATGATTATTACAATTTCGCGAGAAAAGCATAACAAAGTATACCAGCACTGTATAAAACCGTAACTTCTAGGGTAATATTCGTCTGGGTATAGACGGAAAACTACACCCACCTAGAGTCGGAACCCTTAACTCCGATCAAGCAGGGCTCTCCGAAGTCTGTCCGTTTTTTTCACTTCCCCAAGTATTTACTACTTTCAGTCCAGTATTGTTTTTAATATTATGGTTCATCTTTACAGCAATTCATGAGTTAGTCAGCAATCATCCCTGATGGGGGAAGCCTGAATTGTGGAGGTTTTTGAAAAATAGTGATTTTTAGAAGATTGTACCTCCGAAAACTATAAAAGATATTTTAAATTTTAGAAAATTATTCTTGTGAATTAAAATATTCTTGTAGGAAATTATTTAAGACATAATTATAAACATGACCACTTTGTGGTCGTGTACTAGTCCAAACACATGACATACACTTGACAACCATGAAGTCAAACATTACAATTTCGGAATTTCCCCTCTAGACCTCTTTCATTGACAGGACTAGGTAGGTAGTTTTTTATTATTATTAGTATCTTCAATAATTGTTCAATAATTGTTCAGTTCTTTCCAAATACGATTTTTATGGAGGCTGCAGAACTTGAAGACTGATGAAGTTTATGACCACTCTAGCGCAAGAAACGGTTAATGTGACCAAATGAGCGTCGCCCATTTATAAGAGCCTAATTCGACACATCGGCATCGTCGAAATAAATATTAGCGGATACAGAGATCCAGTGACGTTTCCCTGCGAGCGAGCTTCAAGGATATTAACCCCAAATAACTAAATACACGACGCATGAATCTAACGCATCACTTTCAGCGACGAGTATGATCACACAATGCCCTGATTCAATTACATTTTATATAATCCGCACTCGAATAGGCGGCCGGGGCCGAGTGCATTTGTCATTCGGCAGTTCCGCCTGATCTGACGTGTCGCCGCGACGCCGCGCGACTGCACGCGACTGTCAGCGACGAGGTGCACGGCCGTCAGAGATCGGCAAATCACATTAAACACAAATAATCACATTATACTCTCCGCTGATTTATACAGCGCGTTATTTAAGCGACCTCCATTGTTATAAATCACTGTAAACTGTTTCCGCTACCAACAGTTATTTATTCCTATTTAATATTGACCTACCCGCGGCCTACTCTAATTTCGTTACGCGGACGTTGGTCATTTTAAAATGTTTCGAGGATTTGTCATAGATATTAATTCGTGTAAATTCGTTCCAACCAGAACACAATTAATCGCCTCTCGTTTTAATTATGATATGTTTATAAGCAAAATATTTTTTTATTTAGATATTTATAGTCAACTCTTAATTTAATCCTAGCCCTTCACACATACAGTATGTCTCATTAGGAACTATGAACTATGGACTAATTCCTACCATGTTCACGCGCCAATGTCAATATGTAGCTAACCTAAAGCTCTTCTTATATCATATTTACTCGTTTTCGAATGGTTACCGCTAGCGTGGGCGTCAGAAAACTGCGCATATATGTTGAAACAAGAAACGAAACAACCTGTTTATACCGTATCCTTCATAAACTGCGCATCAAATAGGAAATAGTTTTCATTAATTTTCTTTGAATTCTAACTTTGGAGTTAACTTGTGTGGTGATTTAAAAATAATCAAAAGCGACCTTTTCGAAACGGGTTACACGACTTTCAATATCTGTCAAGTTTGACATTTTTCCAAAAAAAAAAATCCCAAAAATGACGTTTGTTGAGATTTTAAAAAATTTACCAAGAAAAGTTGTTTTTTACGACTTTTGCGTAAGTATGCCAAATTTGAGCATTATTACAACATTTGTTTTTTTTTTTGACCTTTTAATATACATAGAACTATCCAGAAAGATTAACGCTTGGAACTTCAAAAATAATACGGTATATTTACCACATCACTAATAATTTATTATAAAATATCGATTAAAACACTTCTTTTTTAAAAGGCAATATTAAAAAAATGCTTCTAAATTCAATTATGTTTGATGCAAAGTTGAAAGTTGAAGTTTATAGTGTTACATTTTCGATGATATTTTAGATTACTATTATTCCAGCATCAATTTAATACTAAAAAAGATAATTTCAAAAAGCTATATCCTAAATGCTGGATGGTCTGTAATTTTTTGTGTCAAACGTAACAAAATTTAAAAGACTTAAGTATTTTAATTTTTCTTTCGAAAAAACGTTTTGTAATCAACGTTTTATAAAAATTTGTTATTAAATGATAAATTCACCGTCATAAAGTGTGTTTTTTTCGACCTTTGAATAGTTTAATTTTTCTGGATAGTTTTGTAGACATTAAAAAGTGGCAACAAACAAATATTGTAATAGAGGGTTCAGATTTGGCACATTTAGGTAAAATTTGATAATAAATAACTTTTCTTAGTAAAGCTTTCTGAAATCCGCTGAAATCGCAATAAATTGATCATTTTGAGAGATTTTTTTGGAAGAATGTCAAATTTGACAGGTACCAAAAGTCATGTGACTCCGTTGGAATAGGGAGTCCCTTTTCACTTTTAAGTATAAGTTAGCCCCAGTTGAATTAAAGAATTTTGTATGCCTTTATGTATACAGGGTGTTTCAAAATTGACTACAGATATTGTAAGAGCAATTTTTTGAGGCCAAAATAAGAGTTTGTTCTACATGTATCTTAAAATGACCCCTTCCGAGTTACAGCAATCGTTACCAAATTTGCACAAAAAAAAACTAAATGTTTTGAACTGTGACTATAGTTAGGTATACAATTTTCTGCAAAGTTGCAAGCCCCTGTTACTAGGTGTTCTATTCATTTATACCTAAAAAAGGGCATAAACTAATTTTAGGTGGGATTGAGGGGGGGCTACACTTTTTACACTAAATAGTTTTTTTTATTCCCCTTTCGTTCACTATCAATTTTTCGAAAACGGTTAGCTGTATTAAAACAACATGTTAGATCTTTTCATGCCTGACTAGACAGTATATAACAAAAAATTTCGACCATCAAAAGTGTTTCACCCTCAATTTTCCCCTAAAATTAGGTTTATGACATTTTGAGGCAAACATTTAAAATAACGCCGAAAGGAAGAGGGGTTTGCAAATTTTCAAGAGATTTGATGCGTAAATGTAGTCACAGTTCAAAATAGTCGATTTTTTTTTGCGCAACTTACGATGGTTGCATTTTAGAGGGTTGTTGGGAGAAATGCATGTTAGGCCACATGTTTATAGAAAAAAAAGTCTTATTTTAATCTCAAGAATACGCCTTTGTTGGTAATGAATTTTAAAACACCCTCGGACTCTGAGCGCGTCATTTTCGAAATTTCGCGCTCTCGGATATTTTGCTTGTATTTTTTTCGCGCTCTCTTACTGATGCAGCAAAAAAGGCTGATTGTCTTTAACATCATCCAGAAAGGAAGAGAAGGAGGCGAACATCAAGATATGTAGATGGTCAAATGTATGGAGCAGGCATCGCAGATTAAAGATAAAAAGAGATTTTGAGAATGTAAGTGCTCATAAAACTTTATACGCGTTTTTCTCGAACCCACTTTTTTCGAACTGGCTGGAAATATTATTCGGAGACCGTTCAATGGATCGATCTGAAATTTAAACTGTAGCTTCCCAATTATATTTTCCGTAGAAGTAGAAGCCGTTTTTTGATTCGATGAAATTTTTCTTTATAAACAATTTAGGTACTGCCGATTTTTTGGCAGAAAATCGAGTTTTTTTTTCATAAGTGCGCCATTTGCACAAAAATCGATATAAATAGAAACCCCTAATTTTCGTTTTTTGTTCTAGGTCTTCAGTTTTCTGAGAAATTTGTTCGGCCGTGGAGGACCTTAAAAAAAAGGCGCTGTCGAAGATTGGCTGTATCTTCCCCATTTTGTATTAAAATAACGATAATTTTTTTATACAATACATGTTTAATAAGCCCTCTAAAAATAATTAAATACTCCCCCTTTTCCCATTATCCCAAAATAAATTCTTAAAGTTAGGCCTTTTTTCCGGTCGCTAGAGTGGCGTTACCCCTCAATTCACCATGAATGTAAAAGAAACTAGAAATGAATGTAATTCTACCTTTCCATTTTCTGTTAGTTTCCATGTTGGCTACTAGGGTATAACTAGGGTATCAAATTGAGCCTTGTGCTATCGTTGTAAAAAACTAAGCACCCATATAAGTATCTAGATACGTACATATGTATACATATGTATGTACCTTAGGGTGGTCCTTATTTTGGAAGTCCCGATTTTTTTAATGCTCCCACTAAATCGGAAGTAGAGGCCTAGAAAATAATTATGAAACAATAAAAAGTCGAAAAAAAATAATAACCCGTGCCCCACGCAGGTTGAATTTTAAATGGGATTTAACATGGGTTTTTCCGGTTTTTTAGGTTAAACCAAGCGTTGAGCACTTGATTTCCATCGGTTCAAGGTGAAACTTGGTATCCCCTGGTTTTCGATATCGCTGAATCCAAATATCATGTCAAAAACCGGTTTTGACTAATGACAGCTGTCAAAAAAGCGGTCAATAAAAATTCAGTTTTTGATTATTTAAAATTGTCGTACGTCCCCTCCCTGCCCAACAACTTTTTTGTATAAAACTTTTTTTTATTTTTTCGCTTACCTGCCGAGTTATTTCCTATTAAAGGTTAAAATGGTCCATCCTGTATATACACATCAATTAAACAGCATCTCTTTATCTTTTTTAGAAATTTTGACAGCTTGCTGACGCTGTCATTAGGTCAAAATTCATTTTGACTTCAGAATCGTAATCAGAATATCAACTTTTTACTTTTTAATGAAATTTGACAGCTTGTTGACAGCTGTCATTAAGTCGAAATTTATTCTTGACTTCAGATTCGTGATCAGCGATCAAAAAAAAACAATATAAAGGTCATAAAAAATAATTAAAGAAATGTTTTCAAAAAATTTCCTCTAGAAGAGTTTATGGGGGTTATATGGGGCTGGAGAGAAAAATTGATGCGGTAGAAAAATGTTTTGCCGAATTTGGTTTCAGTGCATCAAAATACATTGGAAATGATGGGTCTGATTGCAAAGACAGAACTTTTTTAATTTTGTAGACCTGTGTTATTATTAGTTATAAAATGACATTAATATACCGTTTTTGATTTATTATGTTTATTGACAGTTTTATTGACAACTGTCACTTTTGTCAAAACCGACATTTATTTCTAAACATTTAATTAAGATTATTATCCTAACTGAGAAATTGAAAAAAAAACTAAGAATTCGATTGAAAATTTCATTGACAGCTTAATTGATAGTTGTTATTTAGCGAAAAACACGTTAATAATTTTTTACGACGAAACTACTTGATTTGTGTTAAAATATAAAAAAAAACTTACAATTTTAAATAATCAAAAACTGAATTTTTATTGACCGCTTTTTTGACAGCTATCATTAGTCAAAACCGGTTTTTGACATGGTATTTGGATTCAGCGATATCGAAAACTTGTGGATCCAAGTTTCACCTTGAACCGATGGAAATCAAGTGCTCAAGGCTTGGTTTAACCTAAAAAACCGGAAACCCCATGTTAAATCCCATTTAAAAACTTAACCTGCGTGGGGTACCGGTTATTATTTTTTTTTTTCGACTTTATTGTTTCATAATTATTTTCTAGGCCTCTACTTCCGATTTAGTAGGAGCACTCAAAAAAATCGGGACTTTTCCAAAATAAGGACCACCCCTAATGTACCTATTTAACGAAAAATAACCATATTCTGGTCCTTGCTGATTTACACAGCACTGTAAAATACTTACCTCTGTATGTATGTAAGTCTACAGTGCTTATAAATCATCGTAAACTGTTTCGCCACTAACAGTTGTTTATTCCTATTTAATATTGGCCTAGCCGCGGCCCTCTAATTCTGTTACGCGGACGTTGGTCATTTTTTAAAATGTTTCGAGTATTTGTCATAGATATTTGCTCGTATAAAAGCATTCCAGTCAAAACACAAATAAGTTGTTCCTTTCGTTATTAATGTTATTAATTTGAAATGTTTGCCAAGCAGATATTTTACTTAAAATATACCTTCACGTTTGGTATGTTTTTAGTAGCTACCTGCCCTAATGCAACGTATCTATCAACTGAGAACTACCCAGACAAGAAAAGTTTATTTTAATTGATATTAGTTTATCAATTTTTTTATTTAAACCTTTAACATTATGTTATTATTATACCTCAAAGTAAATATTCTTGATAGTCTCTGATTTTATTTGATAAAAATGTCGAGTATTTAAGTGCGGATCTCAAGCAGGCCACTCTTCATTTTTTTGTAAAGTGTAATTCACGAAATCGGTTACATGCTAGAACAGTTTAGTTTTAACATTTATCGATACTGGTATTATATATTTATCGATACTGGTATATCAACAAATTCAGGTACATCTATAGTCATAAAATTTACTGATAAACAAAATAGGTCTTCTGAAAAGCAACCTGAGATATGGTTTACGTCAGTGGCGTCGGTGGAATTTAACATGCTCGTATTTACGTAAGGAGACACGGGACCTACACCATATTTTAGAGGGTCGTTACTAGACCTAAGTAGAAGGCTATGATGGCAAAAAATATTCAGGAAAAACTTTTCAGGCGAATTTTTTTTCCAAAAATGGCTCCGGTCAGATCTTGAAAACGGTTTGCAAAATATTTGCGAAATATTTTTTTTTCATGATCACCCGAGTAAATATATTTTTTTTATACTTGTCATTTTTTGCAAAATTCTTATTTTGCGTAGATACAACTATTTTAAAAGATCACAGGCGAAATGTTGGGATGAAATACAAATTCAAATTACCATAACTTTTACAGATCTCAAAATGTCGAGAAAATCACAAGTAGGTATAAAAAAATTGTATTTAATCGGCGACTATGAAAAAAAATATTTTGCAAATATTTTTCAAGTCGTTTCCAAGCAGCTTTTCCCTTGGCCGCAATAGACAGAACCTGAATTTTTGCTCATTTCTTTTGTCGCTGAAGCCGTAACGCTTGGTACAGTCTGTTATAGTCTAAGATCCCGACTTAAGTCGACCTCCCCTCATCCTTTTCCTAATTAAATTTATATTTTATACAATAAAATGTATAAATCAATACAATGTGCTAGGGTTGCCGCGCCATATCCGCGCAAGGCTATTTTTAATTAAAAAATTATTTAATGCAATTTTTTGCGGTCATTACGGTCATTCTTTTTCTTAAAAAAAATAGTACCATTCGAAAACCAAAGATGTACATAAAACGTCAAAGTAAGGTTGCCTATCATTTTTCCCGCTGTATACGGGGTTGCCAGGTGTAAATAGGTGAACTGATATTAGTAAATTACCCTCATCGTTTTTCCTAATGGAATTATATATGAAATGTAGTTAATTTTATTGCGGATATGATGGTATAGGGTTCCTTTGCGA